>JAJOZX010001885.1:250000-617500 GCA_023014485.1 Bathynomus jamesi | reverse complement strand
GATGATTACCGTGAATTCCTGGAACTTGTACTGCTATTTCTCGGAATAAATCTACCACAGGGAAATCATATTCAAACTCCGGGTGCCCTCCACAGGGTACGGTGGATGGCAAAATGCATCTATGCATTTAAGATCTTGTACCGTCACCAGTTGCAGAACTTGGGAAACTCACAGACCAAGAGCTCCAGGGTGTTACTGACTTCTGCCTCTTTGTTGCAGAGATTTACGTTAAAGTTTGGTTCAATGCCCCGGTAGCCAGATATGCTCCGCGGTTGGACTTGGAGCTGATACAAAGCTGGTGCAGTACAGACAAGTTAACCGACGCGTGACAGAGGCCGCTTTGAAAGGGATCACTAGCCATCTTTGGTACTTAGTGAAAAGTTGGCGCTTTGGCCTTTTTTGATGAATATCTCAGCAGCGCGGTGAAAAGAGGCATGGTTGAGGCCCTCAAAAATGAAAGGAAGAGTCCTTCGCCTCGTGTGACAATTGATGTGGGAGATGCTGAACATCTTTCTTTGGCAGCCTTTGTCACGAAGAACACATTGGCCTTCTTCCACCTGCTCCAGCTTCCCACATCCTTCCTCTCCAAGGATCCGGAGCAATGGGAAGATGAAGATTTTCAACAAGCGAAACAGCGCGTCTCTGCCATCAGTGTTGTCAATGATCCCGCAGAAAGAGGAGTTGCCCTAATGAAAGATTTTAACGCTGTGCTGACCACACAGGAGGATCAACAGCAATACGTTCTTCAGGTTGTGAGCAGCACCGGAAGATGTTCCCTGATGCCAATAAATCCACGTTCATTCGAAGCCAGAAAAATTAGGCATAATTGTGATCTATCAGATCACTACAAGCTATTGCAGTCCTATTTGAGGTTGTTTGAGTCTTATCAGAATTGTTCTTTTCAGTTTTTTGTTTTGTATAACTTTGAAGCTCACTCGAACACTCGTTTCCAATAGCCTAGAGCACAAAGTTCTTTGTGTCTTGTACCACCACTTAAAATAAGATTAGGAACTTGAAATTTGGCAGAATTTGTTTTTTCAATAAACCAAATAAAATGAGCACCCGCACATTTTAAATTTTGTGACTTCATTTTTTATTGCCACCCTATCCTTCAATAGTCCTGGCAATTCATTTTGTAGAAATTCTAGGTAACTTTGTCCTGTAAGACGATTCTCTGAAGTAAAAGGGCCAATCAGCTGATCATCGATGATACCGCACCACACATTGGCAGAGAAGCAATGTTGAAAATTTGCTCCCACAGTGGCATTTGGATTTTCATCTGACCACCGATGAAAGTTACGAGTGTTGTTGATACCATCACGGGTGAAAGTAGCTTCATCGGTGAACAGTATTAATCAAAGCAATCAGCAATTAGCATTTACCCAATGACAAAATTCCAGTCGCGTTGCAGCGTCTCCTGGTTGAAGGTGTTGTACACGCTGTACATGATATGGATGCAAGCCTTCCTCATGTAATGTTCACCATACTCTTGTGTGTGGTACACCGAGATGTGTAGAAATTCTTTGTGAGCTAGTAGTAGGACTACGCTCTACAAACTGAAGAATGTTTTCCACTTCATTCACATCTTGTTGACCTTCACATTCAGATGAAACATGAGCACTGGGAAGTGTACCAATCTCACGCAATGTGTTGAAAACCCTGGTAAACACTCTTTGATCCGGAATTCTGCGGTTCGGAAACTGTCAATGGTATTCTGCGACAGCAACTGTTGCACTTCCATCGCAAAAACCGTAGACATACACCATATCTGCATATTCGGCATGTGTGAAGGTTCTTAACACTGCTTCAAACACCAAACAATGTCACTCACAACAGTCAGCTGTCGATTGGCTTATGTTCCATGCTTACATTACAGCTTACATGGTTCAAGGTTATAGGGGAGGGAAGGGGGAGGAAGAGCTGCGCGCACATCAGATTCAAACAGCTCTATCTCCGTAACCATTCAGAATTAGACACATGTTCATATGAACTTTTTTCTCACAATGACTGATACTATCACCTCCCGAAGTATTGACCTTTCCTCCTGAAACACCCTGTGTGTGTATATATATGTATATATATGTATTATATATATATATATATATATATATATATATATATATATATATATATATATATATATATATACACCATATATATACATATACAGGAAATGAATTAAATGTTTGAATTAAGTGAATACCATAAAAACACCTCTCAATGCAAAAACATTGGATATTTCTCTTGGACAATGAAATGTTATTAAGTTGTTATTAAGTTATTAATTTTTATCCTGTCATAGCCAAATGGACATAGAAAAAATTAAAAATAAAGTTAAGTTTCTTTATATGCATAAAAATGTATATAAAATACAAAAATATTAACACTTTTGTCTAGTTCTTTATTTATAATATCGCTTAAATTATTAATTATAGTATATGTAATACTGTGACACAAATTTATTAACACAGCGAAATAGGGTGACAGGATACATGAATAGTTAAGTCCCTATCTCAGGGGTATGCAGCTGAAAAAGTTTGAGAACCATTGACTTAAATGACTGAAGTTATTCATTTACAGTTAAATGCTTCCTCATAACAGTATCATATTGCGGATTATAGCCTATAAAATGCATGGAGAAATTTGTTTTGACTATAGACCGAGTTTTTAACTACTACAGACATTAACAGGAAAAGTTAAAGAAAGACTTTTTACAGTTTTCAATTTTTAATGTTTTGATGGATTTTAACTTACATACATACATACATATACTGTACAACTTTGCAACAATATTTTTCTACATGGTCCTCAGCCAGTTCAGGAGTAAGTTGAATAATGCTTTATATTTTAAAATAATAATAATTTACATACAATAATCAGACATATGATTTACTAACAAAATCTAAAATTAAATTTTAAAATTCTTTTGAATAGAGAAGTTATCAGCTGATCATGAGATTACCTAAATGTAACTTTACAAAGTTTACATGAACAGAAATTGTTTTCATTTCATGGCATATGAATTTCCTGCTGAAAATCAGTTTCCCCCAAAAAGAAAATTACTGCAAAACCCAAGACAATTATTTACACACCCCAACTTTGTTTTCTAAATAAGAAGAGAACCTAATGTAATTAACATCACACAAATAACCATCTAACTCATAGTAAATGTTAACTACCCGAGTCTAACATAAAATAAAAACTATAATCAGTACCTACACAGTAGGTACCAACAAAATTAAACTCATGCCACATAATATCCAAAAATCAGTGCCACCTTCCAAAAAATTTATGTTCCCTCAATCAAGTCATCTTGTAGCTTATTTAACACTAGAAGGCCAGTGTTCCCTATTATGATAAAAGTACATTTGTTTTTCTGGAAATGATGTCTTTTATTCTAAGCAAAGTTAAATTTTGTTATTGTTTAGTAACTGTAAAATTCCACCTATAAATGTAATTTTCATTCTGGTATTACATAGACCAGACACTAGTTACTGTGTGTGTGGTCCCACACTGACATTCTAAGGTTAAGTAAGGTTTATAGATTATTAAGAACTTGCTACCAGTTTGTCAATTATGAAGTGATTGTAGTTAGGTACAAATAATATGAGTGCTCTGCTCTGATGAACCCTGAAAAATGGGTATGGTATCTTGGGATCTCTCTCATATGTCATATTAAAAATCATGTAATCTATGCCCAACTTTCAGTTTGATACCGTTTATCTAAGTTTTTCTTCATGTACTTTTCAGACTCTTCTCTATTTAAACCCAAAGACTTTTCAATTATGTATTGAAGGGCTTCATACACATCAATTGGTATGCGCTTAGCATTGCCAGCATAGTATATTTTAGCTTCTTCATTTCCAATGAAGTTCCAAAGAAAGTAGTAGTTTTCTTTCATGACATGTTGGACATAAATTTTATCTTCTTGATCCCTGGAAAAGGCACAGAAAAGCTTAAGTTTACCATCATGACAAAGTTCCTCCCATTCTTCTCTGAAAAGTAATCTTTATCTTTTCCTCTGCATCCAAAAATCATCACTAAATTTTCATAGTTGTTATAGGCAATTCTTTCTTGAATGTATGCTCTGAAAGGAGCAGAACCCGTACCTGGACCTATCATGATAACAGGACACTTTTCTCTAGCATCTGGAAATGTCAAGGTTCCAGGTTTTATCCACAAAGGTACGATAGAACCAGGACTTAACTGAGCAAGCCAATTACTGCATACACCAAGTCTGGGTCGTTTAAGAATTGTATTATATTTAACAACTGCCATAAGAATTTGAACTTTACCAGAAATAGATTTAGATGATGATGCTATAGAGTAAGCTCTTGGTCTCATTGGTGGGATAAGGTCAAATAAAATTCAAATGGAATATTAAATTTTGTGTGTGGAAAATCTGCAAGTACTTCAAGAATAGAACGTCTTGGTCTGTTACAATAGTCATATAATTCTTGCTGCCCTTCAGCAGTAATGAATTCTAAAAATTTTTCCTTTTCAGTTTCATCAGTAGTAAAATGTGATGATAATTCAAAAAAATATCGTTTTGGAATACTTAGTATATCTAAATAACATTTTACACACTGTCTAACTGTACATGGTTGGGAAGAATGTGTGAACTGGGAAGCCTTACATTTTTACTAGGGATAACATACAACATTTTGGTTGCTTCAAGTCCAAGAGTACTTATAAACTCATCAACATGTTCATCTAAATTTGAGGTTGTATCATTACTACATCACCTGGTTTATGAGAATATTTTGCTGAACTAACATCAAATTCAATAAGCCTGACATCTTGGAAATGATCACTTGAAGTCTTCCTCAAATTTGAAGTTACTTTTGCTAAATATATATCATCAATATTGAAACTGTGGTTATGGTCAGTATCTTCATATTTCTTATTAATATCTTCAACATATTTCACTTGGAACTTTGGTGGTAGAAGATAAGAGTTTGTAACTGGTTCAATCCCTTCTGGAAGAGGATAAGTTTTAATAAGAATATCCCATAAGTTTTTAACCATGAATCAATAACAAAGTCTGGCCCTAAATCATGCTGGTCATCAGCAAGTCCAATGTTTATTATCTGTGTAGCCCCAATGTGACAAAGTAATTTATTTAAACGCTTGGATGCAAAATTAAACTTTTGATAGGATGAATCTCCAAGACCAAGAACACCATACTTCAATCCCTTCAGTAGAGATTTATTAGTTCGATTTTTCCATAAAGACTGAAAAAACTTCTTCATATTGTCAGGATCATCTCCTTGTCCAGTAGTTGAAGCAACAAATATGGCTACATTTTCTCTTGATAGTCGATCTACTGAACATTCATTCATTGAAATGACAGTTGCGTCAAAATAATATCTCAAAGATTCTCTCCCAATTCTTTCTGCAACCTCCTCTGCTGTTCCAGTTTGACTACCATACAAAACTAGTAGTTTTTGCATATCCTGAAAGGAAACATCCTCCTCAATAACCTCATTCAGTATGGTTAAAAATTCTTTATCTTGATGAATAATTGGAAATGGTTTTAGTTACTTTCACCAACTAACTGACATAGCTAAATTTTTCACAACAGTTTGTTATGTTTGTTAAATTAAAACAAAAATTGTTATTTTAAAGCAGCTACAGAAAGTTATAATTAATTATCCTGTTTAATGTTAACTAATTGAAATTAAAGGTTTTAAACAAGAATTAGCTATTTGTTTAAAAATATTTTTCCTAACAGAGACAATGAGTGGTTTAGTTCTTTGAATTTAAGAGTTCAAGGAGTAAAATGATTCAAAATCATATGGAAAATAGGAAAACTATACATAAACCCCATCTAATACTATAATTACTATTAATCTTAAAAAGTGACTCCACCAGATCTGAGCCAAATATTTCAGCTTGAAAAGTGATGCATCAGATCTGTTAAATTTCTATCAAACTTCTAAATTTTATTTAAGAATATATAGGAGCTATGGAAAAACTATACGCGCTTACAACATGATATCGTATGTGATACCTTTATTTCATAATTAAATATAAATTATTAATTAATTGAATTAAATATCTATACAAAATTGGCTCGGGATTGGCGACATAGCCTAATGGGAATGAAATGATTGCCATACATACATAGAAACCGTATGTAGGCATCGGGTCTGCATAACCACGAGAAACCTTCATTTATTTCATGTGAACAAAATTTTCCATTTGCTAACCTATGTAAAAATGTGAGAGAGAAAGAGTCAACAACCTTTGTCAAATCAGCAATTTATACTAAAATATGAAGATATATTAAAGGAGTAGCCTCAGGGCTATTTATGTTACAGCGAATGCTTTAAACAGGGAGGATGTGCTTTTGTCTTCCCTAAAGTTCTGAGTGAATTCCTTATGATAAACTTCAGGATAGGCCTATCCCCTAAAGTGTTTATATTGTGACTGCCTATATTAATTACATAAGTTAATTCGTCGCATAACTCCATCGTGGCGGCCCTACACCGAAAAAGATCGTAATGCCCTACATCGAAGCAAACTAAGACCCAGCAAAAATAAGCTGAGGCAATTTATTTTCATTCTAATATAGGCAGCTAAAATCCTGATGCTAAAAATTACCATAATCAATTAATATAGAGAGGTCCTTTTAACGACCTACATATTCATAACTCTCTAACGAAAAAGCATAGGGCTTTTGTCGTAACCCTCCACTGAAGTCTGCTGGAAATTTCCAACGGATGAGGGCACAGGCAATCAACCCATAGCCCTATATAGTTTTTTCACAGGAGCTATATCAACTTAAAAATTTTAATTTCTTTGTTAAAAAAAACTGATCACTATTTAAATATGGTAAAGCTTCACTCAATAATTATGTTTTACAAAAATTAATATATTTAAAATTCTTATGCAAGGAAAAAATCATGATACATATTGGTACTTACAAATTTTTTTGCTGTAGCACCCAAATCAAAAAACCTCATAAAAAGTTTTAATAACAGAATAGTGTTTCACAATGATATGAATATTTTACATTTATAAGAACATAATTATTATGAGGATAACTCAAGGTTATCTCTGCTCAAAATAAGAAACAAACCAGTCCAAATATGTATTGTAATGCTTACTCTATTGTACAATAATTGTACAAAGAATCCCAGCTATTTGAAAGGTCTCCATCAGAATAGGCCTTAAATCACTCTTACATCAATAAGACCATCCTTCAAATGCATGTAAGAGCCCCCCACCTATTTAGAAGCTCTCTTTTCCCCTAAATCCTAAATTCGTCTAAATTACAGTATATCTCTTTGGATCACTACAAGCTAAACTTTTCTACTATTTATGAGGTTTTTTATTAAAAACTTCAAGCCCTTTCTTAAAATTATCCAAGGTACTGCTATTCACCAGCACAATTGGCAATTCCAGAGATCCACCACTCCAAAACTGAAGAAATATTTATGTAACCTACGAGTCTTCTTCCCAGTTTTACTGTGACCTCTAATTCTACTGCAAGTTTCTAATTGAAGGAATTTTTGTATATGTATGACTACCCATCTATCTATACCTACAAACATTTTACACAGTTCAGTCATGCTATCCCAATACCTTCTTCGAAAAGAGAACATTCCTAATAATATATATATAAAAACAAAATTATAAATGCACTACATACAAGTGTTGTCTAGGTAAATCATTGCACACTAACTTAGAACTATTTAGTGATAATTCACCATAAAAAAAAACATGCTCTGCAATCTGGCTCTCCATACCATTATTTGTTATAGTCAGGCAGCTTAGGACCACATTTTGACAATATGGGGACATGCTGGACAAAAGCACCATTTTTTTCCTGACAATCTGTGTGACAAATTTTGATATTTTTATTGGAACCAAGTATATAATCTGAGCTTGCTGGAGCCTGTTTCAGCCATTTTTAAAAAATGGGTGGACAAAAACCAGGAAAAAATCAGTTTTTTGGTTAGAAATAAAGATATTGGCTCTGTGAGCTCAATTACTGTTGGTCAATTCCATATAAAATCACCCAAATTTTGAACAACTTCCCAGGTCACCCTCTCAGAAAATTCTGGAAAAATTATCATTTGTAATTCTATTCAACTTATGCACAAATCCCAAATTTTAGGTCAATATTACTTATAATTTTTGAGATACAGCAATTTGAAATTATGCTTTTTTTCCTTATTTTTTGACATCATTGGCAAAATCACATGAATGTCCAACTTTAGGCAACCATATCTTTTTTGTTTATCCCTTCACAAGACTGATATGTAGTATATATGGTAAACAGTAGTCATAGAATCACATATTTGATGTCAAATCAAACCTATCTCTTATAGTTTGCCATCTACAAGGCTTCAAACATCAAAGAAAGCTTAAAAATTCACTAATGGTTACCTTCTTTTCACTGGTACCGCTAAAAAACTATCCATACTTGAGAGCTGAAATTAATTTTACAGTTTGTCATAATGTATTTGTAGTCAGAAATGCTTTCAAAAGCTCTCTATTATCTATAGAATTGGAAACAATAAATAAAAAAATCGGAAAATTTTATTTTTGAAAAAAGAAGCCTATATTCATGCCATTATTACCCCATCATGACAGTTAGCCATCACTTTCATATTTTTACCATATGTTCATATACATTTAGGCAAACTACAGTCACAGTTTGGTTGTCAGCTTCCTTCAATTTAATTTTTTTTTTTTCAAAATTACCATAATTTACACAAAAATGCAAAGTAAAAATATCAGAGTAACATGAATATATTTCAGCATTACACATACATATATCATGAAAAATGATCATCTGAAACATTCAAGAATTACAGATGCAACTTTATATCCTTCTGTCATTTAATAAGGGACCTGAAACTGAAAAATATTTCTGAAATCAAGATGCCAACTTAAATATTCAATTTGTTAAATTCACCATGTCCTCAATATAGTAAATATGTACTGCTTAAACATGTGTTAAAAGTGAAGTTCCTACAAATGAATTACTTGATTACTCAACATTCATCTCATACTTAAAGCACTCTAAAGAAATGTAGGAAATAGTGTTTGAATTTTGTTAAGGTCATTTGGGTTTAGGGTATAATGATGAGCACCTCTTCCTGGACAGTTGAACTTACTACACAGATAACATGTTGGAATGGCACCCAGCATTCATCTGTTCTTGATATTGCTGGCCAAGACAAAACACTTTTGTGTGATCTTTTCATGAGTGACTAAAACATCAGAATGTTCATCAGAATGATCTTTTATATTACCCACACACCAGTTTCCATCATAAACACATGCTACATATTTGCCAGGCTGGCAAGTTTGCCATTTGCCAACATTTTGATCGGTGAGATCTGCATCATCATCACCAGTGCCTATGGTCACAGTGGTGTAAGAACTTTGTCCTTGTCACTCTCAAATTTTAGAGGAGAACAGTCCAGGACACTAGCACTTGCATTCAGTTCCTGACAAAGAACTACTTCTGGCTTAAAATCTTCAACTGATCCACAAGACCTACTGGTACCTGCTCCATCATCCAGTAGAGGCTGTAGGCATTGTTCTTCATATTGTGTGGGGCACTTGCTGCACTCTGGGAACAGATTTTGTCCTGGTTTTATATTCATCATCCTGGCAGTGTCACTGTCTACAGTGTGTAGGGATTCTGATAATCATAAAATACAATTCGAAATCAAATTTCTCTCAAAACTCACTCGCCATAAGATACAAACTACAAATGTTATAAATGAATATAAACTTACTGGTATTAGGAATGTTAGAACAATGTAAATACAACATTCAATAATAATGTAATAATATAGGAAACTCACTTGCAATTTTCTTTCTGTAAACTTTTCTTGGGTCTGCACAATAGCATTGAAGATTTTCGTAATGAAACAAAAACATTTTCTCATGATGAAAACACACAGTATCACTGTTTGCCAACAATATATCACATCTCCATGACAGCAGCGCTTTATCCTCACTGGTTAACTGATACAACATGAGTATACCAAGTTTTTCTCAGCAAGTCCTTTTATGACATACATCATGTAATTTCTGTCCAATAGAACAGCTTTGTGTAGCCTCCAACTCCATTTCTGTAAGTATGAGAATTCATGAGATTGGGACAGCTTATATATAGTAGCAGGGATTGCACAAGGTATGTACAAGTTCAGACAAGATTAGGTCATCATATTCCCTGTATGTAATATTGCGCAATACTAATATTTCTTGAACAAACTCAAACAAGTTTACTGTTTGTTAAACAATGATCATGTTAACCCACTGTGCACCATAGACAGGGAAAGGGGGGGTTAATGGGGTTATCATATATATGGGGCTCTCACCAAGCCATATATATATATATATATATATATCCCCGCAAGGGGGTTCTAAGCTCGTGCTCTTGAGTGCTCTTTGTGCTCGTTTGTACGTGCTTGTTCCTGGAGGTTTCACGTGCGCCCTCCCGGCCCCTGATATATATATATATATATATATATATATATATATATATATATATATATATATATGAGAAATTTGAGGACAACCTCATGGCAACAGCTCACAGAGTGCCGGACCAAGAAGTTCCATCCATTTTTCAGGACATCAACTTGAAATTCTGGCTCAGATCTGATCAAAAGTCATTTGACACCCCCAGGCTTGCTGCAGTGAGGGTCATATGACACCCTCTGGCTGATGCAGCTTAAATATTGAAGGAAGCTGACCACCAAAACCAAACTTTTACTGTAGTTTGCCTAAATATATATGAACATATGGTAAAAATATGAAAGTGATGGCTCACTGTCCTGATGGGGTAATAATGGCATGAATATAGGCTTCTTTTTGCAAAAATGAAATTTTTCATTTTTTTTAATAGTTATTGTTTCCAATTCTATAGATAATAGAGAGCTTTTGAAAGCATTTCTAACTACAAATACACTATAACAAACTGTAAAATTAATTTCAGCTCTTAAGTATAAATACAGTAGTTTTTTATCAGTACCAGTGAAAAGGTAACCATTAGTGAATTTTTAAGCTTCCTTTGATTTTTGAAGCCTTGTATGTGGCAAACTATAAGAGATAGGTTTCATTTGACATCAAATATGGATTCTATGACTACTGTTTACCATATATACCATACCACATAGCCTTGTGAAGGGATAAACAAAAAGGATATGGTTGCCTAAAGTTGGACATTCATGTGATTTTGCCAATGATGCCAAAAAATAAGGAAAAATAGCACAATTTCAAATTGTTGTATCTCAAAAACTATAAGTAATATTGACCTAAAATTTGGGATCTGTGCACAAGTTTGATAGAATTACAAATGATAATTTTTTCAGAATTTTCCGAGAGGGTGACCTGGGGACCTCTAGGTGGCTTCATATGGAATGACCCTGTTGTAGAATGTTATAATTAGGGCCTGGATGTTTAGGCACTAATAAACTACAAAATAGGCAGGCAAAAAGGCAAAATAAAATACAGAAAAAGGCAACAAAAGGGCATTTATTTTCCTACAATTCAAACAAAATATAACGCATGAAATACAAAAAGAAAAATTACATGAAAAAAATGTTTTTATTGATTGCAATAAATGACAAGCATTTTTTCAAATTTTACATTTAATTTTACACTTTTTGATGCACTGACTTTAGGCATTGTGACATGCATACAGCAGAAAATGAATGACCAGGGTTCTACAATGAAACTACGGTTGCCAGTTAGGAAATAAATTCACAAATGTAGAACAATTAACCCTTAAACTAGTCGCATTAAGAGTTATCATAATTTCAATCGTATTTAGGCTAATGATAACATCATATTTTAAAATCCTTTTTTAATTAATGAAAAATATGACAAAAATGGGACTTTACCATGATATAGGCAGTTACCTTATGAATAGGTGGAAAAGGCATTTTATGGCATTTTGCCTGAACATCGGAGCTCTAGTTATAATACTATACATATTGCTTGGCAGCAGCAACATTCAAACATGTAAAATGAAAAAAATATTTATTTTTTGGTTTACAGATTTTTTTCCATATTTGTAATGGTTGATAGGGATGACAAATTCTGACAAATGCTTCTTTGTATTGCAGACTGTGCCTGAGGATCCTTGCAGTTGCACACAATGGACTGGACTGTGTATGTAATATATCAGCAGACAACTTCTGAAAAACACTGATGCCCCCTTAATGTGTCAACACCACAGGGACAGCTCAAAGGCATACAGAACCTTTCTGGACAATGTCAGTAAACTCAGGCAGTGATGGCTGCTTCAGTTTGTGACATCAACAATGAAGATTGTATGATGCATAAGTGCCAAAACTGCCCACGCGAACAGGGTGTCAAGGCCTTGTTGGAAGGATTAGATGCTATGGGGAGACTACCAGAAGAAATTCATTATAAGCAATGGGTGACAGTGGACCGCTGTTCACTGACAGAAAAGGTTGAGAATTTATATGATTTCATATAATCATTAAGTAAGAGCATTTCTAATCTCACAAGGCATCATTTTACAAGTAAACACCAAACAGAATATTTTAAAAATTTTAAAAATAACCTTCCATTGCATGAAGGGTGCTTAGTAGGAGATTTTGCAGAGAACTATTCATTCATTGTCCAGGAATTGGAAAAACTCTCAATGCACAGTACACCCATTTATGTTTTACTGGAAACAATCTGATACTGTCTGTCATCAGAGTTATTGCTTCATTTCAGATTCATTGAAACATAATACAGTGATGGTGTACTCTTTTCTCCAAGAGCTAATACCTGTTATTCGTGCAGAACATCCAACTCTGACAAAAATTCACTATTTTACTGATGGATGCGCTGCTCAGTATAAGAACAAATTCAATTTCTTGAACCCTTGCCATCACAGAGCTGACTTTGGGATTGATGCTGAGTGGCATTTTTTGCTACATCACACGGCAAAAATGCATGTGATGGAATTGGAGGTACTGTCAAAAAAACAGCAGCAAAAGCAAGCCTACAAAGACACGTCAAAAAACAAATTTTAACAGCTGAAGACACGTACCAGTTTTGTTCCAATGAAATGAAGTCTTTAATAAAATTTTTGTATGTGTCATCAATGAAAATCAAGGAGATCGAAGAGAGATTAGAGCAGTGCTTCAGCCCTTCAATCAAGTCAATTGCAGGTACCCTAAAACTTCATAGATTTGTACCTGTCAATGGATAGCTTAATGGTTTACCCCCTCTCTCAGAGTGCCAAAGGAGAGCTCAAAAGCCTACTGAAGGATATTGGTACTCAGTCTGGTAGTGAAGAGGGCAGCAGTCTTCAGGGAAACACATGCACTGAAGTGAAAGTTGGGTGTTTTGTTGGATGTATATATGGACAAGAACTGTGGTTTGGGCTGATAAAAGACTATGATGCTGAATATGAGAATTACATTATCAATTTCCTGCATCCCTCAGGCATTGCCCCCATCATACACATTCCCAACCAAAGAAGATAGTTGCCCAGTGCCAGTTGGAGCAGTACAGGCAGGACTAAGAGGAGTAACACGTATCCAGTATATTTTCCCAGCAGAAGATATGGAAAACTTTGCAAAGGAGCATATAAATAGATTAACCTAAATTTTACTGTGTATATGTACATATGTAGGATGTTAATTACTGTGATGTTATCCATGTATAATATGGAGTCATTATATATGTATTACATATTATTTTTTTCTTTAAGTAATGTTCAACTGTTTTGATAACTTTTATATTGTATTCATTAGTAAAGGGGATTGGAAGTTCCCCCATAACAACAGCCACTTTAATCAAAGTTGTCTGATGAGTCTTGTGGCAGAGATGAAATGGGGGATATTTATTTTTGTTTAAATACCTAATACATAACAATGCATTAACAAGCAAAATATATTTTATATATAATATATATATATATATATATATATATATTATATATATATTATATATATCCCGCAAGGGGGTTCTAAGCTCGTGCTCTTGAGTGCTCTTTGTGCTCATTTGTACGTGCTTGTTCCTGGAGGTTTCACGTGCGCCCTCCCGGCCCTAGCACCCAAGGATGATGGGGCTCGACCCTGCAGTCCTTGTCATCCTTGGTCTTTTTCCACTTCGACTGTCCCCTCCACCCTTTCTTTTTCCTCTGTCTTTCCTCTCACTTTTTCTTTGTTTTTCCGCTGAGATATGCCCTTTAAATAGAGGCGAATCGGTTCTTCCTGAACTAAAAAAAAAAATATAACATATATATATATATATATATATATGGTATATATCATGTGTAGCACTCTTTTATATACTTCTCTCTATATTCAAGCACCTATAGCTATCTAGCTCTCAGGATGTCTAGATCATGAAATGAGGCAAAATTAGATGTTTATAGTAAAAAAATACAGGAAGTTAGTATTACTTAAATTGTGTTTTGACATGTATAATGGCCTATACACAAACTTTTTAAAGCTGATAATGATAGATAAATGATAGGGGAACATTTTTCTCATCAATGAATTTTTCTGAAATTCAGTATCCGAGAGGTCAAATGATGACCTCAAATATTCATTTATAAGTAAAATTTTTATTTTTCATCCTACATCAAAAACGATGTCATCTTTGGAATATACAGATCATTCTGATTCCAAATATGTATACTTTTATGGGGCTATGACCAACAGGAGGAAAGTTATGGCAGTTTGAAAAATGTGAGGTCAATGCTTGCCCTCAAAATGACGTCGCTCATAACTTTTGAACCATTAGTCAGATCAAGCTAAAAACATAGGAATCATATTTTTTTGGCCAAAATCTACCCCTGTACCAAGTTTCAGCAAAATTGAAGAGGTGGTGGTGTTGTCCATTGGTTGATCTGTCCTGGAATTACCCTCTTATGTACTCACCACCACATGAATTGAGGAGATACAACTCAGAGAGATTCTCACTTATACCATGCATGTTACAAGCGTTAGTAGCTATGTATATTAGGATCATTTATGTTTACAAAGAAAATTGAATGGTTCACTCTCTTATGATTTTGAAGCGTATTGTACACCCACCATTCATCTGTATATATTGTTGTTCCTGACAACACACGTCCAAAAATATATAGGCAATAAAGTTGCAGTGTCTCTTCTTGGAACCTCAACAAGACAGCACAAATCAGAGTTTCTCTGAACCATACCTAGTACCCAGTGTTGTGGTCCTGGTTTACCAAGGTTGTATTTTCTTGAAAAATTTTGATTTGTCTATCTCTACGATCATTCCTGGCCCACCCATAGTAACTGGGTGATCTAAAAAAATTGATAATGTCCCTAAAAAAATTGAACCAGTCTATAACATGTGTTTGGCTATGTTCATTTGATTGATAACAACAGATTGTTTACAATCTAGTGACCATCATGCCATTAATTCCAATATTTGACATGATAGGTGGCTACCAGCAAAAAAGAATCCTTCATGATAGACTGACAACAATTGCAATTTTTGCAATAAAAGCAAAACCTGTTAATAACATTGTTTCAAACACTGAATACCATGTCAGTATTGCAGTTGTTGCATAAGTGATTGTTGCTCACTAGACCATGGCCTGCCAGCCACCATATACAATTTTTATTGGATTGTGTGATGATGTGGATGTCCTTCAACTTCAATGGTGGAATATCATCATTCACCACTTCCAACACGTTAGTATCATTTCTAGGTCTTCCCGCCATTTTGTTTTTTTCAATTTAAGCTGTCACAAACAAACAAGAAAGTGTTGTTAACTAATTTATGACCAAGTATTTTTTCATCTATACAACCTTGATGAGTGGTTTGGTTAAGTCGTGATAATTTCATTAAAACTAATGAAAATATCAAGACTTAACCTACCCAATCATCAAGGGTATACAGTTGACCTAAGTGGACCTTCAATAATTTTCCCATAGGTTTTGAGGGGGCAGATAATGGAAAAGTACCATAAGGCATTACATTAAATGTGTAAAAATAATTTTTACTTTAAAATTTATAGCCAACTTATGCACTATCACATTATTATTATTACAAATAGGTAGGCTACAACATTAACCTAACCCTTTTCCAGTCTTCTAGTATTTGTGCATACTGCAATGACCTGTCAAACATAATGTTAAATGATTCAGCCAAATTCCCCTTCCTCTGTAAGGGTTCTAGGTGAATTCACTTCCCATGTAATTTACTCCTGGTAAATTTACTCCCTGTGCCAATTTATGAAAAGAGATATATTTTTTTTGGTTTCCATATAAGGGTTTAATGGTCTAAGCCCCAAAGCCACAACCTTTACTTTTGCTTTATTGATATATAATCACCATTAAAAATTAAACCTAACCTAACGTAAACCTAACTTTACCTAACCTAAACCTAACCTAACTTAATATTTTTTAAATTTAAACCACTAGAAAGTGAAATTACTGAGTGAAATTACTGGGAGTGAATTCTAGTGGTGCACCAGAGCTCCAGCTCTGGCTCCAGCCAGCCAGCCAGGAGTTCTGGCCTTTTAGGAGACCTCCAGCTCCAGTCAGAGCTTACTTTAAACTCCAGCCGGAGATTTGGATTGATTGAAGTTTTATTAAATGCTCTTCAGATCAACTCATATGCCAAGCAATTACCTTTAACCTGACTAGTGAAAGAGTCTTGGAAATATTTTATCGTAATAAAAAACATTAACACTAATGAATTTATTAAGGAAATATTTATCACACAATTCCAGACAGAAAAAATGGAAAATCAAAATAGAGTCCCTTGATAATTCCTAATATAATAGTATCCTTTTACAATCCTGGGAGGCTAATTATGAAATAAAAAAGTTTTTGCAAATGGAATGAAATGAAGAGGGTCCTATATATCAAATAAATTTGATATATGGGGCTCCAATAAACCTTAGCACCCCCGCCCATGACCTAAACCATTAGAGGTAGTAAAACTAAACATACCTTACAAAAGAGAATTTAATCCTGCATTTAATAAGAAACAATTCAAACTTGGTGTTCCCGCCATTGGCTTCCAAGACAGCCTGAATTCAATTTGGGCAGCTTGCCAAAAGTGACGTGAATAGATCTTGATCGTTACACAAATTTGCTAAAACAGTTTCAATGTGTTGCGTCATTGTATCCTTCAAAAATTGATTTGCTGCAAGTTCTTGAAACAAGAGACATTCAACCTTGTCCTTTATAACTGATCCAATGTGTTCACAGATGTTCAGGTCAGGAGAATTTCCCGGCCATTCATTTCCAAAGAAATTGATCTCATGGTTCCGCAACAACTGTTGAGTGGCTAATGCCTTAAAGCAGGGGGCCTTATCATGCAGAAGTGTGACCTGATCGACATCCATAACATTGTTTGGGTTTCTTAGAAAAGGAATGACATGCTAGGATAAACTAATATCATGAAAATACTGTCCATCCCAACTCTGACCATTTGGCTTCAGCACTCACATGAGCTTCTTTGCAGTGAACAAAACAAACACACCAACACAGTCTGGACTTTTTAATAATTTGCGATAATGTTCATTGTCATTGATTTCATCTGGTGTTGTGGCCCACACTCGATCATTTTGGTAGTTAGGCCGACGTGTTACGTAAACAAAACATTCATCGGAGACAGCTAAATACATGAAATCATCCACATCCCAATCTTTAAGATAATGGGCAAACCACATTCTGTCATCGATGTTAAGTTGAGTTTTTCTTGGCTTTGGAAGTTCATGTCAAGGCTTTAAACCTTGCCTATGACGGTACAGTCGAATGATCTCACCACTAATGATCTTTCCTCTCAACACTTCGATCTCTCTAGAAAGTTTAGCACAGCTGTTTTTCCACTTACGCGTACCGCTCTCAATGATGTCCTTTGTTTCCTGAGAGTGTGGCAAATTTGGGTGCCCAGATTTGGTTGTATCCATTTCACATTCATCCAAAGTTTTATTCCAATTTCTTTTGACAAAGTCCTCACTTCTTCGCAACTTTTTGGCAACCCATGAACGTGTTATAAAGGTGGCTCCAGCATCACGAGCTTCCCGAAATGTTATTGCTCGTATGCGATCTATCACACATTGCCTCTCCAAATCACCAATTAATTGAGAAGCCATTATATTATCACTTCATCAGCTAGAGTAATTTTAATACCTGCAATAAATAAAAAATTTTATATATTTTTATAATCACTAAAAACTATTTCGATATAAGTAAATATGTAAGCTGCAAATAGGGGGGGGCTAAGGTTTTTTGGAACCCCTTATAGGGCCTACTTCAGAAAATAAAAAAAAGAACACTAAATTAGTGGGAGAAAAGCATGTGATTTATAAATTTGGGACATTTGAAAAAATAGTTCTAGGACTAGTGGGAGTGGCTTACACAAGACATTCTGTATTTTGTCAATCTTCACAAATTTTGAAATAATTCTTCACTTCAGAAGGGTCAGTAAGTCAAAGGCATTTTGTAATTATTATTTCCACTAACACTTTTATTGAAGTGTGAATTTAATGTCAGTATCGGGCAATTGGAAATTAAAAACAACGAATGATAGGATTTGGCTTTGACTTAGTCTCAAAGAGAGTTTATGAGATTATTCAATCTAACCTAGGCCCTAGTTAGGCTGTTAGGCTATAGGCGTAACACAGTTAGTAGCTTAAAATTAAAAGAATACTAAATTAGTGGGTCAAAAGCATTTGATTAATTAACTTGGTCCAGCCCAGCTTGTTTTAAAACAAGTGATAATGAACCCTGTCATTCACTACTAGAAGGGCAAATGACAAAAGCTATACTGGTACCTCTCTTTTATCAGGTACTGGTACTGTATTTTATCACCCATAACTTAACTCAGAGAATGACTTAGGCCTGTGTCACATGTGCCACAAGCACCATTTTCTATATCTAAAGGAAATAAAATTGATTTCTTTCTTTGCAGTAGTAACTTTGATAAACTTTAATCTACACCTAAAGGCACTACCATACATCATCATCCACTGAGGTTATCATACTGCTATTTACTGATGTAACTTTAGCCATGCTACTATTGTGAAGTTAAGATGTTGTATAGTTGCATATTATACTTTTTTTAAAATACTTTTATATAATTTCAGAGATTAAAAAAAAATGTTGATTTCTAATACAGGAAATTATATCTATTACTATTGCATACAGAAAAGATATAAAACAATACTTAGGAGTTAGGCCCCTATTTAGCTACTTTAGATATATATATAGGTGAATATAAATGTAAAATTCAGAATTTGGCATTAAACTGTAGTCTCTGGCCGGAGGAAAAATTATTAAGCCAGAGACTCTGGCCCTCCAGTACATCACTAGTGAATTCACTAGTCCTGAGTGAAATTACCAGTCACCCTCTGTAGGTACCCTGGCATAAATATGATCAAGACAGGCCTGCTAACTTATTAGGTTTCAATTTACAAATTATATTAAAGATTTTTTTAATACTAACTTCATCTAGCAAAGATACAAAATAAATTATTCATGGCATTAGTCATACCCTCATCTTTCTCAATTACTGATCCATTATTTTCTAAAGAGCCACTACTATCTTTTTTGGTGCTACTATAGCGTGATTCCTACCGGTGACTTCGATACTATAGGGTGATTCCTACCCATTTTGGTTCAAAACTACAGTACTGTAGTGTGTGATTCCTATCCAAGATATAAATGAAAATATAATAAATATAAAATGCTATTTATTATTCAATTTTATTTATTTAAAAAATAGTTTTGGTGCTACTATAGTATGTGGTCTACCTACGATTGGTTAGGTTTAGTCACGATATTTTCGTTAAAACTAACGAAAATATCATGACTAAACCTAACCAATCATCAAGGGCGATGGACATTGGAATGTAAACAAGCAATTAGTAAACAAGGTAAGAAGCTATAATTAAAAGGTAGACCGCCGAATCGAGGTAGGAATCACGCTATAGTAGCACCTCTTTTTTTATGGCTATTGTAATTATAAAAGCTAATGAATTTTGGGGATCTTTTCAACTCCCTCTGGTTACATTTATTTCTGACACCCTTTTACTCCTCATAATTTATATTTAACTCACTCTTTATAAGTCTGTCTCTTTCTAAATTCTAAATCTTCCCCACTACTTTAAGTTCAAAAATTTTTCATCTTTGTCAATTAATGTAATAAACATGTTTTCAATTATTGAATAAAAGTAAAAGCACCATATGATAGAACAATTTATTAATATTTACAGCACAAATTTTGATACTTCACTATCTTTCAGTAAAATTCTATAATGAGCTGTCCAGCATGCTCTCAAACACATGCTTCTAGCACTTCTATTCCACACTAAACATAGCCTAAATGTCTCCACTGTTGGTACTGGGAATGCAGACCTGGCAGACTAGTATTCTTGATAAGATTCATATAAAGAAGTGATTAATACAATGAAGTCAAATAATAGGGATGTACCAATATCGTTTTTTAGCCAGTAACCGATACTGATAATTAAAAATAGTATCAGCTGATAAGCAATACCAATAGCGATAACCAGCTAGGATTTACTAGTCTGTCATATTTTTGTAGCATATTCATAATTTATTTTGTGTGTTGAAAATTTGGCAACAAAGCAATAATCCTCTTCATTAAAGATGACAACACTGCATTAGATGTCATAGATTTGTTTGTTATACAATTGGACTGCAGGCCTATGTTGGGCTTAGTAAACGTGTTTTTAACCAGCTAGCTGGGTTAATATTGTGAGCTATGACTACAAGATAGTTTTTTGGTTTTCTAGGCTTTATATCTTTCTCAAAGGATTTACACTTGTTTGATTGGCTGTTTGAAAAGAAAATTAGATAAAACTTATGTGCTACATTTCTTGGACCTAGGCTATGATTAAAATAAAATAAAAGGCTATGATGAAACAATAACAAGTTATGTGAAGTGATAAAATAATAAAATATTGGAAATTTCATCTTCTAAATAGTCTTTTATTCATAATTTTGGAAAAATCATACTTTTGAAATATCAGCCAATACCAATACCATTAAAAATCTACTGATATCACCAATACCAATACAGGTAGCCCTCGTTTTGCGCTGGTCCGATTTGTGCCAATTCGCAATAGCGCCAGTCACTATCCACAAGGCCATGAATATTTATTTTTGCAATTTTTTTATAAATTAAAAATTTAAAATCGTCAAAAATGGTAAAAATATGTAACTACTGTATATATAAACTGTATATACAATGTATATATAAACTGTATATACAATGTATATATAAACTGTATATACAATGTATATATAAACTGTATAATATATAATATATTATACTGTATAAGTGCTGTACAGCTAGTACTGTACTGTATTTATAATTTTTATTATTACAGTACTGTATTATATAGAGTATTTTATTATACAGTAGTGTACAGTACATTATTTATTATATATTAAAAAACTTTTATTTCTTTTATTTTAACAAAATTCGGTATCGTATATGTATCATGCACTGTTCAAAAGCCAACTAAAACTTCTGCATTATGCCACTGTCAAAAAACATCAATGCAGGGGCCTGACAGTGGCGCTTATAAGACCACGTGTGGGCTCCAAACATGTGAAGGTAAGTGTACAAAATTTAATTGTTTTATGTATTAATTTTTTTTTATTTATTATATTTATGTAGGTTAAAAATAAAACACTTTTTTTAATTAAAAAAGTTTATTTCTGAGCTTTAAATACTCCAGTATTGAAAAGGTTAGGTAAAATTTTTGGTGCCCGGAACCTAACCCTGTGATTTCCCATTGACTCCATTATATAAAGGGTTCCATTTGCGCTGATTCCATTTGCTCCTGTCCCCCCAAGAACCTAACCCCAGCGTAAATCGAGGGCTACCTGTACATTGGTACATCCCTACCAAATAAGGCTGCTGGACCTGATAATATATACTGTATATGCTAAGATTCTCAAGGAAGGAGAGGATAGCTTATCTGAGGCACTAACTATTTTGTTTGATAAGTCTATTAATTATGCAGTAGCAGCTACCTGATGAGTGGAAAAAAGTAAATGTAGGCCTAGCACCCTCACAAAAAAGGGTAGTAGAAAGGATAAAAGGGTCATTCCATGACAAATCATGCAGTGGTCAAAACCACACCCTCATAGATTTTGCTTAAATGTGATTTATAGAATGGTCTATGCTAGTAGGTACCAAATTTCAAATATCAGCTCAATCAGAGTTATGGTTCAAAAGTTATGCTCCCCCCTTTGGGGGGGGGGGGGGGGTGAAAACTGTAAATATTCAAACCACCATAACTCAGTCCCTAATTGACATAGAACAGTGATTTAAAGTGTTTATGAAAGGTACTTGCACACAACAAATTAACATAAGTAGAAAAAATGGCTAATATTGACGGAAAAAAAGTTACACTTTATTCTATTTGAAGGGGTCCTGCCCCCCCCCCCCCTAAATTACATATTTTTTTAAATTTTCATATATATATAATATATATAAAAAATGAGTTTCAACCTTATTCTATCAATATATGAAAAGAAATGTGTGTGTATTTGCATATAAAATAGGTATTTAGAGATTTTAAAATGGCTACTTTTACTTAAGAGACTAATTTTTACAAAGTCATGTAAGTTGTTAGATAATTAATACATTGCAATTTACACATGGTGCAATAATTCTTAATGCTAATAATCTATACCTACCTAAGCTTATATATAGTTAATTTTCAACAGATTTTTATCCTAGTTTTGGTTCCAAACTCCCACTAAGTTCTTGAACTTGCTTTGGATTGAAGGAGTAAATAATCTTAATACCAGGCTTGATATTTGGTGTCATCATGATAGAAATCATATCACTTTGTTTTATCCAGCAAGCATCCTCTTTCATCAGAAAATAATTAGTGATGTTAAAAAATGGTTTTTTTATGTCCATGTTTTTTTTGTCATTTTTTTTTTTTTATTGTTTTTTTAATAGTTCATATAGATACTGCCAATTTAATTATAAGGTATACTTTTGCAATATTATAAAAATAAATAAATAAATAAATAATAAAATAGGCCATATGGTACCAGTATAGAATGTCCTTTTCAGCCTATTTACAGAAAAAACTGGCCTCTTTCTTGCACTGAAAGTCTTGTAGCTTGAGATCTGTTAAACTTGTGAGAACAATAGCTGGGAGCTGACTGCCCATTGTCCAACCTTTCCAGGACTCTCCCATCCATGCCTCGGATTTTGAATCTCCCACTTAACTATCCTTTAGACCCGCGATGACATATTTTCACCCTGAGACCATCCATATATATACATACACATACACCCATATACATATATACCAATATATACATAAATACTTATATACACATATTTATATCCATTGTATACCCCACACACGCATACATCCAGAATTCCAGATACATACGCATGCATACTCACATATATACCTACACAAACTCATACACCTCTATTTCGCCCTTTCATTACCTCCGAGATCATTTAGCACATACAGTAATATCCATACAGCCAAAAGAAACTGATTAAGCACAGACAGAGCAGCAAAGCTAGTATTTATATCCCAAAATGCAAAATTCCAAGAAAGTGAAGTAAAACATGGTGCTACATTGGCTTCGTCAACATCCAAATCTGCAATAAATACCAGTACCTGTGATATTGAAACTAGCATATATGCTCTACCCAATCTAGTGATGATTCTTCCATGGAAATGAAGGTTAAACAACATTAGATTAACAAAAAGGTTCAAAAAAAGGTGAATATTTTTTTTTTCTATCTGGAATATATATACTGGTACTCTTGCCAATCACAATTATGTATATTGTTTGAAACAAGGAAGAATGTTTTATGTTCTAGTTAAAAAATATATATACATATAAAAAATGAGGGTTTGTTTTTCCTTTCTATTATATACTTTTTGTGTGATTCAGTTTTTCTAAAAGATGACTATATACACTAGGTATAACCGTATAAGCATGGTAGTATAGTAAATTATAGGTAATACTAATATACTTATTAGATTAAAGGAAGAAAAATATGGAATAAGTTTAAAACAATAAAAAACAAAAACAAAAAAAACAGACTACGGTATCTTCATTTTAAACAAAAAAAACGAGACAATAAAAATGACTCACATCACTAAAAATAATACTGAGTGGTAGATCCTGATGAGGTGAGGAAACTGATTTTATAATCACCATATTCTTCTGAAGTGTCTGAAATAATTCCAAACCAAACTTCAGAATTAGAATATATAGTGATTTAAGGGCGATTTAGGGGATTTTTTTTTGGTTTCCGACTTTACACAGGGTCCCAGGAATATAACCCCCGTAAGTTGCGAATCTACTGTATATCTATATCTAAGTATAACTAAATAAACTATCAAAGGTTTATGTTCATTGGATGATGTATGACTGCCAGATCTAGGGGTATAATTTTTAATAATTGACATTAATTTATCAATTACATCAGTTATAGCCCAAAAATCAATTACAATTACCTTTATTTTTATTTTATTTTGAATCAATTACAATTAATGGAAATTAGGATCAATTAATTAAAAATCCAATTATAATTATTCATTGTATCCAACCCTGTTAAAAGCTATTTTTGCTTAGATAGCACAAATAAAATTTGGGACCTACTGATCTTGTTTCAGAGGTCTACAACAAGAAAAAATGTGCAGTTTGATTTACAGATTGGAATAAATACAGATGCCAAAAAAATCCTTGCTCCAAGATTTAAATAAGCTTATTTTCACATGGGTACATACTGTTGTACACAATGAATAAATACACAAAGTTAAGTAATTCTATTAAAACTCATCTAACTCTTAAAACTGAACTTATTCTATAGGGTAGTATCTATAGCATAGTATAAGGTACTTATATACGTACATAGCTTTACCTTTAAACAGGATAGCAGGTTCGAAGTTCTTCACACTTTTGAATGTGCTAGTGATGTGAGTCGTTTTTTATTATGTCATTTTTTTTGTTTAAAACAAAGATACTGTTTTTTTTGTTTTTTATTGTTTTAAACTTATTCCATATTTTTCTTCCTTTAATCTAATAAGTATATTAGTATTACCTATAATTTACTATACTACCATGCTTATACGGTTATACCCAGTATATATAGTCATCTTTTAGAAAAACTGAATCACACAAAAAGTATATAATAGAAAGGAAAAACAAACCCATATTTTTTTTATGTATATATATTTTTTAACTAGAACATAAAACATTCTTCCTCATTTCAAACAATATACATAATTGTGATTGGCAAGAGTACCAGTATATATAGTCTATTCCAGATAGAAAAAAAAAATATTCACCTTTTTCTGAACCTTTTTGTTAGCCTAATGTTGTTTAACCTTCATTTCCATGGAAGAATCACCACCAGATTGGGTAGAGCATATATGCTAGTTTCAATATCACAGGTACTGGTATAATATACATAATAAAAAATACATAATACTGGTATAAAACAATATATATAATTGTGATTGGCAAGAATACCAGTGTGTGTGTATATATATATATATTCCAAATAGAAAAATAAAAAAATAAAAATATTCATCTCTTTCTTCAGAGCTGGGCAGTATTTAAATACATTTGTATTTAAATACATATTTAAATACATTTGTGTATTTAGAACTATATTTATAAATACATTGTTTTTCATGTATTTAAATATAGTATTTAAATACTTTAACGAGTATTTAAATACTCAAAATATAAAAATATAAATACTTTTACTGGTTTAATACACATTCTGTACTAACACAGTACGACGCGTCGACAGTGTAGTACGCAGGCATGGTTCATGTTTCAACAGTTTGGGAAAACATCCTCTCATAAAAAGACTGTTCCTCTGCTATAACACGACATTACCATCTTTGGCACCGGTAGAGCGAATATTCTCATTTGTGGGAATCACTTTGACTCCCAAAAGAAACTCTTTCAGACAAAACTTTTGAAAGATTGGTTTTGATCCGCAGCAACCGTGAAATAAAAGAGAATTCGTAAGGTGCCTTATGTTTATGTTTACGTCTTATGTTTACGTTTATGTCTCATCTACTCATTAATTGTTACTCATTTTGCAATGATATAATGAGTATAATATGTCACTGGTTGAACATCGTAAGTTCTAAGTTCTTTTGTTTTTGTTTTGTTCTAAAAAGGGAAATATATAATCGGAAATTAGATTGTACTATTTCTTTATCCTTTATCAAGCATTTCATATTGTTGTTACTCATGAATTAGTGAATGCATATGTTAAAATTTGTATGTATTTAAAATGTATTTACAAATGTATTTAAATACAATTGATATATTTTGTATTTAGTATCTAAATACATTCGTAAAATGTATTTAGTATTTAAATACATTTCTCGCATGTATTTAGTATTTAAATACATTCAATGTATTTATTGCCCAGCTCTGTCTTTCTTTAACCTTTGTGTTAACCTAATGCTGTTTAACTTTCATTATCTGATTCTATTTCCATTGAAGAATCATTATCACTAGATTGATTAAAGCAAATAGTTTCAATATCATAGGTACTGGTATTTATTGCAGATTTGGATGTTGATGAAGCCAATGTAGCACCATGTTTTACTTCACTTTCTTGGAATTTTACATTTTGGGATATAAATACTAGCTTTGCTGCTCTGTCTGTGCTTAATCAGTTTCTTTTGGCTGTATGGATATTACTGTATGTGCTAAATGATCTCGGAGGTAATGAAAGGGTGAAATAGAGGTGTATGAGTTTGTGTAGGTATATATATGTGAGTATGCACGCGTATGTATCTGGAATTCTGGATGTATGCGTGTGTATGGGGTATACAACAGATATAAATATGTGTATATAAGTATTTATGTACATATATTGGTATATATGTATATGGGTATGTGTATGTATATATATATGGATGGTCTCGGGGGGGGGGGGGAATATGTCATAGCGGGTCTAAAGGATAGTTAAGTGGGAGATTCAAAATCCGAGGCATGGATGGGAGAGTCCTGGAAAGGTTGGACAATGGGCAGTCAGCTCCCAGCCAGTGTTCTCGCAAGTTTAACGGATCTCAAGATACAAGACTTTCAGTGCAAGAGGCCAGTTTTTTCTGTAAATAGGCTGAAAAGGACATTCTATACTAGTACCATATGGCCTATTTTATTATTTATTTATTTTTTATAATATATATCATTGCAAAAGTATACCTTATAATTAAATTGGCAATATCTAAAAAAAAAAAAAAAAAAAAAAAAAAAAAAAATGGACATAAAAAAAAAACATTTTTTAACATCACTATGAATGTCCATATAAATTAATTAATTATGTAATTTAAATTACCTATATTATATTCTCTGAAATATACAAAAAAAATTAAATTTTATAATAGGGCTGGATACTTATTCAACCAAATAACTGGGTTAGGTTAGATAATTACCGATTTTTTTTTAAATTAGCAGACATTATATATATCAGTAAGAAAAATCTAATGGTATTTTTCTCAACACTAGCTCAAACAGTCCCAAAGATACGGTGCTCCAAAGTTTGGTGGAAAAAGGTAGGCTACTTGGTCAAAATGGAGGTGGGTATGGTCCACTGAAATGGCTGTAGCGTCTATACTAAGTTAATCAAAAAATCTTATTTTAGGTTAAGGTAGACATGTGTACCCAAAATTGGGTGAAAGGAGAAAAAAATCGGTTGTGACATCAAACGACCTACAGAAGGTCAAAGGTCAAAAATAAGATCAACTTTTTTTTTTTACCACTGAGGTAAAATATGAATAGAAACAAAGTTGTAGATCTGCTTAAAAGCTTTAAAATAGTGTTTAAATGGTCTCTGTAAGTGCAATGGGAGCCGAGATATTTCATATTGAAATATGGTATGACCTTGGAAATTGACCTTTTTTTACAAAATTCGAAGGGCCATATCTCCGGAACCATATGACCTAGTGTTGAAACAAGCGTTATCCTATTTTTCTCACAGAGATCTATAAGTGTGCCAATTTTCAAAAAAATCAGTGATGGTCACTTTTTTTCACCATTGAACTGACCTGGAATGACCAATTTTTCAATTTCAACATATATTTTAAATTCATCTATCTTATCTCTGATGCTTCTTGCATTTGCATAAAACATTGAAAGAGAACCTGCAATATTTTCTTTAATTTTGGATCTAATATCAGTTGACTTTAGTCTTTGGACTCAGCATGTCTTTTTTTGAACAGGACATCCTATCCACGGATAGAATGACAAGTCAATGGATAGGACACAAAAAGTATATTTGCTGTGGTTATATGGCTAAATTATTAGCAGAAATAGATTCAGCATACATGATTTAACTTAAATTCATATTTTAGTAAAGGATATCTATTGCAGATAAAATAGAATTTGTCCTTTTTATGTATGTGGGCCAGAGTAACCATTATTATGGAGATATAGTAACTATTATTACATTATCATTTGTATAATTTAGGTCTCGGGGGTACAGGGGCAGAGCCCCCATAAAGATCACGCATCACAAATTGATAGCCTTTACATGAACATTACAAAAAATTCAAAGTTCATCCTGACATTTTTAATGACGTAGGCCTAGGCTGTATAGGAGCATTGCTAGCTACCAAATGATATCAACATATGAACAGGACAAATTCTAATTTATTTGCAATAGATATCCTTTACTAAAATATGAATTTAAGTTAAATCGTGTATGCTGAATCTATTTCCGCCAATAATTTAGCTATATAACCACAGCAAATGTACTTTTTGCGTCCTATCCATTAACTTGTTGTCCTATCCGCGGATAGGACATCCTGTTCAGAAAAAGAACGTCCCTTTGGACTTTGGTCTTTGCCATCTTTAATTTTGTTTCTTTAATTTTTACCTCATTTACTTGTTTCTGACAATTGTCATTATTTTTTGGAGGTATTTTATTCAGTGAAGTACCATTTGTTAGTCAATGAAACATACCCAGGTTTTTTAAATTTTCATTTTGGATTGCTGTTAATAAAATTATGCAGAGTACATCTTTACCATTTGCATTAAGATGAACCCCATACAATTCTCTTTTCCAATAAAATTTGTTCCATAGCTCAATATATGTTACACCTACTTATGTACAGAGTTCTTTGAGTCTATTATTTATGCTAAAGGCCCTAGAGAACCATTTATTACCTTCACTCATCCTTGGAATAATACCTGTAATAAATGTTTTATGCCTACCTTCTTTTAATTTTACCAATATTTCATTATAGCTTTTTAAGATTTCATCCGATGGCTTAAGCATTACATCATTAGCTCCAGCATGAATAACTACATTTTTTGGAGAAACTAAATCAGTACCCAAAGTAGTGAGGGACTATGCTTCCTTTTGGTAACAGTTCCCAGGCCTCTGACTTGAGACTCTCCAATTACAGAAACTTTTCCTACGTGGCTTGGGTTTAACTTGAAACTTTTACTACTATTGGAGTGAGTTTCCCTATATTGATTATTTTCTTCATCATTTATAGAAAATGAATGAAATCTATTTGTTAATTCTATTAAAACATTTTCATTTGTCTGGGCTACGTCGTAGCCAATGTCGTAACACCGTTTCCAGCTTCATGGAAAAAATCTTTGCACGACGTATCTGATTATGCACCCGAGAATTTTACGATTTCTAACTAAAAGGTATGCATGCTGTTTGAATAATTGGAATTGTAAGGAGCCTATTACTGCATCACCTTCCTAAGATTATTCTAATCTATGGTCATAACATTAATAGGCCTAGAGCTACTAAGACCTTACTTTATCAAATTTCCAGTCTTTCGATTTACTTCCGTTGGCTATGCACTGAGTTTCTTCAATTAACCTGATGAAATTAACTTCTAACCTTGATTTTACAAAAGTCTGGGTACTCATTTCTCATAAGTTCAATAAACCAAGTGTATATTGCCTAGAAAAAATCTGAGGATTTCTATTTCCACCCAAAACATAACAACTTCACCCCAGCACTTCAGCTGGGCTTATCCAAAGAGTCTATCAGTCACAGGTCACTCGGTTGGTTGGTTGGAAATGCGTTTTACCTCCTTCGTCTTCGCGCCTTTGCAAAGGCAATACCTCCGAAAGATTATCATCATCGTGCAACTTACAGCCAAAGACCAAAGATTGCAAAGATGCTTGTAGCCTACAAAATTTCATACTCTTTTTGTGAAATTGAGGAAAAGCCAGGGAGACCACAAATTTACAAAATATCACAGCCATCAACATTTTGAGCTTCATCTCCGAAGACAGTGAGGCCAAATTTGTGAAGCTGCTCTCAAAATCTAAGTGGGGTAATTATTGGATGTTTCACCAACACTGAAATTAATATCTAAAATACCTTTTTCAATGTATTTTGGTGTGTTCTGTTCAAATATGACCTTCATATCTTGCGCAAATGAACCGAAACAAAGTTATGAAACATTAAAGTTTTCCTATGTTTTGGTTCATTTTCGCAAGAAATGAAGGTCATATATGAATCAAACATTAGAAAAATGTATTTTGATATTAACAAAAAACAAAACGGGCTAGGAACATATATATATATATATATATATATATATATATATATATATATATATATATATATATATATATATATATATATGATACACACAGACTGTGCATGGAACAAGGAACTCTTCTGGGATAATTAAATCCACTATAGTCCGAATAAGTAATGGTAAATGACAAATACCATAGTTTTTCTTTTTCATGATGCTAGCCCGACGTGGGCAACGGGTCACTCGCAAAGAGGTCCCATAAATATAGCTTCCCTCACCAGCTATCTGCAAAGCAGACAGGATCCAGCTTTGGGACATGGATCTAGGGAAAGCACCTAGCCATGCTACATTTAGAACCTCAATATAAGCAAAAGACTCGCTGCCTTCACGTCAGATTGAATGCATCAAAGAAAAAGAAAAAGGGGTAACTATTATATTTTAGCCAAAAACCAAAACTTAAACCTCAACTGGCAGAATTGAGCGTCCACTTTTCAAGGCACATAACATGTCCGTTTCAAGATGGGAATGAACTCAGAATGGTCCCCTGAGTTTTTTATGATACACTATAGTGGATTTAATTATCCCAGAAGAGTTCCTTGTTCCATGCACTGTCTGTGTGTATCATAAAAAACTCAGGGGACCATTCTGAGTTCATTCCCATATATATTATATATATATATATATAATATATATATATATATATATATATAAAACCTAACCTAACCTTAACCCGTGTGTTCTCCGATTGCGTGTGCTAACCGGGGGGATTCGCCCCCCCCCAGGATAATATATACGTACTAAACTTACCTTATTGTGGAGGTGGATATAGTCCGCGATGGTTTGAGGAAGTAATGTAATCAATAGCATAGCTGCTCTATTATTATACACAGTTTTTTTTATTCACCTAAAGAAAGCCAGACTGCACTTGTCACAATCCACCATAACTATGAACTGTGGCTGAGAATGAGAATGACGTAGGCATGACGTTTATGAATGCCGTGCTCTGATTGGCCAATGTAGGTAGATCGTCATACATAACCTATAATTTTTCTACCATTTATGACTTTCTTAATAAGCATTTGCGCAGGATATGGATTGCAGATTCGAACAAAACACAGTAAAATACCCTAAGAAATTATGGTTACGCCTTCAAGGTCACTGTTGGTGAAACATTCAATAATAACCCTAAGGGGCTCGTGAGTTTAAAATAAATGTTAAGTTCTCACTGCTTTAAAAATTTCTGTTCAGAAATTATTTTCATGTTATAATGCGAACTTGGACCAACTCGATAGAGGTAGACTTTGTTATGATACGAATACAGGCGATAACCCCCAAAGCCTGTGTGTGTATATATATATATATATATATATATATATATATATATATATACAGGCATGCCTCGGTTTACGAATTAATTCGTTCCTAGAGAGCGTCCGTAAAGCGAAACTTCGTAAAGCAGAGCATTATTTCTCATAGACTTAATGTTATAATCAAGGGTTACGTTTTCAGAACAAAATTTTACATACAAAATTATATAAAAATCGCAAGAAAAGGTAATAAAACAATAGTTTATGCAGCAAACAATGGTTTCTTCATAGAATGCATCATTTTAAAAAAAAAAATCCTTTAAAATAAAAAAGAAAGCAAAGAAAAGGGGTAATTGTAAGCAATATAACAGTGAAACACACATAGAGAGAGTGAATCAAGCACAAACTCTCTCGTCAAAGCAAACATATAAACTGATGCATTCCCAGACACCAAGGTGCGTGAACGCGCCAGAGCGAACAAACGCACGCACGATGCTTCTGAAGCGATTACCACATTACGCATTGTATATGCTTGTGTGAGATAATTATTTTTACCTTTTAAATTTGTTTATTTAATTTTTTATTTAGTGTAAAATAAAATTCGTAAACCCGGGGATTCGTAAAACGAGGCGTCGTAAAGCGAGGTATGCTTGTGTATATATATATATATATATATATATATATATATATATATATATATATACCTTCAACTGCAAAGAACACGCAGTATAAATAACGTAAAGAAACGACGCTTGTATAGGAGATATTCCGCGCAAGACGAGAGAGAGAGAACGGAACAAATGAAAAAATGAGGTAACCACCCGGGAATCGAACCCGGGATCTTCCGATTGCCGGTCAGACGCGATACCATTACACCATGGACCTCACCCTTCCAAACGCCGTAATTCCTCTACATACTCGCAGAAACCAATGCCCCAAGGGGGCACCTCCCGCATGCCGTAACATTATATACCTTCAACTGCAAAGAACACGCAGTATAAATAACGTAAAGAAACGACGCTTGTATAGGAGATATTCCGCGCAAGACGAGAGAGAGAGAACGGAACAAATGAAAAAATGAGGTAACCACCCGGGAATCGAACCCGGGATCTTCCGATTGCCGGTCAGACGCGATACCATTACACCATGGACCTCACCCTTCCAAACGCCGTAATTCCTCTACATACTCGCAGAAACCAATGCCCCAAGGGGGCACCTCCCGCATGCCGTAACATTATATACCTTCAACTGCAAAGAACACGCAGTATAAATAACGTAAAGAAACGACGCTTGTATAGGAGATATTCCGCGCAAGACGAGAGAGAGAGAACGGAACAAATGAAAAAATGAGGTAACCACCCGGGAATCGAACCCGGGATCTTCCGATTGCCGGTCAGACGCGATACCATTACACCATGGACCTCACCCTTCCAAACGCCGTAATTCCTCTACATACTCGCAGAAACCAATGCCCCAAGGGGGCACCTCCCGCATGCCGTAACATTATATACCTTCAACTGCAAAGAACACGCAGTATAAATAACGTAAAGAAACGACGCTTGTATAGGAGATATTCCGCGCAAGACGAGAGAGAGAGAACGGAACAAATGAAAAAATGAGGTAACCACCCGGGAATCGAACCCGGGATCTTCCGATTGCCGGTCAGACGCGATACCATTACACCATGGACCTCACCCTTCCAAACGCCGTAATTCCTCTACATACTCGCAGAAACCAATGCCCCAAGGGGGCACCTCCCGCATGCCGTAACATTATATACCTTCAACTGCAAAGAACACGCAGTATAAATAACGTAAAGAAACGACGCTTGTATAGGAGATATTCCGCGCAAGACGAGAGAGAGAGAACGGAACAAATGAAAAAATGAGGTAACCACCCGGGAATCGAACCCGGGATCTTCCGATTGCCGGTCAGACGCGATACCATTACACCATGGACCTCACCCTTCCAAACGCCGTAATTCCTCTACATACTCGCAGAAACCAATGCCCCAAGGGGGCACCTCCCGCATGCCGTAACATTATATACCTTCAACTGCAAAGAACACGCAGTATAAATAACGTAAAGAAACGACGCTTGTATAGGAGATATTCCGCGCAAGACGAGAGAGAGAGAACGGAACAAATGAAAAAATGAGGTAACCACCCGGGAATCGAACCCGGGATCTTCCGATTGCCCCTTGGGGCATTGGTTTCTGCGAGTATGTAGAGGAATTACGGCGTTTGGAAGGGTGAGGTCCATGGTGTAATGGTATTGCGTCTGACCGGCAATCGGAAGATCCCGGGTTCGATTCCCGGGTGGTTACCTCATTTTTTCATTTGTTCCGTTCTCTCTCTCTCGTCTTGCGCGGAATATCTCCTATACAAGCGTCGTTTCTTTACGATATATATATATATATACACACAGGGTGTCCGAGAATTATCTGTACAATTTTTGGCTGTTATTAAAAGTCAACCATGAAGTGTAGAAATTCCAGTGTTGTCCCATTTTACAGAGAATCTCATTAAGTTTTTGCTGATACCACGTTTTGACAAGTTTTTTAGAAATGTACGCGGGTGACAGACATTGATGATTTAAAAGCAAGAATCACAGCTGCTATTGAGCGAATTGATGTGGATATGCTGCAGCGTACATGGCAACATTTGGATTATCGATTGGATGTTTTGCGAATCACTAATGGTGCACATATCGAATGTTTGTAACAACGTTACTTTAATAAAAGAAACTTTTGAAAATACAGATTCTAAATAATCTTGTTTAAGAATTTTACGTGTGTTATCAAGAATTTTATTAAAAGATGAAATTGTACAGATAATGTTCGGACACACTGGAATTTCTAAAAAACTTGTCAAAACTTGGTATCAGAAAAAAACTTAATGAGATTCTCTGTAAAATGGGACAACACTGAAATTTCTACACTTGATGGTTGACTTTTAATAACAGCCAAAAGTTGTACAGATAATTCTCGGACACCCTGATATATATATATATATATATATATATATATATATATATATATATATATATATATATATATATTAGGTTACTTTACGTGAGTTTGAACGACGGTTCAGGATCGACCTGCCGTCGCCCCTCTGCAGTATCCCACTTCCTTTGCAGGATTTGGTGAAGGGGGAATTGCTGTCCTCCTGCCCTCGTAGCCAGCCACTCATGGCTGGTCAGGGACTTTGCACAGGAATCTCTACAGCTGGTTCTTGAAGTTATTCAGGTCAGTGTGCTAGAGATTCCTCACTTCTTTTGGTTGGACAGTGAAAAATTTTGGGCCTCGTATTCTAAGGGTATTTTCCATCCACGTTTTCATGGCCCCTTGTCCCACCGTAGCTGGGACCGTACAAAATCTGCCTCTTCTCTCATTCCAGTTTGTTTCTATTTCATTTCTAAAGTTAGGGACAGAGCCCTCAAGTATTTTCCATATGTATATTATTGTGTACTGCTCGCGTCTTCTTTCGAGAAAGTAGAGTTCCAGGGATTGTAGTCGAGATCAGTAGTCTTCACCTTCCGTTTCCTCTATGTATGGAAAACTGATACGCGTGGGTAGTTGGGAGGTAACGAAAATGGTCCACTGAGTAGGTAAGTAGTTAATCTAACAATTATTAAACTCCTTTTATGTCAATAACTGGGTGGATGAAACCAATTGGTTGCTCACCAGAGTTATTCTCCACACTAGTATTTATATACTGTGTGATAGAGAGTGCTCGGTAGTAAACATACACTACCGATCAACCAACGAAAACAAAAAGTACGCTGGTGGAAAAAGCCGGGAAAAAGAAAACGAGAGGCCTTAGAAGAACGGCATGGAGGAAGAAGGGGCTTGAAAACAGAAAAAGATCTCCACCAGCAAGTACGCTCTCAAAAATTATGCCAAGAGAAGAGGGACTGTTTAATAACACTCAGTAAGTGATCGATTGTTTCTGAACCCGAGTTTAGGGTTAACATAACATAAACTAGGTTGAGTTAAATTAGGCCTACAGTGTGGTCTAAGACCTAACATCAACTCATAGATTAACAAAGGCTAAGGTAAATTACCCTAACCTAATTTGGTGAGGAATCCTACTGTGGACCTCAATTTACTCTGCCCGCTCTGGACCATTTCCGAAATCTCTAGGCTGACCACTACAAGGCTAGGCTTAACCTACTCTACAGTTAGACTGGAGATATTAGGGGTGGGTTAATTGGGGACCAACTCATAGAGAGCAATTTTCACACTATCTTAGACGTAAAAGTCCTTTGTATAGCTTCAATGTTCGCAATGTCTCGTTTTCTGTGTGGGTTTGTGATTGCTGAGCAATATTCAACTATTGCTAGGACTAAACTCTTCCATAATTTGAGCATGATGTTTGTTTTTCTGCTGCGGAACTCCTCCAGATGATTCCCATTATTTTTCTAGCCGTTGTAATTTTGATGTTATAGTGCTCTCTGAATTCTGTATCCGACGACATTATTACTCCAAGATCCCTGACTTGTGGATTTGGTGTTATCTGTTTGGCTTGCAGAGTTTTGTACCCTTTCTTCTGTAACTCCTTGTTATTACCATATATTAGAAGTTGGAATTTTTCTTCTTTGAAATTCATATTGTTGGCTTCTGCCCACTGGAATAATGTTTCAATGTCATTTTGTAATTTTCGTATGTCACCTTCGTTCAGTATTTCCTTACATATCTTTGTGTCATCTGCGAAGCATGATACAATACTGTCCTTAAATATCTGCACCACTATCTGCAATCATTATTATGAACAGCAAGGGATCTAATACTGTCCCTTGTGAGAGAGAGCTCACGACTTCCGAGACTTCCGATTTAGCTCCGTTTGCCACCACTCTTTGTGTTCTTTGCATCAAGAAATTAAATATCCACCTTCGTAGCTTTCCAGTAATTCCTGTATTCTTAAGTTTGTGTGCTATGATTCCATGATCACATTTATGGTCAAAAATAAGTATGGAGACATTCTGTCCAGCAATAATTACGGGCCTATTGCTGTCGTTTCCTGCTTCTCAAAAATACTAGAAAAACTCTTGTTACGCCGATTAAATGATTTCCTATGGTCATCTCCTAATCAGTTTGGCTTTAAAAGGTCCCACTCAACTGACCTGTGTATCTATGTACTTAAAGAAACAATATCTAAATACATTGACAGTAATTCAACTATTTATAGCTGTTTCCTAGATATAAGTAAAGCATATGATAGGGTGAACCACAATATTTTATTTGCAAAACTAGAAGACAGGGAGGTTCCCATGTACATATTAAATTTATTGAAATTTTGGTATTCCTACCAATCTTTCACTGTTAGGTGGGATAATGTACTATCCGAGTGTCTTGGCTCCTCTTGCGGGGTGAGACAAGGCTCCTTGCTCTCCCCTATGCTGTTTAATGTGTATATCGACTGATTAATTGCTTCACTTAATGAGGCAACAGTTGGATGTTGTTATAGATAACACAAGGATAAATAACTTAGTTTATGCCGATGATATGGTGTTAATAAGTCCCTCTGTTAAAGGTCTGGATCGGCTACTAAAACTGCAGTGCTGGGCAGCGCAAACGAAAATTCACTTGCGCAAGCGCAAATGCGCAAACCCAAACCCATACCTTGCGCAAGCGCAAATGCGCAAACTTCTCGAAACTTGCGCTTGCGCAAACGCAAACGCAAACTATTTATATATACAGGGTTTTCCAAAAAAAATAGGTGCGGTTTTTTTGGGACACCCTGTATAAAATTAAATTTATAGTAAATCAAATCAAAAGACTTTATTAACAGACACACGGTCCATAGATATATCAATAAAGAATAGATACAAAATTACAATGTTAAATAAATAATAATAAAAAAAAAGAAATTACAATATTACAAAAAAAAACACTTCAAAGCTCCTCAGAGTCCTCCTCCAACTCCATCGTGAGCAGGTCCATATTGCCCTTCAGGAACACAAACCTCTCAAAGTTCTCAGAGGTCAGGCTGGACCTCTTGGGCTTCATGATGTCAGACCCCTGGGAGAACACCCTCTCCACAGCTGCAGAGCTGGGGATGGCCGTGTTGTACTTCCTCCTGGTGAGGCTCTGAGCCATGGCTGGTCACGCTGCCGGCCGGGCTGGGGGCAGAGGTGGGGCTGGACAGAGATTGGTGTCTGAGGCTGTCCATGGTTCACTAGTTATAGAGAGTAGTTATGACTTATGAAGTTTCTAGAAGTTACTAGAGTAGTTAGTAGTTTGAACTCTGAAATAAAATTAAAATCAACAAATCAAACAAACGTGTTTCACTAGCGTTGTTGGTATACTGAGTGCTCACTGCTGTCTGGCGGCGCCACCTGTCTGGCAGTCACGTGTTTATGAGCTAAATCCACTATTTTTAATATTTGTTTTTTTTTCACGTTTGCGCAAGAATTGGCGCAAACGCAAATGCGCAACCGAAATCACACTTGCGCAATTGCGCAATTTGCGTTTTGCGCAAGTGTTTGCGCAAGTGCCCAGCACTGACTAAAAGTCTGCGAAGTGTATTCGCAGAAACATGATATTCTTTTTAATGTTACAAAAACTAAGGTTATACAATTTCATCCTAAAAGCTGTAATCAGCCAGCTGATATAAGGTTTAAAATGAATGGTGAAGTAATTGAGGAAGTATGATACAAGAGTTTAAGTATTTGGGTCAAACTATTACTAGCTCCTTGAGTGATGACTCGGATATAAGAAAACAATCTCGAAGCCTGTGTGCTAAAGCGAATATGACCATAAGGAACTTTCGGTTCTGTACAAGTGAATCTAAAGACACTCTCTTTCGTACTTTTTGCAGTAATATATACGGACAGCAACTGTGGGTGAATTATAAAAAAGGTTCTGGCAGAACTCTAAATTTGCTGTACAACAGGTCTTTTAGACTCTTACATAAATTACCCCCGAGATGCTCAGCTTCGCAAATGTTTGCTACCCGCAATGTCCCGAGCTTCCCGGAGGTAACAAGACGTGCTCAACACAGTCTAATGCAAAGAATTAAAAAATCAACCAACCCAATCATCCAAGCTATCCATGAGTCCTGCCATTTACCCTCCAAGCTATGGACTTCTTGGTACGAAAACGTCTGTCTGTAGCTCCACTTAACTTCGACATTACAGTATTATTTCTAATCAATTGTATATATTTCTATCCTTAGTATATGAACTGTCATTGTATTAATAATATTTGTCCTATGGACTATAGTCTGCCAATAAACCTTTTCATTTTCATTTTCATTTTCATGTTCATTATCGAAGGCTTTAGCAAAGTCCTATATATTACATCTATGTTTTGTCCTCGACACGATGTTTCCAATATTTTCTCCTGGTGGCCTAGTAGCTGTGATAGGCATAATCTTCCAGCCCTGAAGGCATGTTGAATTGGGTCGTATGTCTTTTTCTTGTACGTAGTAGGTAGTTTTGCCTCTAATTATTCGTTCAAAACACTTTATAAGGTGTGAGGTGAGAGCCACTGGCCGATAATTCTTGGGTATTGCTCTGTTACCACCTTTAAATAGAGAGGCAATGTTCGCGTTCTTTAAGGGGAGTGAAATTTGTCCTGTGTCGAGTGATTTCCTCCATAGTAAGTATAGTGGTTTGGCAATACTCTCCTTGCATTTCTTCAGAAACGTGGCATTCCATGTGTCTGGCCCTGGCGCTGAATTGTCTCGCATCTGTGATGAGGCCGTAATTGCATCTCCTTCTGTGAACTCGAGGTCCATTAATAGGTTTGTGCAGGAATTTGTTCTTGGTTGATTTGTATCTACTGTATGTCGAAAAATTCGTTTGGGTTTTCCACTTCCATCTCGGACTTAGGGGTGCTAAACACAAAGTTAAATTGTTCCCTAAGCAGTTCGCTTATTTCTTTCGGTTCATTTGTGTATTCGGCCTCCCCGTCTATCAACGGACCAATACTCTCCTTACACTACACTTTCCTTTTCGCAAACGTGTAGCAGTATTTTGGGTTATTTTTTATTTTTTCTGCTACCTTGTTTTCCTCCTCGTTTGTCTTACGTATGAATGTTTGCTTTACGTCCATTTCTATTCCACCAAGTTTCCTCTCTAGTTTGAGTTTCTTTGCATCAGTTCTGCATCTGTGGAGATGTTTTACGGTTTGTCGTCATTGTCTGACTAGTGTCCTGATTTTCCTCTCAAGCTTGCTACGTTTTCTTCCCTGTCTCTCTGGAATATGTTTCAGTATTATCGGCAAAGGTGGGCAGGACCGAGTTCCAAAAGGACCGAACTCCAGGAACTCGGTCCTTTTTAATGACCGTGAGCGGGAAAGTCGGTCATTTTCTCAGTAAGGACCGAAATGAGGAGCGACGGTCCATTTTTAAGCAATTCCGGACGGTCCGGTCCGGACGGTCTTTTTTAGTGATTTTAGTGTGTTTAGTAATTATTTGAAGTTCTAAAGAAGATGGATCGTTTCCTCCAGAAGACTCAGAAAGAGACTGAGACTGAACTGAAACTTGTTTCAACACCTGGAGGAGACGAAGAATCTACTGATGTTAGTGCTTCAACTTCAAGTCAAGCAACTGGAGAAACAGCATTGAATCCTAGAGACAAATTTCGCGTATCGACTTACTACGCTTTAATTGATACACTTAAAACTCATATGAAGAGGAGAGGTGAAGTGTACAAAGAAGTATCAAGTAGATTTTCTTTTCTAAACGATTTCGACTTATCTGACGAACAATATTCACAAGGTTCCCAAAAGCTAGTTGACTCATACCCTGTTGACTTGAACATGAATCTCTGTGGAGAACTACGACAGTTCCACTGTTATATGCGCTCAAAGTTTAATGAAACAGGAAAAATGAAATTCAGTCACATTGAGCTTCATGACACCCTAGTGAAAGACAGGATACAGTGCGTATTTCCAAATGTAGATATCGCACTACGTATTTTTCTAACATTGATGATTACTAACTGCTCCGCAGAACGCTCTTTTTCTCAGCTGAAAAGAATAAAAAACCCTCAGAGAAAAACAATGTGTCAGGACAGACTTGATTCACTGTCCCTACTGTGTATAGAAGAGGACATGCTTCGTCGAGTCAGCTTCGATGAAATTAGCCAGGATTTTGCAATCAGAAAATCTAGAAAGAAGCTATTTTAATTTCAGCATACATGAAAGTTTTGTTTCATTTCGAAAGATAAAAATTTATTTTACAAGCTTGACCTTCGCGAAATGAGAAATCATCGCGCGGAACCTTTGTAAGGTTGTAAGGTTATGGGGGCACCATAATCTTTTCAGTGCTTAGGGCCTCTAAAGGTCTTAATCCGGCCCTGTCTATTATACATAGTATTTCTTGTGGAATCTTCTCGTGAAGTAGCAATTCCCAATTTACCTCCTTTAAATCTTTAATTACGTTTTCCCAATTTACTTTCCTTGAACTTATGTTGAAGCATTCAAATATTCCATCTGCCTCTCTAGGATGCGTTATATATAACCTTACCTTACAACCTTACAAAGGTTCCGCGTGATGATTTCTCATTTCGCGAAGGTCAAGCTTGTCGCCCCTCCTCTCGAGTTGGCCTGGTGAAGTAGTGAGTTGGATTCTTGCGCTCTCCACCTCACATAGCCAGGTACGCCCGGCTCATCGGGGATTGTTCTGAGCCAGGCGTCTAGTCTTCTTTTGAAGATTTCCACTGCAACTCCCTTCGTGTTTCTTAGGTCTTTGGGCAACTGATTAAACAGTTTTGGTCCTCTCACTACAAAACTATTTTCTTTCAGGGTTAAGGATGTTCCCTGTCTCGCCTTCAATTTGGGAATACGACACAGTCTACCGCTTCTACTTTCCATCGTTGTTTGGGGAGTTATGGGATTCAGAGTAAGATTAGGGACTAGTTTCTCCATTATTTTCCAAGTGTAAATAATGGTGTATCTCTCTCTTCTCCTTTCCAGTGAATATAGGTCTAGTTCTCGTAACCTTTCCCAGTAATTTAGTTCTTTGCACCCATTGATCTTGGCTGTGAAGCTTCTTTGGATCCCCTCCAGCTGTCTAATGTCTTCTTTTTTATATGGGGAAGTTAGGACCGAGCAGTATTCTAATTTGGGTATTATCAGGGTTTTCAGTAGAGGAATCATTACATTCCTATCCCTTCGTTTAAAAGTTCTCAATATCTGACCCGTTATTCTCTTTGCTCTGTTTACTGCTATCTTATTTTGTGTTTCAAATTTCGCATCATCTGTCATTACAATCCCTAAATCTTTTGCTCTGGAATTTCTCTGAATTTCCTGTCCATTTGGGGTATAATATTCCATGCATTTTAGGTCTTCTCTTTTTCCGTACCGTAATAGCTGAAATTTCTCGGTGTTAAACTTCATATTGTTGTCTTCAGTCCACTTGTAGATTTTGTTTATGTCGGTTTGTAGAGATCCTATGTCTTCTGGGTTTCTTATTTTTCTACTGATCTTTGTGTCATCCGCAAAGGATGTTACTGTGCTGTCTCTGTTAACGTCCTCATCTATGTCAGTTAGCATGATTATGAAGAGTAGTGGAGCTAATACTGTTCCATGTGGTACTGAGCTGAGGACCTCTGATTCTGATGAAGATACTCCTTGTACTGTAACAACTTGCCTCCGCTCACTAAGGAAATTATATATCCATTTCCCTACTTTTCCTGTTATTCCCATATATTTCAGTTTATGTATTATGATTCCGTGGTCACACTTGTCGAACGCTTTAGCAAAGTCTGTGTATAGTACATCATAGTTTTCATTACTTTCAAGTGAATCAATAATGTTGTTGTAGTGTTCCATTAGTTGTGATAGGCATGATCTGCCCGATCGAAACCCGTGTTGGTTATCATTGAATTTTTTCTGAGTTTCCAAAAAGTCATAGATTTTCTGTCTAACTATTCTTTCAAATATTTTAGTGAGATGAGAGGTAAGCGACACTGGCCTATAGTTTTTGGCCTGGGATCGATCTCCTCCTTTATATATTGGGACTATGTTCGCGCTCTTCAGGATGCCCGGTATTTCTCCCGTGTCTAATGATCGTCTCCATATCCAGTATAGCGGCTCAGCGATTGCATTCTTGCAGTTTTTGATCAGTGTGGCATTCCATTTATCCGGTCCTGCCGCTGAGTGTGTTTTTAGTTTCCCTATGGCTTGTGTAATATCATCCGTCGTAAAGTCGAAATCCGTTATACTTTCCCCTTGTGGTTCTTCTTCAAAGAATGCGTTTCTATCGCAAATCAATTTGTCAGTTTTTGGGATATATACAGAGATGGGCAAGATCACCAACTTTGGTGATCTTGAAGATCAAGATCAGATCACCAGAAAAATGTGATCTTGAAGATCAAGATCAGATCACCAGAAAAATGTGATCTTGAAGATCAAGATCAAGATCGTGATCTTGAAGATCACTTTTCAAGATCACTTTTTAAGATCACTTTTATATGAATTGAAAAAAGTTGTACTCTTGTAGAGTAAACAAAAACAAATTATTTTGTTAATCACTCCTGAAAAGTATCACTCCTAATACTCCCCTGAGGGCTGAGGCAATACAAGCATCGCATCCTACCCATGTCACCTGATCTAAACCACGGGGATTGACGATTCCCCTTTCAGTTTTTCAGGTGGTAAACTTAAAACTTAGTATTATCATAACTTATCAGCAAAGAAAAAACTATTAAATGACCTACATATAGTTTTTAGTTCTATTTTTCTCAATTCTCATTTCACCAGGTCCATAACCCATATCAATGAATGGTCAGCATATATAAGTAAACATTTTTTACATAGAATTTAATTTTACAGTTTTACTGCAGTACGCAATTACTGACAATATAAGGGTAAAAACCGCAAGTTAAGAGTGTTAATTTAATGTTCAACCGCTGTAAACATTTGCTTTCAGCAAAACCAATTGTTCAAAGTTACCATCCGAGAGACGACTTCGTTTGGGGCTATGAACCATGCCAGCAAACGAAAACAACCGTTCCACTGGTGCAGAGGAAGGTAGCGTGGTATTATACCTCTTGAAGATCTTCTTTATAGCAGGATACCTATCTAAAGAGTCGAGTGCCTTACTGGTGTCCTGCAAATAATTGAGGACTTCCAAGTCTTCCTTGTTGTTAGGAGCAGAGAATGAGCCGTCCATAGTTCTGAAGAAATCGTCTTCAGATGATGAGTCTGAGTTCACCGAACTATTACCACTGCTGTCAGAATTACAATTTCTTACAGCCATTTGCAACTTGTCTTTTACTTGAGACTTGATTGCTTCATGATCGCCGAAATTAGGCCCTTGCAACAATGATATCCATCTAAGTTTGAAATACGGATGAGATACTGAGGCCAAAACGGCATCAGTTACCTCGGGGTCAACGACAAAAAATGACCAAATCTGGCATTGAAGCCAGAGACGACTGCTGCCAGTAATGGCATGCAGTGTCTCAAGCGCAGGTCGTTTGGTTGGATAGGCTCCAATCTTGCGAGGGCATCTTGAGTCACTAGGACTGTTGGAAGAAGACAACCGTAGTAGCATTCTTTCTCTGCCTGTAATTTGTTGAGGGCTGCTGCAATTGGTTTTAGAACAGACAAATATTCTGAAATAAATTCCAATTCATTGTCTTTGAGGATGGGTAGATTCAGTTCTTCAAGAGCTACATTCACGTCGTTCTTATGTTTATATTTGGCTTAATGAGTCGTACATTGAGTTCCATCGGGTGACGCATGGGTACCTAAATTGGACGCCAGTTATTTCCTGTATTTTTTCTGCTGACTTGGGTTTACCAGCATTCCACAGCGCCGAACATTTTCCCATTGCAGAATGCTTTATCTTCTTTAGTCCAGGTGAATTCAGTCCTTTATCTGCATCAGTTGTTGCTACCAAGTTCAATGTGTGGGAGGCACATCGAATATGGGATGATAGTTTCACTGACTCCTCTCCATGCTCTCCTGAATGTTCAGGAAAGTTGCTGATGATAACCTCTTCATCTGAATCTTTTTCATCATCATCTTCATCTGCATCATCTTCATCAATGTCGTCAGTACGATTCTGAACACGAACACCGAACTCTTTAAAGCATTTCACCATGTTCGATGCATTGTCGGTGACTGTAGATACAACTTTTCTATAAGATAAACCATGCTCCGAGTTGATCCTGTCCAATATTCCAGCAATTTTATCAAAGCTATGTGTTCCACGAAATCTTCGGCATGCCAGTGCAGCTGATCCTCGCGACAAGTCATCATTGATCTGTAATGTAAGAATATAAAATCAATGTTTGTATGAACATTTTTTTAAGCTTAATTTAATAATATTGGTTAGACACGCACCAGCTAAACTGCGCCACCAAACATTGAAGAGAAGAACTATGTGATATAAAGGAGGCAATTCAGCGATGAGTCGCCTACCATACCACCACATCAGTGACCCATCCCATAAGAGCAAAATGTGGAAGAGTCCATATTCACAGCCTGTGAATATGGACTCTTCCACATTTTGCTGTGAATCAGACACAATGACAGATGACAGAATCAGTGAATTAATGTGAAATTACTGTGAATCACAGCAAAATGAAGACTCACCAAATTAATGAATGAGGAACACATGTCGAATAATTGAAAAGATTATACTATAAGTCTATCAGACTATCAGTCTATCACCAATGGTCAATTTATCAATTATATAAAAATAATACACTAAATCAATAGCATACCCAATGCGCAGTGACTCCCATGAAACTGCGGTGATTAGTTGACCATATGTCGCATGTAACACACACATGGTCAACTGCTGCCAGTTTTGCTTGTATGTCTTCCTTCATTGTACTGGTTGTTGTTGCAAGAGATCTAGCCAGGGTGCGTCTAGATGGCACCTGAACAGCCGGGTTGACGTCTGAAAAAAATATTTAAAAATTAAAACAAATACAATAGATTAGCTATGGAAAAAATATCAAAATATTTAGCTAGGCTAGCGATAGTCTAATGTTCATACAAATAATATGATTAATTATTTTAATCAGATATTAACTATGGAAAAAATAGCAAAATATTTGAGTTATACTAACATGAAAGAAGATCCTTAAATTCATGTAGTTCAACTAGGCTCAATGGTAGGAGCCCATTAGCCACAAGCGAGAGAATCTTCTTTTCAAGGATATCCTTGCATATTGGTGGTCCTGGTTTTTGCTTGGAAATGTGGAACATGCTTAGTGTTGACTGCTTGGCAATTTTGGCAGGGCCAGCATTGCTGCCGCTGGCATCTTCTTCTTTAGCTGGACGCTTGCGAGATTTCTTCTCCGATTCATATTCACCCAAAAGATCCGAATCCGAATGTAGTTTCTGCACAAGAAAATAAATTATTATCATGCGGAGAGACTTCTTGAACACCCTGTATAATATTTATCAGAGTATCAAACTTCTAGTTGAAATTAATACTTAACAAGATTCTAAAATTTTGTTATCTTTAACTAAAAATTTTCACCATGATCAGTGCATTTTTATCCTATGTTAAATTGAAAGCCGAATTTCGTCCTTCAGTAACTAAATAGGAGAAATTACAGACATGGATCAGACAGAGAGAAAGACAGATACACCTGGCGTTTTATTATAGTTGGATATCGGCAGTTTTTAATGTAGTTACTAGTCCATAATCTATTAATATCTGAAGTGCACAATATATTCAAATGGACGTCTATGTAAATGTAGCATTAGTCTTGTATGGCACCAGTCACTTAAAATATGACTTGAACCATTATGTTAATGTTGCTACTTACTACTTAGTTACTAAGTAGTACTAACCCTGAGGTGCCTCAGAAGATTGCTTGTTGAGTCGAGGTCAGCAGACAGAATTGTAGTTTTCTTTGTACACTGCCTACAAATAACTTTGATACTGTTTCCAGTTTTTTCGACAATTTGAAAATATTTTCCGTTCAATAGCACAGATTGATCCTTATTACCAACATTGTTATCTAAATACTGTATATTGAATACTGTTCTGGTGACAACCTAGAATATTTGGTTCCCTTGGGAGCCTGTTGAAGTTGTAAAATTGCACTCATTATTAAAAAATTCAATCTGTAAATAAAATATGTTTAGAATTAATTTATTATGAATACGGACCTATAGGCTATATTTTATGCCTATATATAATAATATTAATAGAACACTTTTAACATAATTGCACAGTAAATTACACTTTTTACGAGCCTAAATTCCACAGCAACTACACCTTCCATGAGCCCACGCATGACGCAAGTCACCCAACTAACAGAAAACATAAACAGTCGGTGTTGAACAAAGTTGCCACCAGATGTCGCTTGGACAAAAAACAAATGACATTCGCATAGCGGCATATTTAAGAATCTGAAATTAAAAGTGATCTTGAAGTCTAAAGTGATCTTCAAGATCAAGATTACAAGAAATAAAGTGATCTTGAAGTCTAAAGTGATCTTCAAGATCAAGATTACAAGAAATAAAGTGATCTTAGATCAAGATCAAGATCACCATAAAAGTGATCTTCAAGATCAAGATCAGATCACGATCTTGATCTTCAAGATCACGATCTGATCTTGAAGATCAAGATCGTGCCCATCTCTGGATATATATATATATATATATATATATATATATATATATATATTACTATGACAAACTTCAAATACCAAATACAAATTCCGGACAAGTGCATAGAACAAAGAACTCTTCTGGGAAAATTAAATCTACTATAGTCCGAATAAGTAATTGAATTTCTGAGTTCAATCGCATATATATATATATATATATATATATATATCCCCGCAAGGGGGTTCTAAGCTCGTGCTCTTGAGTGCTCTTTGTGCTCGTTTGTACGTGCTTGTTCCTGGAGGTTTCACGTGCGCCCTCCCGGCCCTAGCACCCAAGGATGATGGGGCTCGACCCTGCAGTCCTTGTCATCCTTGGTCTTTTTCCACTTCGACTGTCCCCTCCACCCTTTCTTTTTCCTCTGTCTTTCCTCTCACTTTTTCTTTGTTTTTCCGCTGAGATATGCCCTTTAAATAGAGGTGAATCGGTTCTTCCTGAACTAAAAAAAAAAAAAAATATATATATATATATATATATATGCGATTGAACTCAGAAATTCAATTACTTATTCGGACTATAGTAGATTTAATTTTCCCAGAAGAGTTCCTTGTTCCATGCACGGTCTGAGTGTATCATAAAAAACCTCAGGGGACTATTCTGAGTTCAATCACATCATGAAACGGACATGTTATGTGCCTTGAAAAGTGGACGCTCAATTCTGCTAGTTGAGGTTTAAGTTTTGGTTTTTGGTTAAAAATATAATAGTTACCCCTTTTCCTTTGATGTATTCAATCCGACGTGAATGCAACGAGTCTTTTGCTTATATTGAGGTTCTAAATATAGTGGGACTAGGCTGGTTTAAACCCTAGATCCTGTCCCAAAGCTGGATCCTATCTGCTTTGCAGATAGCTGGTGAGGGAAGCTATATTTTTGGGACCTCTTTGCGAGTGACCCGTTGCCCACGTCGGGCTAACATCATGAAAAAGAAAAAGCTATAGTGTTTCTCATTTACCATTATTTATTCGGACTATAGTAGATTTAATTTTCCCAGAAGAGTTCCTTGTTCTATGCACGGTCCTGAATTTGTATTTGGTATTTGAAGTTTGTCATAGTAATATATATATATATATATATATATATATATATATATATATATATATATCCAGAGATGGGCACGATCTTGATCTTCAAGATCAGATCGTGATCTTGAAGATCAAGATCGTGATCTGATCTTGATCTTGAAGATCACTTTTATGGTGATCTTGAATTTCTGAGTTCAATCGCATATATATATATATATATATAATATATATATATTATATATATATATATATATATATATATTTGAATAATTCTGGATTGTGTAGAGCAGGGGTCACCAACGTTTTTTTTGTTCACCGCCCACTTTTACGATTTTTTGAAAATTAAAAAAGCTTATCGCCCACCTTAGATCAAAAAGAATAAATCAATATAATCGATAAAATAAATAATGAAATAAATGTTTAATTACCTTTAATGTGAGCCCCACTAGTGGGCGCTACCGCCCAGGTTGGTGACCCCTGGTATAGAGGTAACCAGAAAAAACTGGTTTTTGTTGTAACTTGATATCCCCACCCCATTCCAGATTGTGTAGAGGTATAGATACCAATTTATCGTGGCCAGTTATGATTACAATTTGATGCGTAAATCGGTACTCTAATGAATGATGATAATTACTGTTGATTAATAATTAATGATAAATGCTTTGGCCGAGGTCACCAGATCTTTTAGATCAAAGAATTTTATTAAGTTATTAATTAGGTTGATTGATAAAATGAGTTTTCTTCCTTTATTACATAAAATAAATGATTTATGAATGAGACAGAAATATGTTGTTTACAGTTGCAATAATGTGTACACTTGAAATAATGCTTTCAGTATAAAATAATGGCTTGGCATTTAATAACGCGCGAAGTAATGATTAGTCTTTATATAAAGTTAGGTGAGTGACACCAGGCCGATGGGGCCTGCACATGTTGTTACATGGTGAGATCTTGCGTGCCACTAGGTTGTCGGAAGGAGAGATGAAGCCGCGAAGGTGGCGTGGAATGCTTGAGGGAGTCCTTGTAACGAGGTTGAGAGGTGATGCCTTATTCCTGTTCTGTGACGTCATCTTAGTCATGCTTGTGTGACGTCACCTTGGTCTTGTTTGTGTTGACGGAAATATCGTTAATTGTGTTGATGAAATATTGCTAAGGTGTTTGCAAACATCTCTGCCACTTCAGTTGGTCACTACAGAGGTAACCAGATAAAACTGGTTTTGTGTTATAGCCTAATCTAGCCTACATTCATTCCAAACGTTAGTTCAGTATCGATTACAATGGAAAGGAGTAAAGACGTTCGCTTTAAGCAACGTGCCGTAATTGAATTTTTGGCTGCAGAAAGTGTTGCTCCCATCGACATTCATTGGCGAATGCAAGATGTGTACGGCAAACAGTGTGTTGATGTGAGTACCGTTCGACGTTGGGCGAAGCAATGTAAAGAAAGAGAAGCAAGGCAAGAAGATTTGCGAGACAAACCACGAAGTGGAAGGCCTGTAACGGCAATCGACGAGTCTCATCGGAATTACTTTGATGAACTGATTCGTGGAAATCGTCACATTAAACAAAATGAAATTGCTGCAATGCTCGATATCTCCAAAGAGCGACCGGGATACATCATCAGTATTCTCGGTTACCAAAAGGTCTGTGCCAGATGGGTGCCTCGCATGCTCACTGCCGAGATGAAAACTGAGAGACTACGCATTTGCCAAGAAAATCTGCAGCGCTTCGAAAATGAAAATGAATTTCTGCACAGCATTGTAACGGGAGACGAGACGTGGGCCCACCATTATGACCCTGAAAATAAACAGCAATCCATGGAATATGGCACAAAAATTCACCGCAACCAAAAACAAAAAGTTAAAAAATCGGCTGGAAAAATGATGATGACTGTTTTTTGGGATATCAATGGTGTTGTTCTTAAAGACTTTACGGAAAGAGAGACAGCAATCAACACCGCACGTTATATTGAAACTCTGAAGAAGTTGAAAAAAAGGATCAGGAGTGTTCGCACCCACAAAAACGCAATCACTGTTCACCATGACAACACACGGCCTCACACCAGTGTTCAAACGCAAGAAGCAATTGAGGATCTGCAATTCACCGTCTTGCCGTCTTGCCGCATCCACCATATAGCTCCGATTTAGCACCACGCGATTTTCACCTCTTTCCTAAACTTAAAGAACATCTCTGTGGAAATCGCTGCGAGTCTGACGAAGAAGTTAAAGGCGCTGTGAAATTTTGGTTTCGTAGTCAAAGCTCCGAGTTTTACGGATGGATTTCAAAAACTTATTTATCAGTGGCGTAAATGTATCGAGGTAGAGGGTGATTTTATAGAAAAGTAAATGTATTGCTTTGAAGAATAAACTCTACGGTACATATCTGCTTTTGTTTCGATAAAATCCTTCAATCCGTTTAAAATTTATTTGAGTGAAGGCATTACTTTTCAGCCCACCTTCGTGTGTGTGTGTGTATATATTATATATATATATATATATATATATATATATATATGTGTGTGTGTGTGTATATATATATATATATTATATATATATAATATATATATATGTGTGTGTGTGTGTGTATATATATATATATATATGTGTGTGTGTGTGTGTGTGTGTGTATATATATATATATATATATATATATACACACACACACGAGGGCGGTCAGAAAGTAAGTTTACACGGCGTACAATTTCGTAACTAAAGGACTTACATTGATTATTATGTTTGTATCAGGTGAATTCGTTAATCACTGTTGGCAACACTGCACGTCGATTCGACTGCCATCTACCGTACATTGGTTATATGAGTCAATTGAACATGGCTGCTCGACTGGAACAGTGCCCTGCCCTACGGAGCAGCCTAGGACGTTTACGTTTAATGACCGCTCGTGAACGTTCCAGTGTTGAACAATATGCACCTGCATTGATTGTTGTGCCATTTTGCATGAAGTCTGCGAGCAAAACGTCTTTGTGGTCCCAAAACACGGTAACCATCACTTTGCCAGCGGACCTCACAATCTTGAACTTCTCTGGTCGCGGGGACCCAGGGTGTTTCCATTTCATGCTGGCACGTTTTGTTTCCGGAGTACGGTGATGAACCCATGCCTCGTCTCCTGTGACAATGCGTTCGATAAATTTTTGACCACTGGCAGACTCGGAATATCGCCGCAGAAATGACAGGGCACTGTTCCAGTCGAGCCTCCATGTTCAACTGACTCATATAACCAATGTACGGTAGATGGCAGCCAAATCGACGTGCAGTGTTGCCAACAATGATTAACGAATTCACTTGATACAAACATAACACTGGGGAACAAATTTCAACTTTTTGTCTATTGAATTAGATTTGACAGTTAGTTCTAGGTAATTTGGATGCGCTGAGCACGAATTTTTACTCGGTTTTGCTCTATCAGGTCCTGATTTTGCTCAACACCCCTCCTCTTTCGTCGTATTCATAAAAAGGTTTTTTTCTCAATACTCGCTAAGTCTTTTTGCAGTTACACATTATGCAACTAGGTTTTTATCTAGGTATTTGTACCTATTGTTATGGTATTGTTGTATTATGTATATTTTATATGTAACACCCTAAAAAATATTTTTAATTTTGTCATTTTTAACACCATTTTAATATTAGTAAATTAAGCTAAAAATATCATAGAATTCTAAAATTTTCTCGAGCGTTCCTGTTCTCTGTAGAGTATTCTAGAGGGACAACTAAAATATATAAAAGCGACTCGTTTCCAGAGTTAATCAGTCAATTCAATCAGTCAGTCAGTCAGTCAGTCAGTTGAGTTAGTTAATTAAGTTTGGGCATTAACATAATTTTGAATGGCATATGATTTAGTGAGTAATTTTGTCATCGTGATTAATATAGTTGATTTAATTAGACGTAATTTATATTGTACCTACTCATCCGTGTTTCTAGTTTAATTTCATAGATTGTAAGTACCTATTTCATAATAAGTACCTATTTAAACTAATTTTTGTGTTTATATTTCAGATTTTCTTAAATTTATATGAATTAAGGGCTTTAAATACCTTTACAAATTGGCAGAACAATCAAGCAATATGTCATCAAGCACTAGAAAGTTCAAATGCAAAAACAACCCTGATTCCTTCTGTTATATATGTGGAAATTTTACACTTCCACATCAACGAGCAAATATAACTGACTTCGTAAAAAGAGCTTACTTAGCTTATTTTGGCATAAAACTGGGAACCAAGATAAATCGTGGGCTCCACATAAAGCCTGCACTAATGCATTGAAAGACTGCGACATTGGACGAAGGGTTCGGATTCAAAAATACCTTTTAGAGTTCCGATGGTAAGTTTATGATTTAATAAACTACGTAATTTAATCACTAGTATACTGTAACTTACCTAAATGTAATTGTAACTTTGGTACATAAACAAAATTTACAGAAAATGTTTATAAGAATCTCAAATATTGCATAAGGTTGAAACACATAGAAATGTTAAATGTTTGGGTGATAACTTTTGATAAAATTCATAAAAACAAGTCTCTCGTCGCTTTTGTTAACGCTTTACAATTTTTTTCCCATATCAGGTGTGGCGAGAGCCTACTAAACACGAGACCGATTGCTACCTTTGCTTTGTCAAGACTTCGGGCTTCACTAAGAAAAATAAACATTGTATCGAGTACCCAAATTTCGACACCGCGATACGACCTGTGCTACATTCAAATGAGATCCCCATTCCAAAATTTAAGGGTCTGCCAACTCAAGAATTAGTTGAAGATGTTCCTGAAAATATTGTTATGCACTTTGAGGAGTCAGACACCGATTTTGACCCCAGCGTATTTGAAAGTCAAACGATCCGCAAAAGTTTAACCAGGCCGAGTTGAATGATCTTGTAAGGGATCTAAATTTGCCAAAAAAGGCTGCGGAAATTTTAGCTTCAAGACTTAAAGAGAAAAACTTGCTTACTTCAAACACATACATTTCATTTTACAGAAAAAGAGAAGAAGAACTTGTTAAATATTTTAGAACAGAGGATAGTTTAGTATATTGCTGCGACATAGTTGGTTTGTTAAAGAAGATGGGGGTGAGTCTTACGATGCAAATGATTGGCGCTTGTTTTTAGACAGTTCGAAAGAAGTCTTAAGTGTGTGTTGTTGCATAATGGCAATCTATACGGCTCGATACCGATTGGGCACTCAAACAAAATTAAAAGAAAAGTATGAACATATAGAAAAGGTTTTAAATCTTATCAAATATAGGGAGCACGAGGGATCATATGTGTGACTTAAAATGGTTATTTTCTGCTAGGACAACAAGGAGGGTATACTAAATATCCCTGCTTCCTTTGCTTATGGGACAGCAGAGCCAAGGAAGAACATTATTTCAAACAAATCTGGCCAGCACGAACATCACTTACTGTCGGAGAAAAAAACGTAATTAATCCACCTTTAGTGAGCAGAGATAAAATATATTTCCTCCTCTGCATATAAAACTAGGCCTCATTAACAATATGTAAAAGCTTTAGATACGAACGGCGAGTGTTTCAAATACATAACTTCAAAATTCCAAGTTTAAGTTATGAAAAAATCAAGGCGGGAATTTTCGACGGTCCACAAATAAGAACAATGATTAAAGAGAGCAATTTTCCTAATGTCATGAATGAACGCGAAAAAAATGGCTGGTTCTCATTCGTGGACTTGATAGAAAACTTTTTAGGCAATTATAGGGCAGATAACTACGAAGAAATCGTAAAAAAAACTTTTAAGGGACTACAAAGAGTTAGGTTGCAAAATGAGCATAAAAATGCATTTTTTGAATAGCCATCTTGACCAATTTTCAAGTAATTTAGGTGATGTAAGTGACGAACAAGGGGAGAGATTCCACCAAGATATCAAAATTATGGAGGAACGGTACCAAGGCCGCTGGGATTCCCACATGATGGCTGATTACTGCTGGTGCTTGAAAAGAGACCTGCCATCAACAAGCAAATACGCTAGAAAGTCTTACAAAAGAAAAGTTTTGCCACAGTGAAAGCTTCATATCTGTTTGTTTTTTTATTTTAAGTCATTTCTATCGTTATAATGTAATTTTACTGTAGTTTGAACTGCTTGTATTCATGAAACTTGAAAAAAAAATTTAACAAATGACTTAATTTTTTAGTCCTAATTTGAAAAATCTGGAAAATGGCACATAGGCTGTCGACAAGAATCAGGACCTGATAGAGCCAAACCGAGTTGAAATTCGTATTCAGCGCACCCAAATTACCTAGAATCAAGTGTCAGATATCATTCAATAAAATACGTGTTGCCCAGTGTAATCAATGTAGGTACTTTAGTTACGAAATTATACGCCGTGTAAACTTATTTTCTGACACCCCTCATATATATATATATATATATAATATATATATATATATATATATATATATATAATATATATATATATATATATAACGCAGGGATGGGAAATCGAAATCTTTTTCGATTCAAATTCGAATCCGATTTTCACGCAATTAGAAATATAGATTCGAATTCGGATTCAAATTTTTCGGTTTTTATCGATTCGAATTTTTTTCCGATTTGGATTATTTCTTTTTCGATTTCGATCCGATTCGGATCCAGGCCTAATTTTTCTTGATTTTTATGAGTTCATTTAATAAAATTATACCTATCATCGTTGTTTTAGTCAAGGGGTGGCTATTATTAATAAGTTTCATTTTTAATAAATAATACAGATAATTCTCAGTCTATTAACGATCTAAGTAATAACTTTAGATTTACTCTTAATAGGTGCAAAAAAAAAATCATTCATATAAGCTAATTTATTAAACAATTAAGGCTCATATATACAAGAAATATTAATTATAGCATACATAAAAATTAAAATATGATAATAATACTTTAAGAAATATATCCACTGTATAGATACAAATTTACAAATTAAAATTAGCCCTGACAACTAAGATATTTTCAATGTTCGAAGGCAAAAGGTTATTTCTTTGAGGAGCGTGTGAAATTGTCACTCTCGGACAATACCAAAATTTAAGGATTAGGATTAGCACCTTAATGGATGGAGTATAGGATTAGTATGATTTTTGTCCGAGCAAACAGATTCTCGGAAAGGTCAGTCTTTACCTGTGGTGAAACCGGAAACGTTAATAAGCCTTATAAGTTATTTATAAGTTATAACCAAATTTTTAAAATCCGGATCCATATTTTTTATCGATTTGAATTCGAATTCGGATTCATCGTTTCTTTTCGATTCGGATCAAAATTTCGATTCAGATCCGCGCCCGTTTTTCGATTCGAATTTTTTTTCGATTCAGATTTCTCAAAAAATATCGATTAATTCCGATTATAGATTCGAATCCGATCCGATTTCCCATCTCTGATATAACGTAAAGAACGACGCTTTGTATAGGAGAATTATCCGCGCAAAATGAGAGCGAAAGAACGAAACAAATGAAAAATGAGGTACCCACCCGGGAATCGAACCCGGGATCTTCCGATTGCCGGTCAGATATGATAACCACTACACCACAGGCCTCACCCAAACAAATTTCGTAATTCCTCTACATACGCGCAGAAACCAATGCCCCAAAGGGGCACCTCCCGCATGCCGTAACATATGCGGGAGGTGCCCCTTTGGGGCATTGGTTTCTGCGCGTATGTAGAGGAATTACGACATTTGTTTGGGTGAGGCCTGTGGTGTAGTGGTTATCATACCTGACCGGCAATCGGAAGATCCCGGGTTCGATTCCCGGGTGGGTACCTCATTTTTTCATTTGTTTCGTTCTTTCGCTCTCATCTTGCGCGGATAATTCTCCTATACAAAGCGTCGTTCTTTATGTTAATTATACTGCGTGTTTGCAGTTATAATGTATATATATATATATGTATATATATATATATATATATATATCTATATATATATATATATATGTGTATATATATATATATATATATATATAATATATATATATATATATATATATACACACACACACTTGGTTGAATGGTTTGTTCTTGGGGAAGCGTAGCTTAGCGAGGAATAGGAGGACGAAAAGATGGTACATGTTTATTAACAGACGTTTCGTTTTGGAAAAATTCAATTTCCATCATCAGTGCTAAAAAGTTTAAAAACAAGTAGAAATAAATAAGTATAATAAATAAAAACGAACAATAAATTAAAATGGCGCAACAATTAGCGAAAATTAATAGTAAGTTACAATATATATTAAATTAGAAGATTAAAAATTAAATGATATAACGTATAAAAGTATGGACAACAAGTAAAATATAAAACGGTTTAGGTGAAACAGAATTGAAGGGGTTCTTACCAAATTGTTAACGTAATGAGAGACTAATTGTACAGAAGATTGGGAATGGTTGCCTGTTGAAAGAATTCCATATTAGAAAGATGGAGCCGGGCGGAGTGATGGTGGAGTTCTTTTGAGTTTGAGTTTATTTGGCAATGTTTAAATTGAAAGCGGAACTGTAATCGTTGAGGGTTGGCTGGATACTGAGGATATAAAGGGACTCAAGTACGCGGAGGTCGATTAGTTGGTTGGCTGAATTAATGATTTTGAAATTGGAGGAAAGTAACGGGTGGTTGTGAAGGTGGCAGTGATCCCTTATTGCTGATTTGGAGGGTTTGTTCAAGGGCTGTGAAGTTCTTGTAGAAATCCCACGATGCTTTCACCAACAACAATAGTATCAAATCTTACCTCAACCATAAAGAAAAAACACCCCAGCAACTTGCTTCGTCCACTATCTACGCTTTTAATTGTGTTCGCTGCAAAGCGAACTATATTGGCAGTACCATCCGCCAATATCAAACAAGAGTGGACGAGCATCGTGGGATTTCTACAAGAACTTCACAGCCCTTGAACAAACCCTCCAAATCAGCAATAAGGGATCACTGCCATCTTCACAACCACCCGTTACTTTCCTCCAATTTCAAAATCATTAATTCAGCCAACCAACTAATCGACCTCCGCATACTTGAGTCCCTTTATATCCTCAGTATCCAGCCAACCCCCAACGATTACAGTTCCGCTTTCAATTTAAACATTGCCAAATAAACTCTCAAACTCAAAAGAAATCCACCATCACTCCGCCCGGCTCCATCTTTCTAATATGGAATTCTTTCAACAGGCAACCATTCCCAATCTTCTGTACAATTAGTCTCTCATTACGTTAACAATTTGGTAAGAACCCCTTCAATTCTGTTTCACCTAAACCGTTTTATATTTTACTTATTGTCCATACTTTTATACGTTATATCATTTAATTTTTAATCTTCTAATTTAATATATATTGTAACTTACTATTAATTTTCGCAAATTGTTGCGCCATTTTAATTTATTGTTCGTTTTTACTTATTATACTTATTTATTTCTATTTGTTTTTAAACTTTTTAGCACTGATGATGGAAATTGAATTTTTCCGAAACGTCTGTTAATAAACATGTACCATCTTTTCGTCCTCCTATTCCTCGCTATATATATATATATATATATATATATATATATATATATATGGTAAATATTAAACTTCAGATACATCAGGCTTTTAGATTGCCTGAAAGTTAGTGACATAGAAAATAGCTAACCAACCTAACCTGGGTGCAAGAGTTACTCTGATTGGCCCAAAGTATGAAATGGACGAATTGTCAAAATTGGTTTCCACGAAACTTAATATATATATATACGAGGGGCGGTACGAAAGTAATGCTTCTTATTTTATTTTTCACTAAATATAATTTTAATTACTGTAGCAATACTTCCAGTAGGGAATTTTGGAAAGAGGTTAATAAAATTAACAATAGTAATCTTACCTTGCCAAATGTAATAGAGGGTGTAGATGGTGCAAAAAACATTGCAGAACTGTGGAAAAATCATTATGAAACCCTATTTAATTGTCTCGGGGGAGGGGGGGGGGGGGTAGACTAAATATATGCCTAAATGTAGAACGCTCTGAGGAGCTACTAATTAATGATTCAGAAATATGGCAGGCTATTCATAAGTTAGATGATGACAAAAGTTGTGGCCTAGATGGCATATGCGAAAAATGCTCTGTATGAATTGGTCCACAATTAACCCACCCCTTATATCTCCAGTCTAACTATAGAGTAGATCAAGTCTAGCCTAGAGGGGTCAGCCTAGAGATTCCGGAAATGGTCCAGAGCGGGCAGATAAATTGAGGTCCACAGTAGGATTCCTCACCAATTTAGGTTAGGGCAATCTACCTTCACCTTTGTTAAGCTATGAGTTGATGCTGGGTCTTAGGCCACAATGTAGGCCTAACTTGTCTGACCCAGCTTAATTTAATGTGATTAAATTGATGGGTTAAAAACTCAATTAGTCACTTACTGTTAGTTATTGGAGTGTCTCCCTCCACCGGTTGTCTAATTGTCGAGAGCGCACTTGCTGGTCCGTCCTCTCGCCCCGTTGTTCGTTTTCGTTCCCCCTTGTTCTCCTCTTCGCGGGGCTTTTTCCACAGCGTTGTCTTGGTTTATTCTCTGTTGGTTGAGCGGTAATGTATCTCCATTACCGAGCACGCTCCTCCCACACAGTATATAAATACTAGTGTGGAGAATAACTCTGGTGAGCAACCAATTGGTTTCATCCACCCAGTTATTGACATAAAAGGAATTTAATAATTGTTAGATTAACTACCTACCTACTCAGTGAACCATTTTCGTTACCTCCCAACTACCCACTCATCAGTTTTCCATATACTGGGGGCCCCGGGAGATAAAAATTTTGGTGTCATTGTCACCAATTTTTATGTCTGAGTGTAGACTAGCTAACTATTTGACTGTAAATGCCTGTTAATCTGATTAACAGTGCCTATCCTCACCTTCTCATGGAGAAGGTGTAGCATTTAATTAGAAGAGAAAATATACATCCATAGGATGAAACTGTCTATGGTCTTTACCATAAGAAAGAAAAAATGAAAGTTAGAAGATAAAATTACAATTCCCCAGCATCTATTTTTTGTTGTAAAAATAGTCGCGCTTTTAATGCTGTTTGTCGCTGAGGTCTTGTGTCTGTCAATGTTGTAGTAGGATGCGTTACCACTCCTACTGTCAAAGGAATAGTTACTGGAAGTTCAGTGTCTCCAGTTGTTACTGTCAGTGGAGAAGGTTCTCCAAAGTCCATTGTTTTGGGTCCAGACTCTAAAGGGTACAAAAGAGAAATGTCTTGTTGTCACCCGTTGAAGTCCTTAATTTGACCACTCTTGTTACCCCGTCTGCCCCTGGTCTGAGTTCTGAAACTCTAGCCAGAGGCCAGTATTGTCTTGGAGTACTGTCATGTATGAGAACAAGGTCCCCTACCTTAATTGTGTCAGACCAATCCTTCTTAGTCATTTGTTTATGTCTCTCTCTTAGACCCATCAAGTACTCAGTTTTCCACTGTTTAATGAAATGAGCTTTAACTCTAGTTAAATGTTGTAACTTAGTCTGGAGTTCATTATGTCGTTGAGTCCAGTTTGGGTCTTCTGAAGAGTCTATATTGTAGTCCGGCAGGAGACTTACTTGTTCTCCCCGAATCAAATGATTTGGAGTTAATGGTTCCGGGTCATTAATGTTGTCACTCACATAAGTGAGTGGTCTATTGTTAATGATGTTCTCAATCTCAGCCAGGAGAGTGAGTAACCCAAATAAGTGTATCTGTTTTTTGCCAATTGCTTTCTTCAAGCAATTCTTTACTGTTTGTATATTCCTCTCCCAGATAGAACCATACCAAGGAGAGGCAACCGGAATATACTTCCACTTTATGTTTGAATTTTGTATATATAATTGTGTGATTTCATTGCTTAACAAGTCGTGGATGACTTGTTCACCAGCTTTGAAATATGTAGCATTGTCAGTCCAAACTGTCTTTGGTACTGAATGTCGTGCACAGAATCTCTTAAAGACAGCAACAAAAGATTCTGCTGTAAGGTCCTCCACAACATCCAAATAAACAGCTCGTGAGGCAGCACATGTAAACAGTACAATGTACATTTTTGTTCAGTGTCACCCACCCCTACAGTCAATGCTCCTGTATAGTCAATGCCTACAGTCTCAAAGGGTCTGTTGAGAGTAACTCTCTCCTCTGGCAAAGCAGGAGGATTTGGTTTCCTATAGGGCCTAGCATGAATACGCCTACATGTGACACACTCACTCAGGACTGTTTTAACAGTGATCCTTCCCTTGGGTATCCAATAAGTTTTTCTTAATGTAGTTAGTGTCTGTGGTAACCCATATGATATACATCATTGTGTGTTTTTCTGATGATTAATGTTGTCAAATAGCTAAATCTAGGTAAAGGATGGATGTTTGCTTTGTATGACAGTTTTGATTTGTCTAATCTCCCTTTACACCTTAGAAGGCCTTCCTCATCTCTGAACAAGTTTAGATCCACAACTACTGATGGTACAGGTTCTTTTGTTTGTTTCCCATTAGTTAAGAATTCTAACTCTTTATTGTACTCTTTTTGTTGTGCATGGCCTATCCAGTATTTGGTTGCAACTTCTGTATAATTATGATTATTTTTATTTAGCTGTTTGTTAATTGTAGTTAAACAGTTGTGAGCAAACCTCAAACAGTAGGCTGTGACCCTGACAAGTTTACTGAAATCAGAATACTGTTCATAATTAGTGATTGGTTCAACCTTTTCATTTGAAAAGATTAAATTTAATGTCAAGTTAACTTGTTCCACAGGCCATTGGTCTGTATTACAGAGCCACTTAGGTCCCATAAACCAAGTTTTGTTTGACCAACAACTTGTAGGATAAACCTCTGGTCAGAAAGTCTGCTGGATTTTGTTTAGTTGGAACATAGTGAAGTTTACTTGTAGGCTTTCATTAGCTTCAGCTATTTCTTTTAGCCTATTTCTTACAAAGATATTCTTACTATTATGCTATCATTCCGTATCCAGGCAAGAAAATCTGACTGTCAAGCCAGATGTGGATATGAGTAAGTAACATCATAGTAAGCATCCTTAAGCAATGAAATGGTTTTAATGGCAATGTAGCAGCCAATAGTTCCAATTGAGGTATGGTTCGGGTAGGTTTGAGAGGTGCAACTTTCCCTTTTGCATAAATTAGATGACTTTCTGTAGGGCTTACGAGATACGCACAGCACCCAAAGCTTGTGTGCTTGCATCAGCAAACACATGAAGTCTCTGGGGCTTATCCCTAAACCCACAGCACCTTTGAATTTTAATGTTCTGCACTTTTGTTAAATCAGCAGCTAACTTCTTCCAAGATTTTTGATTTCATTTGTTATTGGATCATCCCACCCAACATTTGTCCTCCAAATTTCTTGGAGGAGAATCTTTGATTTTATTGTTGAAGGCAGGAATAGACCCATGGGATCAAAAATTTTGGAAGCCTCTGATAATATTTGTCTTTTAGTATTTGCTTCCTCATCAAGTTTAAAACCTTTAGTACAGATTGAATCATGACTGTTAGAAGTTGCATCCAAATACCAGTTCATACCTAAAGTTTTAACTCTGTCTGATGGCTCAGTAAGACCATTATTATCCTTTAAAATCTTTTTGTTTAAATCCTCATCATTTGAAATCCACTCTCAAGTTCAAAGTTACCTTGTTGCATAATGTTTTGAGAGTGTTCATAGACTTCAGATAATTCAGATTTTGTTGCTGTTGAGCCTATTAGATTGTCTACGTAAAAATGTTCCTTAAGGAAGTTCAATGTTAAAGAGTTATTAAACTGGTTCAAATGATGTCCAATGTCAATGCTAATAGGCTAGGTGAGCAATTGGCTCCAAACAACACAACATAAATCTATAGGTTATGAACCCTTTATTCAAATCAAATGGATCCTTGAACCATAAGAACCTAAGTTGGTTCTTATCATATTCATTTTTAAGATTTATTCTCAAAAATGCCTTTGAAATGTCACTTTGTACGGCATATTTGTCTAACCTGAACCTCAGTAAGATCTTCACAAGGTCAGAAATGAGATTAGGACCCTCAATCAAGCAATCATTCAAACTGTGTTTATCACTGTCTTTGAGGCTACAGTTATATACTACTCTGAGTTTTGTTGTTGGGACATCTTGTCGATAGACCCCCCTGTGGGTTAAATAATGACAACCATCTTTTTTAAAAGGGTTATCTGTTACTTCTTCAATGAAGCCTTTCTGTAGCTGTTCTTTGAAGACATCATTATATGATGGAATATTATTATCTTGTTTGAGTTTTTTCATTACTTTATATAAATGTCCTTTAGCTACTTTGAGATTGTCTCTTAAAGTTGGACAATTTATTTTCCAAGGTAACTCAACAAAATAACTATTGTCTTTGCACTGAATGGTGTCTTCAAATCTTTCTACCATTAACTGATCTTCTGAAGTTTGATTTGTGTCATGTATACCCACAGATTCTAGCAACCATAAAGTTTGAATTGCCTCATCCAAAGTTTCATTTGATAATGATGAATTAATGTTCTCAGTTGAGATAATATTATTCAAAGTGTTGCTATTCTTACAGGTGTTATGTAGGACTGAGTTGAGGCACATAGTATTTGTTGGTCATGAACTGTTTTGGTTTAGGTCTAGGTTGTATTCTGATAGGTCACCCAAAGGGGCTATCCCTGATGGAGTCTGAATAGCTATACCATTACCTATCTCTACTATGCCCTTATGAATAAGATTAATATAATCTGCCCCTATTAGCATTTCAATGTTAGCTAATGTGTTGTTAGTGATATGTCTATCAGCTATTTTGTAGTGTTTTCCCAAATGATTTATGGTTTGTCCTAGTTTGGGTATAACCAGTTTGTTTTGTCCTACTTTAGAAATAATAACTGCTTCAATTTTCTTGAATTTACTTTCTAAATGTAGTTCCAGGTCAATTGTCTTATAGCTATTTTTGTCCGAGTTATCCTTAACAAGGATGCAATATTGAGGTTTTGTTCATTCGGGTTTGGTGTCAAACCTAATTTATTAACTACATTTTTTGAAACAAATGTTTGTTGAGAACAACAGTCTATAAGACATCTCACTGGAGTGGTACTACCCTCACTATTCACTAAGTCCAAAGTAATAGTTGGTAAAGAATCTCAGTGTTTCTTGTTACATTGTTTGAACAAGCAGAATGTCCCATGAAGTGGCATTTTCTTTGTTACCTTTGTTTGGGGGAGGTATCTTTTGAGTGAGTACTATTGTTTGGACACTTTGGTGAATCACACATTGATGAGACATGTCGTAAACTTTTACAAAACTTACACTTGAATCTTAACCTAGATTTACAGTCTTTCTTATAATGTCCCTGGCCAGTACACTTTTTACACAGGTTCAACTGTTCACATCTTTTAGCCCTTTGGTTAAAGTCTGAATATTTGTCACACCCAGTACTACTGTGTTCATTACTTGCACAAAATTTGCAATGTGGTGTGTAAGTTGAGGCAGCAGTTACATTAAAGTTCTGTAATGTAGGTGTTCGTGTATTATAGTTGGTCACATTTGATTCTACAGTATCAAGTTTTGTCTGTTTGGCTGTAGCTAGTTGGTCTCTGGGAACAGTCTTTGGTTTATCCATAGTCTGGGTCTTACGTGTTGGAAAATCTCTCAATTGTAATTAGTTAGGATATTGGGGAAGTGTTTTCTTATATCTTCCAGATTAGGATAATTTTCTCCCGTCTTTAGAATTAAAATATCTTTAACCCTCGAAGGAAGGCACCTAAGTACTATGCCTTGTATAATCCAAGATGAAGCTTTAATATCTATCTCATTGCTAACCAGTTTGTCCTATAATAGCTTCTAATTTTGTATAAAAATTTTCCATATCACTATGGTTATCTTTTATGGGTGCAAATTCAAAAATTTGTTGAGATAATTCATATACAATCTCATCTTTATTAATGTAATTACGTTTTAAGAGATCATAGCTACTTCATATGAATTCCCTACGGCTGGTAAATAGGCTATCAGGTTATAGGCTGGGCCTTTAAGGGAACTAGTTAAGTAACTAAACTTTTCAACAGTTGAAATATAAGGTTTATTACCTATTAAATTCTCAAATTTGTCAATGAAAGATGGGAATTGTACCGTGTCCCCTTCAAATGTTGGTACTAGCAAAATGGGTAACTGAGCCCTCAATTCTTGTGACTCAGGATTTAGCATGCCACTTAAATTTTGTTGAAGGTTAGCTCTACTTTGATTAAAATCAGAATTAGGTTTTTTTGGTGTTAAGTCAGTCAAACGAGACCGTAGTCTCCTTATTTGCTGTTCAATTGAGATTACCTGATCATCATCATCAGCGTAAAGGTCTATCAATTGTTCTTCAGCCATTTCGGATTCAACTAACTCTGAAATACTCTCATTAATGGCTATTATTTCCTCCTTTTTAGTTTCCAATTTAAGAATTACACTCTCTATATTTTCCTTACCTGGTTGTGTAATATTGTTAAAAGTGTTCACAGCCTTTGTAACAGCTCCCAACTTTGCCCCCCTTTTCTTTTTTAACTTTTTCAATTCCGCACTGTCCATGTCTAAGTCAAAATTGTTTAACTGGGGATCGTAATGAAATAGAGGACAAGAAGAAATTACCAGAGAAGTTAGAGCACAGACAAAACAGTCAAGTTTAAATTTGGTTTAATCCCCACCAAGTACTTATGTGTCACTCAGGTCTAAGCTTATAAGAGAATGAGACTCCTTATTGTAAATGTTTCCTAGTTAGGCCCTAGGTTGTAGACCTTGTAAGGATTCCGGTTTTTATTATGGACCTTTACAAGTTTACGTAGATAATTAACTATATGCCAGGGTCACCAGCGCCCAAGTACTAGATTGGCATCCTGCACTGCGGCGCAAAGTTAATTTTAATAAATGGAAGGGAAGGACTGATTATTAAATCAATATGAATTTTTATATTTTATTAACAACAATTAATAAGTATATGCAAAGGGGATTTTTACCCGTAACAACTTTGATGGACTTATAATGGTGAGATTAAATAATGGCCTGTTTGGCTAATATATAACAGTCTGCAAATAATACTGATTATAATAATAAATATGCAATACAAATAATAGTAATAATAACAATAATAACTAAAAGATAATAATAACAAAGATAATATCAATAATAACTAAAAGATAATATCAATAATAACTAAAAGATAATAGCCACAATGACAACCTTGTCTGCAAAGAGATAGACAAGAATACTGTAAGTGATATTTCAGAGAAAAAGAATAATAAAAATGGCAATAATTAATAATTAATATACATATGCTTTATAGGCCCAGTAACCTGTGGATGATAAATTACAGTTAATTCTGGTTATGGGATTGTGTTAAGTTGAATGGGAAGACTAAAGGAAATATGTAGGCTACAAATGATTAGTAAGCCATCTGCTAAGAAAATAACGTGAAACATAATAGGCTTATAAAGTAAAATATACTATGAAATTTAATAGGCAGGCCTTTGCCTCTTCAACATATTGAGCTGAGGTTAATCTAAAACAAAGACTATGGTAGGCCTCAGTTAGGCTAGTTACAATTTGGCTTTAGCCTAGACCTAACTTAGCCTAAGTAATTTATTATATGAATCTTACATTACTATTTGTAGTATGAATCTTAGTACTAATTGCAAATGGTATAAGGCGTTAGTATCTGCAGTATGCGGTATTGCATACAGATATGAAATAGTAAAGAATAAATACTATAAACACAAAACATACCACAAAGGAACTTTGCTTGCTGGCGGGGTGATTTCGAATAATAATGGTTTTTTTTGGCGTCCTTTGTGTTGTCGTTGCACACAAGTTTGTTTTTACTTAATTTTACCAACCAGCCAAAATAATCCTTAAAAGCCCATTCATGTCTAGTCACACCACACTGAATTCTTAAGAATTAAATTTGATCACTGGACATATTTAACTTGTATTTATTTATTTATTTATTTATTTTTATATTTAAATATTTCACTCATGCTAATTTGTGGCAGTTTTCACTAATAAAGAATAATCTTGTGGTGCAAGGCACTACAAGTACTGCCCCCCAAAAACATGGTTGTCAGGGGTAAAAAAAAAACTTAAATGTCAAAACGCACTGGCTTACGAATGACTCTTCCAGAACGAGTCATTGTTTGCTTTTGGATGGCAATATCCTGCAGCACTGGTTCTGAAGGCATGGATGGTGCTACAGGTGCAGTAGGGACATTGGGGGAAGGGGATTCTTGGTGCCTGTGCGATGGAGCCACTGGCTGGTTCAAAGACAGTTGGTTGCGATAATGAAGGAGAATTGGAAGAGGGATGATAGATTGTTGTACCCTCGGATGAGGTGGTGGTACATAGGATTTAGGAAGGGTAGATTGCTGTACCTGTATATGAGATGAAGGTACAGAAGATTGAGGAGGGATAGGTTGCTGTACCTGTATTTGAGGTGGAGGTACAGAAGATTGAGGGAGGATAGGATCTTTTGTTGGAGAAAAATCAAGGTATGCTGGTTTCAAGCGGTCCACAGAAACAGTTTCACGCTTGCCCACCTTGTCAATGATGAAAGTTTTGGGTTTACGGTCTAGCACAAGGAAGGGACCATCATAGGGGCAGTGAAGAGGGTAGCGGTGAGCATCATGTCTCAAGAAAACATGTGTACAGTTTGTAAATCAGGGAAACGAAGGTAGTTTGTGAAGTGGAAGTTCTAGGTGCTGTGGGACGAATTTGCTTCATAACAGAGCGTAATGTCTTAACATACGAAGCAGGATCACATGCGGGGTTAATGGGTGTAGATGTGAAAAATTCTCCGGGTAACCGGAGTGTGGTACCATAAACTAATTCTGCTGCAGAGCATGCAAGATCAGTCTTCAGAGCAGTACGAATTCCGAGTAGGATTAGGGGTAGCCTGTCCACCCATGTAGTAGATGGATCAGTGGCTCGCAAGGAACTTTTAAGTTGACGATGGAAGCGTTCTATCACCCCATTGGATTGCGGGTGATAGCTTGTTGTTCTGATGCGCTCAGTCCCAAGAAGGAGCATGAGTTCCTTCCATAAGGCCGATTCAAATTGAGCACCTCTGTCTGTGCAAATGGTTGCAGGTATTCCAAAACAGGAAACCCAACATGAAACAAAGGCGTGAGCTACTGCAGAAGCAGTACAAGAAGTCAAAGGAACAGCTTCTGGCCATCTTGTGAACCTATCAATGACAGTGAGAAGATAGGTATAACCTCGAGAAGAATAGAGGGGGCCAACTATGTCTAGGTGTATGGCCTCAAAACGAGCCTTTGGCAAAGGAAAGGTACCAATTTCTGACTGTGTGTCGGTGAACTTTGGCACGCTGACATTGAAGGCAAGATCGAGTCCAATTGCGGATATCTTTGTGCATACTTGGCCATACAAACCTAGCTGCAATTAATTTTTGGGTGGCCTTAATTCCCGGGTGAGAAAGGGAATGGAGTTTAGCAAAAACAGCTCTTCGCAGCCCTTGTGGGACCAATGGTCGAATATGCTCAGTCGAGACGTCACATAAAATTAGTAAGTCTGACTTGGGTTCAACTGGTAAAGAGCGGACTTGCAATGAAGTGGGTGAATTAATAAGAGTTTGGAGGTCTGTATCCGTGGACTGAGCCTTAGCCATCTCTGAAAGGTTGATGTGAGAGTGTCCAGGGTCAGAAATTGCTGAGATGCGAGACAGCGCATCCGGCACAACATTCAAAGAACCTGAAATGTGTCGAATGTCTGAAGTAAATTGAAGAATAAAATCAAGGTATCTTCGCTCATTAGGAGCATGAGAGTCTGATTGAGAATGGAGAGCAAATATTAACGGACGATGATCCGTAAAAATGCTAAAGTCACGTCCTTCCAGGAATGACCTGAAATGACGGATGGAGAGGTATATCGCCAGCAACTCTCGACCGAAAGTGCTGTACCTCATTTGTGAAGGTGAGAGCTTGCGTGAAAAGAATGCGAGAGGTTCCCAAACGCCTGAAACAAGCTGCTGGAGCACTCCTGACACGGCAACGTCAGAGGCATCAGTGGCTAAGTTCAGAGGAGCGTCTGGTTGAGGGTGAACAAGGCATGTAGCTCGTGCTATAGCCTCTTTTGCTTGTGAAAAAGCGTTGGTAGCTTCGGGGTTCCACAGAACTGCAGTGGATCTGCCCCTTTTTGATTGGCGAAGAAGAGAGGTTATGGGTGCAAGAATGTTTGCACACTGAGGAATGAAGCGATGGTAGAAGTTTACCATCCCTAAGAAGCGGCGAAGTTGCTTTTGAGTTTGCGGTTGTGGGAAAGACCTTATGACAGATACTTTATTTTCGAGAGGAGAAATGCCCTTCGAAGTAACTTTGTGTCCTAAGAAGGTGAGTTCATCTACAGCAAAGACACATTTTTCAGGGTTTAGCAATACACCATATTCTGCCAACCGAGAAAAAACTAAGCGTAAATGTTGAATATGTTCTGAGGGAGAAGAACTTGCGATGAGAATGTCATCGACATATGTGAAAGTGAAGGAGAGACCTCTCAACACTTCATCAATGAAGCGTTGAAAAGTTTGGGCTGCATTACGCAGTCCGTATGGCATTTTTGTCATTTCAAATAACCCAAAAGGGGTTGTTATAGCAGTTTTATGTACATCATCAGGGTGTACAGGAATTTGATGAAAGGCTCGCACCAAGTCAAGGCGTGAAAATACTGTGGTGCCATGGAGAGCAGAAGTAAAATCGTGTAAGTGAGGAAGGGGATAGCGATCTGGAATCGTGTTGTCATTCAAAGCACGATAATCTCCACATGGACGCCAGTCTCCAGGTGTAGGTTTTGGGACCATGTGTAAAGCAGAGGCATACGGGCTACTTGAAGGCCGTATAATACCGAGTTCGAGCATGTGTTCAAACTCTCGTCTCACAATTGCAAGACGATCTGGAGCTAAGCGACGTGGGCGGGTGAAAACAGGTGAGCCTACCGTATCAATACGGTGGACAACAGTGTGTTTAATAGGGGTATCCTTAGAACAGGGTTGAGTAAGGGAAGAAATTCATTTAGGAGCTGCTCTATAGCAGGTGAGCACTGTGGCAGAGAACTTGCCAATAATGAAGAGGGGTGCACGGTAGGAGAACCAATTACTGAAAGATATGTGACATTATCAATTAATTATGCTCTACGAACATCGACTAATAAATCATTAGCAGAAAGAAAATCAGAGCCTAACATTGGGGTATACACGTCCGCGACAAGAAATATCCAGCGGAAAACACGTCTAAGTCCAAGAGAAACTGAAATAGAACGATGTCCATAAGTGTGAATAGATGAAGAATTAGCTGCACGTAAAATGAAAGGAGAAGGTCCGTTTGCACGGTCTGCGGCTGTTGCAGGAATAACACTGTATTGAGCTCCAGTGTCAATAAGGAATGCATAGCCTGAAAGTGGATCATGCAAGGTGAATGTTGGACCAGGTGGTGCAGTAGTTTGTGAATCATTAAATTTTTGTGGAAGAAGGTTAGTATTGCTGTGGGAAGGAGTTTGTGTTGTATTTGGAGAATTAGTTGGGGGTATTAAATTAGCTGTGGTTGAATAAGTAGGTTGCGATTCTTTAACTTTACTTGCGTACGTAGGTGTTGGTTTGACAGTGTTAAATGAGGTAGTGGTAGGGTTAGTTGAAGTAAGGATAGGAGGAGAGGCTTGAGAGGCTGTAGCGTCAGACGCCTGTGACACCAGCCTGGTTAGTTTAAAGGAGGGTTAGGAGTCCATGGGCAAGGTGTGAGACAGCGCGTTGCACGATCTTTAAACTTTTCATGATACCAGCAAGGAGGGGTATGAACAGTAGACTGTGGTAAGGAAATAGGTTGAGAATGGGGCTGAGTAGTGGGGATTGAGGATTGAGGATGAGGTAAGGCTAATAGATTTGGATTAGGAGCAACCAACTGACCTGTTTGCGGTGGCTGTGGTTGTAGGAGAACGAGGCGTTGTCCAGGTTCATATTGGGAGGCTCTAATTGGACCAGAGGGTCGTCCTTGTCTTGAAGAACTTCTCTCTCGTTCCCTGTTGTTAGCTAGCTCTATTCGGAGAGCTTTAAATTCATCTTTAAGTGTTTGTAAAATTTCATTGGATACTTTAAGACCTTGTGCAGCCGGACTCAGATTGTCATCCTGCGTGGCACAGATTTGGGGGTGATGAGTGTGGTTATCTACTTGGCCAAGGTAGATTTCAATCATCATCTTATCAGCTGTTTTGGCCATAGTGAGGAGATCTGTATCATCTGGCATACAACAGAGCATTGGCCGTAGGGTAGTAGGGAGACCATTGAGGAAGCGGCATCGCATTAAGGGTAAGTTTTTATCGTCTTCATTGGTCTGTCCAGCCAGGTCTTGCAGATGTCTCAGGAAGGCTGTTGGCGTTTGATCCCCAAGAACTTGGTCCTTGAGTAGAGCATTGAGTCGCTCTTCTTCTGATTGGCCGAGTCTCCTGACTAACTCACTGAGAAGGCTCTCAAAAGCTTGGTCAGATGGAGGCAATAGAGTTACATCCCGCACTACTTTGTATACTTGTGTAGGCAGGAGGTTCTTTGTGACAAGGAACTTGGTTCGTGGGTCCGTAACTCCTTTTATCTCAAAATAATCCCGCAGTTGACTCACAAAGATTCCAGGCTCTTCAGTGGTGAATTGTGGAGTGGTAGGCTGATACATTGTGAGAAAGTCCGTTATAGGTGGTGAATTTGGAGTACCACCGTTGGATGACCCTAGGTTGTTGTTGGTCATTGTGACTATTATTTGTTACAAAGTACTAAAAAAATTTAAAATGTGTCACAAACTGACAAGATTTCAACAAATGTTGTTGAATGTAAATAATGGCTTCAGGTAAGCTTGGTTGAGTATGAGACTCAATTTGAGTTATGAATGCCAATAACAAAAAGTTACGTAAAATTTTTTTTTTTTTTTTTTTTTTTTTTTGATGTAGCCCAATATTAGCAGAAAAATAGTCTGCGTATAGGCTATTTGCAAGATAAGTAAAAAATTTTTTTAGGATGTAGCCCAATATTAGCAGAAAAATAGTCTGCGTATAGGCTATTTTCAAAATATAAATAAAAAATTTTTTTTTAGGATGTAGCCCAATATTAGCAGAAAAGTAGTCTGCGTATAGGTTATTTACAAAATAAGTAAATTTTTTTATGATGTAGGCCAATATTAGCAGAAAAATAGTCTGCGTATAGGCTGTTTACAAAATATAAGTAAAAAAAAAATTTTTTATGATGTAGCCCAATATTAGCAGAAAAATAGTCTGCGTATAGGCTATTTGCAAAATATAAGTAAATTTGCATAAAAAAACTTTAGAAAATGCTGAATTTATAAAAAGGCAAAATAAAAGGAATATATTTTGCAATAGAATACACTTCCAGTACAGGTGAGTGCTTTGTACTAGTGAATTTAATAAAATTATAGATGCAGACTGAATATATTGACAAAAATTGAGAAAAAACTTTTAGAAAATTTTTTTTTGCATAAATTACGGTGTTTGGTCACTCCAGGAGGTTACCAATTGTAAGGATTCCGGTTTTTATTATGGACCTTTACAAGTTTACGTAGATAATTAACTATATGCCAGGGTCACCAGCGCCCAAGTACTAGATTGGCATCCGGCACTGCGGCGCAAAGTTAATTTTAATAAATGAAGGGAAGGACTGATTATTAAATCAATATGAATTTTTATATTTTATTAACAACAATTAATAAGTATATGCAAAGGGGATTTTTACCCGTAACAACTTTGATGGACTTATAATGGTAAGATTAAATAATGGCCTGTTTGGCTAATATATAACAGTCTGCAAATAATACTGATTATAATAATAAATATGCAATACAAATAATAGTAATAATAGTAGTAATAATAACAATAATAACTAAAAGATAATAATAACAAAGATAATATCAATAATAACTAAAAGATAATAATAACAAAGATAATATCAATAATAACTAAAAGATAATATCAATAATAACTAAAAGATAATAGCCACAATGACAACCTTGTCTGCAAAGAGATAGACAAGAATACTGTAAGTGATATTTCAGAGAAAAAGAATAATAAAAATGGCAATAATTAATAATTAATATACATATGCTTTATAGGCCCAGTAACCTGTGGATGATAAATTACAGTTAATTCTGGTTATGGGATTGTGTTAAGTTGAATGGGAAGACTAAAGGAAATATGTAGGCTACAAATGATTAGTAGGCCATCTGCTAAGAAAATAACGTGAAACATAATAGGCTTATAAAGTAAAATATACTATGAAATTTAATAGGCAGGCCTTTGCCTCTTCAACATATTGAGCTGAGGTTAATCTAAAACAAAGACTATGGTAGGCCTCAGTTAGGCTAGTTACAATTTGGCTTTAGCCTAGACCTAACTTAGCCTAAGTAATTTATTATATGAATCTTACATTACTATTTGTAGTATGAATCTTAGTACTAATTGCAAACGGTATAAGGCGTTAGTATCTGCAGTATGCGGTATTGCATACAGATATGAAATAGTAAAGAATAAATACTATAAACACAAAACATACCACAAAGGAACTTTGCTTGCTGGCGGGGTGATTTCGAATAATAATGGTTTTTTTTGGCGTCCTTTGTGTTGTCGTTGCACACAAGTTTGTTTTTACTTAATAATTTTACCAACCAGCCAAAATAATCCTTAAAAGCCCATTCATGTCTAGTCACACCACACTGAATTCTTAAGAATTAAATTTGATCACTGGACATATTTAACTTGTATTTATTTATTTATTTATTTATTTATTTATATTTAAATATTTCACTCATGCCAATTTGTGGCAGTTTTCACTAATAAAGAATAATCTTGTGGTGCAAGGCACTACAACCTAATTAGGCTTGATTAGGTTAGGCTTAGGCTTAGGCTTAGGCTAGACCATTTAGCCTAATTTTGCAATTTTTGTTAAGTAAGGTTAAGGTTTGTAAATTCCCCACACACGGACCACCAATGCGAAAAATGCTCTGTATGAATTGGTCCACAATTAACTCACCCCTTATATCTCCAGTCTAACTATAGAGTAGATCAAGTCTAGCCTAGAGGGGTCAGCCTAGAGATTCCGGAAATGGTCCAGAGCGGGCAGATAAATTGAGGTCCACAGTAGGATTCCTCACCAATTTAGGTTAGGGCAATCTACCTTCACCTTTGTTAAGCTATGAGTTGATGCTGGGTCTTAGGCCACAATGTAGGCCTAACTTGTCTGACCCAGCTTAATTTAATGTGATTAAATTGATGGGTTAAAAACTCAATTAGTCACTTACTGTTAGTTATTGGAGTGTCTCCCTCCACCGGTTGTCTAATTGTCGAGAGCGCACTTGCTGGTCCGTCCTCTCGCCCTGTTGTTCGTTTTCGTTCCCCCTTGTTCTCCTCTTCGCGGGGCTTTTTCCACCAGCGTTGTCTTGGTTTATTCCTCTGTTGGTTGAGCGGTAATGTATCTCCATTACCGAGCACGCTCCTCCCACACAGTATATAAATACTAGTGTGGAGAATAACTCTGGTGAGCAACCAATTGGTTTCATCCACCCAGTTATTGACATAAAAGGAATTTAATAATTGTTAGATTAACTACCTACCTACTCAGTGAACCATTTTCGTTACCTCCCAACTACCCACTCATCAGTTTTCCATAGCATACAAGCAGAACATTTTAAATGTTGTAGCCCTCGTATAATACGTATGCTTGCAATGTGTTTCACAAGCTGTATGATACATGGGTCCATTTTGTCAGTTGTATTGTTGCCAGTTGTTAAAAATACGGGTGTTAGTGTCTGTGATAAGAATAATTATAGGCCAATAGCACTTGCCATATACTTTCTAAGGTGTTAGAATATGTCATTTATAATTGGGTTAGCATTTACTTGCAGACTTATGACAATCATTTTGGCTTTAGAGTGAAACATAGTACTGACATGTGTATTTATATGCTAAAGGAAGCCGTCCTGAAGTACAAGATGTCAAGTAGCAATGTATATTCCTGTTTTTTGGATGCATCAAAAGCATTTGATAGAGTTAATCATCACAAAATTTTCAAGAAACTCTTGTGTCGAAGGGTACCTAAATATATACTTCGGATACTTGCATTCTGGCATACAGAGCAGACCATGTTTGTAAGATGGAAAAACACTGTATCACCAGGTTTTAAGGCGACTAATGGTGTTAGGCAAGGAGGTATATTATCACCCTATCTTTTCGGTATATACATAGATAACCTTACCATTGAACTAAAAGCTGCACGTACTGGCTGTGTCATTGGAAAGGAAGAAATTAATCATTTATTGTATGCTGATGACCTTGTTCTTTTGTTACCCTCTCTCCATGGGAGAGAGATATGTGAACAATATGGTATAGAAAATGACATCACCTATAATGGGGCAAAGAGTTGTATTTTGATTTTTAGGTGTAATCTACTGAAACATGTATCATGTGGGTCTTTTGAAATGAATGGTCAGACTATACATGTTAAAGACACATGTAAATATTACGAAAATAAAGTATTGTAAACCAGCAGTTGTCGGAACCAAGACTGCCATATAGGTGAGAGGCAGAGATGGGCAAGATCACCAACTTTGGTGATCTTGAAGATCAAGATCAGATCACCAGAAAAATGTGATCTTGAAGATCAAGATCAGATCACCAGAAAAATGTGATCTTGAAGATCCAGATCAAGATCGTGATCTTGAAGATCACTTTTCAAGATAACTTTTTAAGATCACTTTTATATGAATTGAAAAAAGTTGTACTCTTGTAGAGTAAACAAAAACAAATTATTTTGTTAATCACTCCTGAAAAATATCACTCCTAATACTCCCCTGAGGGCTGAGGCAATACAAGCATCGCATCCTACCCATGTCACCTGATCTAAACCACGGGGATTGACGATTCCCCTTTCAGTTTTTCAGGTGGTAAACTTAAAACTTAGTATTATCATAACTTATCAGCAAAGAAAAACTATTAAATGACCTACATATAGTTTTTAGTTCTATTTTTCTCAATTCTCATTTCACCAGGTCCATAACCCATATCAATGAATGGTCAGCATATATAAGTAAACATTTTTTACATAGAATTTAATTTTACAGTTTTACTGCAGTACGCAATTACTGACAATATAAGGGTAAAAACCGCAAGTTAAGAGTGTTAATAATGTTCAACCGCTGTAAACATTTGCTTTCAGCAAAACCAATTGTTCAAAGTTACCATCCGAGAGACGACTTCGTTTGGGGCTATGAACCATGCCAGCAAACGAAAACAACCGTTCCACTGGTGCAGAGGAAGGTAGCGTGGTGTTATACCTCTTGAAGATTTTCTTTATAGCAGGATACCTATCTAAAGAGTCGAGTGCCTTACTGGTGTCCTGCAAATAATTGAGGACTTCCAAGTCTTCCTTGTTGTTAGGAGTAGAGAATGAGCCGTCCATAGTTCTGAAGAAATCGTCTTCAGATGATGAGTCTGAGTTCACCGAACTATTACCACTGCTGTCAGAATTACAATTTCTTACAGCCATTTGCAGCTTGTCTTTTACTTGAGACTTGATTGCTTCATGATCGCCGAAATTAGGCCCTTGCAACAATGATATCCATCTAAGTTTGAAATACGGATGAGATACTGAGGCCAAAACGGCATCAGTTACCTCGGGGCTCAACGACAAAAAATGACCAAATCTGGCATTGAAGCCAGAGACGACTGCTGCCAGTAATGGCATGCAGTGTCTCAAGCGCAGGTCGTTTGGTTGGATAGGCTCCAATCTTGCGAGGGCATCTTGAGTCACTAGGACTGTTGGAAGAAAACAACCGTAGTAGCATTCTTTCTCTGCCTGTAATTTGTTGAGTGCTGCTGCAATTGGTTTTAGAACAGACAAATATTCTGAAATAAATTCCAATTCATTGTCTTTGAGGATGGGTAGATTCAGTTCTTCAAGAGCTACATTCACGTCGTTCTTATGTTTATATATTTGGCTTAATGAGTCGTACATTGAGTTCCATCGGGTGACGCATGGGTACCTAAATTGGACGCCAGTTATTTCCTGTATTTTTTCTGCTGACTTGGGTTTACCAGCAGCATTCCACAGCGCCGAACATTTTCCCATTGCAGAATGCTTTATCTTCTTTAGTCCAGGTGAATTCAGTCCTTTATCTGCATCAGTTGTTGCTACCAAGTTCAATGTGTGGGAGGCACATCGAATATGGGATGATAGTTTCACTGACTCCTCTCCATGCTCTCCTGAATGTTCAGGAAAGTTGCTGATGATAACCTCTTCATCTGAATCTTTTTCATCATCATCTTCATCTGCATCATCTTCATCAATGTCGTCAGTACGATTCTGAACACGAACACCGAACTCTTTAAAGCATTTCACCATGTTCGATGCATTGTCGGTGACTGTAGATACAACTTTTCTATAAGATAAACCATGCTCCGAGTTGATCCTGTCCAATATTCCAGCAATTTTATCAAAGCTATGTGTTCCACGAAATCTTCGGCATGCCAGTGCAGCTGATCCTCGCGACAAGTCATCATTGATCTGTAATGTAAGAATATAAAATCAATGTTTGTATGAACATTTTTTTAAGCTTAATTTAATAATATTGGTTAGACACGCACCAACTAAACTGCGCCACCAAACATTGAAGAGAAGAACTATGTGATATAAAGGAGGCAATTCAGCGATGAGTCGCCTACCATACCACTACATCAGTGACCCATCCCATAAGAGCAAAATGTGGAAGAGTCCATATTCACAGCCTGTGAATATGGACTCTTCCACATTTTGCTGTGAATCAGACACAATGACAGATGACAGAATCAGTGAATTAGTGTGAAATTACTGTGAATCACAGCAAAATGAAGACTCACCAAATTAATGAATGAGGAACACATGTCGAATAATTGAAAAGATTATACTATAAGTCTATCAGACTATCAGTCTATCACCAATGGTCAATTTATCAATTATATAAAAATAATACACTAAATCAATAGCATACCCAATGCGCAGTGACTCCCATGAAACTGCGGTGATTAGTTGACCATATGTCGCATGTAACACACACATGGTCAACTGCTGCCAGTTTTGCTTGTATGTCTTCCTTCATTGTACTGGTTGTTGTTGCAAGAGATCTAGCCAGGGTGCGTCTAGATGGCACCTGAACAGCCGGGTTGACGTCTGAAAAAAATATTTAAAAATTAAAACAAATACAATAGATTAGCTATGGAAAAAATATCAAAATATTTAGCTAGGCTAGCGATAGTCTAATGTTCATACAAATAATATGATTAATTATTTTAATCAGATATTAACTATGGAAAAAATAGCAAATATTTGAGTTATACTAACATGAAAGAAGATCCTTAAATTCATGTAGTTCAACTAGGCTCAATGGTAGGAGCCCATTAGCCACAAGCGAGAGAATCTTCTTTTCAAGGATATCCTTGCATATTGGTGGTCCTGGTTTTTGCTTGGAAATGTGGAACATGCTTAGTGTTGACTGCTTGGCAATTTTGGCAGGGCCAGCATTGCTGCCGCTGGCATCTTCTTCTTTAGCTGGACGCTTGCGAGATTTCTTCTCCGATTCATATTCACCCAAAAGATCCGAATGTAGTTTCTGCACAAGAAAATAAATTATTATCATGCGGAGAGACTTCTTGAACACCCTGTATAATATTTATCAGAGTATCAAACTTCTAGTTGAAATTAATACTTAACAAGATTCTAAAATTTTGTTATCTTTAACTAAAATTATTTTCACCATGATCAGTGCATTTTTATCCTATGTTAAATTGAAAGCCGAATTTCGTCCTTCAGTAACTAAATAGGAGAAATTACAGACATGGATCAGACAGAGAGAAAGACAGATACACCTGGCGTTTTATTATAGTTGGATATCGGCAGTTTTTAATGTAGTTACTAGTCCATAATCTATTAATATCTGAAGTGCACAATATATTCAAATGGACGTCTATGTAAATGTAGCATTAGTCTTGTATGGCACCAGTCACTTAAAATATGACTTGAACCATTATGTTAATGTTACTACTTACTACTTAGTTACTAAGTAGTACTAACCCTGAGGTGCCTCAGAAGATTGCTTGTTGAGTCGAGGCCAGCAGACAGAATTGTAGTTTTCTTTGTACACTGCCTACAAATAACTTTGATACTGTTAGAAAATCTAGAAGAGGAAGAACCATTGTTGTCCCAAGGCGATACGATGACAGCTGATTGATGCAGCATTGCTTGTATATATATATTAAGTTAAGGTGTGTATATATATCCATCTCATAATTGTAAGGTTAGTGAAAAATTAAATTAATTTAGAGCTAGCATTTTTGAGCTCTTGTGGCATCATTGTTTGGTCACACTGTTGGCATCATTTTGAGACGCTGCGCGTCTTTCTACTCGTTTGTGGAAGGTCGTACGTAAAGGTGTGGTTTGATAGAGAGCTCTCTTGCAATTCAGTTTGGTTGTTTAGATACATGATTGTTGCATCGTGCAATAGTCCAGGTTGCGTTGTTGTTGCAAGGTTCATAAAGAAGACCACAAATAGTACCCTTTTGTTTACCTTTAAGTTCATGTAATTTAAGGTCTAAGGTAGGCCCGCATCGAGTCAGCAACCCTGAGGTTACCCTGAGGTAGGACCTAATAGGATCTCAAATCCGTAAGTTTTAATTTAGCTTAACTTGGGCTTTAGGTAGAACTTGCCCTTTAGAATTTGGCCGTTCACGGCTCAGCTGGGATTTCGAACCCGACAAATAAATAAAATAACATGGTCCTTCAGAACCGGATTTCTACCCCAAGACTGAGTCAGTGACCATTTTTCGGCAAAGTTCTGATTGTGCAAATTGTATCCCAAGTTAGGCCTAGACGGGTTGAGTATTATTGAGTTAAGGTCCCAGGGTAAAAAGTTTGGTCGCCCAATTGCGAAACTTGGCCAGTCGTCTGTCGTTTTTTGGCCTACTTTTTTTCCGGTTTGGTTAATTTTGGGTTATTATTGAGTTAAGGTCCCAGGGTAAAAAGTTTGGTCGCCCAATTGCGAAACTTGGCCAGTCGTCTGTCGTTTTTTGGCCTACTTTTTTTCCAGTTTGGTTAAATTTGGGTTATTATTGAATTAAGGTCCCAGGGTAAAGTTTGGTCCCCAATTGCGAACTTGGCCAGTCGTCGGTCGTTTTTTGGCCTATATTTTTTCTGGTTTGGTTAATTTTGGGTCATTATTGAATTAAGGTCCTGGAGTGGAAATTTGGTATTCCATACTGGTGTTTGGTTGGTACCCCACTCAGCAATTCAGTTTATTTGAAAGTAAAATTTGCGTTTGATCAGTTTGGTTAAGTATTTCTGCCAATTCAGCTCATTTGGTATGAGCCCAAGGGTTGTTTACATTGAAGATGAGTGCATCTGAATTGAACAAATTTATAAAAAGGAGAAGTGCCTACAAAGGTCTAATTACAAAGGTCATTGCCACTATAGATTCTGCCATAGAGCAAGAGGATTTACGCTTAGTGACTGCGAAGCTTGCCATATTAGAAACTAAAAAGGTTGCTCTAAGTGAGGTAAATGTTAAAATTGAGGCTCTTATAGAAGAGGATGAAATAGAAAATAACATAATTTACTTTGAAGAGATTATTGATGATATGACTAACGTAGGCCTCCGAGCAAAAGAGTTTAGCAGCTCAGTACAGTTAGAGACCAGGTCTAATAATGAACACAACACTCAACAAATGATGCTTGTGAAGTTAAGGTTAACAGATCTGTAGTTCAATTACCGAGGCTTGTACTCAAAACATTTTCTGGGAGTATTCAGGAATGGCAAGGATGGCAGACAGTTTTCAATCAGCAGTTCATTCTAGTCAAGTGTTAAGTGCCGTGGAGAAGTTTAATTATTTGCGGTCCCTCTTGGAAGGGGAGGCAGCAAAGACTATAGCAGGATTAGCATTAACAGAGGCTAATTATAATGTGGCTTGGGATATATTAAAGAAACGGTTTGGTAAGCCAGAGATCTTAATTAAAAGCCACCTCCGTGCACTTTTAACTATACCTCCTGTTAATAATCCTAATAGTGTCAAGGAGTTACGGCAGTTATATGATGAATTTGAAATTAGAACTAGGTCTCTGGACAACTTGGGTGTAGGAATGGAAAAGTATGGTATAATGTTGGTTCCTACACTGGAGTCTAAATTGCCTAGCTCAATTTTGCTTGAATTAAGTAGGGGACACTCTGCAGAACATGTGTACATCCCCCTTCAGCAGATGTTAAGTCTTTTAGGCACAGAATTAGCAAGACGAGAGGGAGTTGAGTTTGCACAGTGGGATGGTAAACAAGAGGACAAAGGCAGGCACAGTACCAAAGTTTCCACAAAAAGGAATAGCCCAGGTACAGTGTCAGCTCTACATGCCTCCTCTGAGAATAAATTAAAGGGAATCAAGGAATGTATATTTTGCGAAGGCAACCACAAGTCATATAATGTGAGGTGGCTGAGGCCTTACCCTTTGAGGAGAGAAAGGATAGGGTAACTAAGTCCACAGCATGTTTTAAATGTTTTTTGAAAGGTCATAGAGCAAGGTTTTGTAAGTTTAAAATTTTGTGCAAAAATGTCATGGTAGGCATCAGCCATTATTGTGTGAAAACACTCTTAGTAGGCCTACCCCAGAAGTAGAGACATCAGTGGCACATGCCACTGCTATGCAAGGGAGTAAAAGTAAAGGGGGATTATTGCAAACAACTGTAGCCTTATTAATTGGGAATGAGGGAGAAGCTACTGTAAGAGTGTTGTTTGATAGTGGTAGCCAGTGTAGTTTTATTAAGACCAGAATTTCCAGAAAATTGAAGTTTAAAGAACTTAAGAGGGAAAATTTAAGAATTTCTGGTTTGGGGGTTCCGTTCAAAACCGAACCAAATTTAAGAAGGTAGAAGTTCTGGTTAAAGGGTTGCTACCGCAAAGTCCCACTATCAAGGTCCAAGCTGTAGAGATTGAGGAACTTTGTGCTCCAGTCACTACTTGTTTAGATATGGCATGTGTCCAAGAATTGCAAGTTAAAGGAATTAATTTGGGCAATAATAAGTTTGAGGGAACAGAAGATATTAGTCTTTTGATTGGAGCTGACTATTATTGGGACTTCATCACTGGTAATATTGTCCGTACATCTCAAGGCCCAGTAGCTATTGAAAGTAAGCTAGGCTGGATGCTACATGGTAGTTATTGCAATGAAATGGAAGTTAAGGCTCTCTTTGTTAAGATTGAGGAGAACAGCCATGGTCTGGAAAGGCATTTGAAAGCATTTTGGGAACTTGAATCTATTGGTATAAAGGACAACCAGGCAAGTACAGTGAACAATGATGTTTTAGAGCACTTTGAAAAAGGGATTGGGTTTAGAGATGGTTGCTATGAAGTTGGCCTACCATGGAAGGATTCTTGCAAACCCGGTTCAAACCTTCAGCTAGCTAATCGGAGGTTGGAGACTTCATTGTACAGGCTAAGAAAAAATGAGGAGTTGTTAATTGAATACGATGAGGCCATCCTAAGTTATGTAAGGGAGGGCTATGCTGAAAGGGTGCAAGGTGAGCTGGTGAGCCAGGAGGCACATTATCTGCCACACCATGCAGTGGTACGGCGAGACAAAACTACCACCAAACTGAGGGTAGTTTTTGATGGCTCAGCCAAGGACAAAGGTGGTGTGTCCTTGAATGACTGTTTGGATGCTGGGCCAAATTTAAATGCAGATTTATTTTCCTTGTTACTGAGATTCAGGTTTGGTAGAGTAGCATTGACTGCAGATGTGAAGCAAGCTTTTTTGCGGATAAAGTTAAAACCAGAGGACAGAGATGCAGTAAGGTATCTGTGGGTGGATACGAAAGACTTGTTGGAAATGAACCTAAGGTTCAAGCATATAGAATGAAGTCAGTGTTGTTTGGCCTCAGCTCTAGTCCATTTCTGTTGGCAGCTACTATGCAGTACCATTTTAAGAAATATTCTGAAGTCTATCCTAACACTATTGAACACATAAGGAAAAATTTTTATGTTGATGATTTGCTATGTTCCGTGGATAATACAGAAATGGCTAAACAGATATTCATGGAGGCTAGAGCTATAATGAGGGAGGCTGGCATGGAGCTCAGAAAATGGCAGACCAATCATTCGCAATTACAAGAGTTTATGAGTCATTCCTCTGCAGTACCTGATGCAGCAGAAAGTATTGAGGATTCTGGTATTAAGGAGTTGTGGGCAATAGACGCAAAGGTGCTAGGCATCGTTTGGCAGCAAGATGATGATTTGTTTACCTTCAATGGGAAATCTTTAGTAGAGCTGGCTGAGAATGAGACAAGGTGGACAAAACGTACAGCTCTTAGTTTGGCTTCGAAGGTCTTTGATCCTCTTGGATTCCTGGCTCCATTTGTGATAAAGTCAAAATTTGGTTTCAGAGCCTCTGGGAAATTGGACTTGGTTGGGACCAAGAGTTACCTGATCATATGGTGGTAAGGTGGAAATATTGGTTCAAAGAATTGGCACATCTTGGAGACATTGAAATCCCAAGATGGTACTTTGGAGAGTTGAACAATAGTCCAGACAATTTGGAGCTGCACATCTTTTGTGATGCAAGTGAGGAAGCCTATGCAACTTGTATTTATATAAAAGGCGCATTGCAAGAAGAAGTAAGTTGCAGGTTGGTTGCTGCAAAGAGTAGAGTAGCACCTTTGAAAAGGCTTTCTGTTCCAAGGTTGGAATTGATGGGTGCCGTTATTGCTAGTCGGCTTGCAATTACAGTGCGAAAGTCTTTGGCCCTCTATGAAATTCCAAGCTATTATTGGACAGACTCCACTATAGTTTGGCACTGGTTAAGAAGTCAGGCAAGGAAATGGAAACCATTTGTTGCCAATAGGGTGGAGGAAATTCAAGCGCACACGGATCCCAAGCAATGGAAGCATTGTCCAGGCATCCAAAACCCCGCTGATTTACCAACACGAGGAATTTCGGTGAAAGATCTTTCACAATCAAGTTTGTGGTGGAATGGGCCAGAGTGGCTAAAACTTGGAAGTGAAAACTGGCCTTCTAATCAGCCTATTGTAGGAGAATGCCAGGCTGAAGAAGCATGGGTGAGTGAGGTGAGAAAATGCGCTGTGAACAGTTGTCAAGTTATGCAGCAGGACCCCATATTGAGGCTTGAGGACATTAGCAGTCTGAAAAGATTGTTAAGAGTGACAGCATGGATATATAGATTTACCAACAACATTAAGGGAGAAACAAGAAGGGAAGGAATTCTGAACAGTAATGAGATTCGGCAAGCCAGGAAATACTGGGTGGTATATGCGCAGAAGGAAAAATTTGGTGAAGAGCGGGAATTGCTCACCAGCCATCCATTACAGGTTCTACCAACACATTCTGCGCTCAAGGGTTTGGATGTGTTTTTGGATCAGGATTTATTGAGAGTAGGAGGTAGACTACAGTTTTCTGGGCTTCCAGAGGAGAAAAGACATCCAATTTTGCTACCTTCTGGGGGGCACTTTGTGGACCTTTTGATCCTGGATACTCATCATAAGCTGTTACATGCTGGAGTTAGAGAAGTGATAATAGAGATTAGACAACAATTTTGGATTCTCAAAATTAGACAAGTAGTGAAAAAGGTCTTGCATAAATGTGTGGTTTGCAAGCGTTGGAGTGCAAAGCCTTATTATGAAAAGGTGGCTCCACTTCCAAGAGAACGGTGTGTCTATACTGCCCCATTTGATGTAGTGGGAGTAGACTTTGCAGGGCCAGTCTATGTGTATGAGCGAGGGGAGTCTAACAAAGGTTATATATGTCTTTTCACCTGTGCTACCACCAGAGCAATCCATTTGGAGTTGGTAAGCAACTTAAGTAGTGATGTATTTCTTTTGGCCTTTAAACGGTTTGTTAACAGAAGGGGTTTCCCAAATAAAATCATATCGGATAATGCAAAAACCTTCAAAAAGGCTGCAAAGGAACTCCAAGAAATTTGGTCCTTGCTAAAAGAGGAAGGATTCCAATCCTACTTTTCACACCAAGGGTACAGTGGGAGTTTATTGTTGAGAGAGCACCATGGTGGGGAGGATTTTGGGAAAGGCTAGTGAGAAGTGTAAAGTGTCCATTAAAGAAACTTTTAGCTAATGCTCATTTGAGCAAAGAAGAATTCTCTACTGTTTTATGTGAAGTAGAAGCAATGGTGAACAGTAGGCCTATCACTTTTGTTTACAACAGTAGGCAGGATGCAGAGCCATTGACACCAAATCATTTTCTTTGTGGTAAACGATTAACATCAAACCCCAGTGTGCCAGAAGACTTGCAGCCCATCCAGAGCACTCAAGGAGAGTTAACCAGACGGTTCAGGTACCTTGAAGAGCTACAAGATCAGTTATGGAAGAGGTGGCAGATGGAATACTTGCCAGAACTCAATTATTACCCATCAGGCAAGGTAAAGGGCTCCAATGCAAATTGTATCAAGGTGGGAGAAGTGGTAATGATTGGGGATGAAAGACCAAGGCAATGCTGGAAGCTTGGCATAATTGAAGAGTTGTTTGTTGGCAAAGACAATTTAGTTAGGTCTGCACTGGTAAAGACTTCAGGAGGAAAGTTAAAGAGACCTATACAAAAACTCTATGCTTTAGAAATCAGCAAAAACACAGATAGTCAAGATGAAACATTTGAGTTACAGCCTCATGAAGAAGGCTTGGCTAACCTTGCAGAAGGTAATGACAACAATGCCTCTTCGGTGGGGAGTGTTAGAAAATCTAGAAGAGGAAGAACCATTGTTGTCCCAAGGCGATACGATGACAGCTGATTGATGCAGCATTGCTTGTATATATATATTAAGTTAAGGTGTGTATATATATCCATCTCATAATTGTAAGGTTAGTGAAAAATTAAATTAATTTAGAGCTAGCATTTTTGAGCTCTTGTGGCATCATTGTTTGGTCACACTGTTGGCATCATTTTGAGACGCTGCGCGTCTTTCTACTCGTTTGTGGAAGGTCGTACGTAAAGGTGTGGTTTGATAGAGAGCTCTCTTGCAATTCAGTTTGGTTGTTTAGATACATGATTGTTGCATCGTGCAATAGTCCAGGTTGCGTTGTTGTTGCAAGGTTCATAAAGAAGACCACAAATAGTACCCTTTTGTTTACCTTTTAAGTTCATGTAATTTAAGGTCTAAGGTAGGCCCGCATCGAGTCAGCAACCCTGAGGTTACCCTGAGGTAGGACCTAATAGGATCTCAAATCCGTAAGTTTTAATTTAGCTTAACTTGGGCTTTAGGTAGAACTTGCCCTTTAGAATTTGGCCGTTCACGGCTCAGCTGGGATTTCGAACCCGACAAATAAATAAAATAACAGATACTGTTTCCAGTTTTTTCGACAATTTGAAAATATTTTCCGTTCAATAGCACAGATTGATCCTTATTACCAACATTGTTATCTAAATATATTGTGTGATAGCGTGGGGTAGACACCCCAGTTAGGTTACTTAGGTTCTAGCAAACAATCAAAAGCACTTACCGGTGCGTTGAATTAGGTATTCCTTGAAGCCTACCGTTTTATTCCAGTGTCCCACAACAGCCTACCTAACTCTCTCTTACATTACCAATTTAGAAGCTATAGACATTACCCCTAACTATACTTAAGTACGAACAACTTCCTACCCGATTTGTTACCTTAGATTCATCACCTAATTTTACTCAGCACCAAAGATTAGGTCAGATAGGAAAAAACATGTCTAGGCCAGACCAAAGCAATACGAACAGCCCGTTGGTTCGTTTATGGCTTCCTCTTGCCATTCAGCTTAGATTTAGTGATATTTACTCTTTAGTGACTTTTAGACTATATACATATATATACATACACGTCACCTCACTCCTCCCCTACAAGTTTAGTCTGTCAGGGGGATGAGGGACCCTAGACGACCTGCGGAGCGGGGTTGATGTAGTAGGATCAGGTGCAACCTGTATAGGCGGGCAAGTTGAACCATTTTCCGGAGGATCAGTTCTCTCTTCCGGAAGACTCTGGTCCTTCTGCACTTCCCGTTCCCATATCTGGTCCTGATGGCGTTTAATAGAACGACCATCTTCTAGTTGGCACTTGAAGGAAACAGGGCCCGTTCTCTCCTGCACAGTTGCAGGAACCCATTTTGGTCCAGCCCCATAGTTGCGAATCACAACTGGATCATTAGGTTTCGCTTCTAGAACTCTCCCTCTTTTAGTGTCGTGGTACAACTTCTGTTTTTCCTGATGGCGTAAAACTCGTTGTTGTAACATTTCGTTTGGACGTAACAAATCAAAAACTGAACGAATTCCCCGGCCAATCAGAAGTTTAGAGGGAGACACCCCTGTCGTGGTGTGTGGTGTTATTCGATATTTAAACAAAAATTTATCCAACACCACTTGCATTTCCTCCCCACGAGAATGACGCAAGGCCGACTTGAAAGTACGGACCATGTTTTCCGCGAGACCGTTAGTAGATGGGTGGAAAACACTAGACCGGACATGTCTAATGCCATTTAGGTGGACGAAGGAACGAAATTCCTCACTGGTAAAACAAGTACCATTGTCGGAAACCAGGACTACGGGTAAACCCCATCGAGCGAAAACTGAACGGAGTAAGCGAATCGTTACACCCGATGTCGTGGAAGTGGTTGGAAAAATTTCCACCCACTTAGAGTAGGCGTCCACCATGACTAGGAAATAAATATTATTTATAGGACCTGCATAGTCAACATGGATCCTATGCCACGGTATAGTAGGCCATTCCCAAGGATGAAGTGGACTTTTCCTTGGGAGATCTCTGTTCTCTAGGCAGCTATGACAGGAACGAACCAATGATTCGAGTTCTCCATCTAAACCAGGCCACCAGAAATAAGCTCTCGCCAGCTCTTTCATTTTTGTTGCGCCCATGTGTTCAGCGTGAAGTTCCTTCACTAAATTCGACCTGCCTTTATTTGGAATAATCACTCTGTGGCCCCATAAGAGACAGCCATTTTGAATAGAGAGGCCAGACTGACGCTGAATAAAAGGCTGTAATTCACTCTCAACCTTAGTAGGCCAACCAACTGAGCAGAAATGGATGACCCTAGACAGAATAGGGTCTGATTTTGTCCACTGCTCTATTTGTACTGCAGATACTGGAGTGGATTCCAAAAACTCCACCAAGTGAACCCATTCTGTAGGTATAGGTACACAATCATTTGGATTTTCTAAGGGCAACCTACTTAGCGCATCAGCCGTACCTAGAAGTTTACCTGACCGATGTACTAAGTCAAATTTATAGGCTTGTAGAATCAGTGCCCATCGTTGAATCCTACCTGAGGCCATAACTGGAATATTTTTATTAGGTGAAAATAAACCTAAAAGAGGCTTATGGTCAGTAATTAGTTTAAATTCATGACCCCATAGATAGAAATGAAATTTTTTTACTGCAAATACTAAGGCTAATGCTTCACGTTCCACTTGTGCATATCGTCTTTCCGTCTCAGTTAGTGTTCTAGAAGCAAAACAGATAGGCCTATCTACACCATCAATGTGGTGAGATAACACTGCCCCAATTCCATAAGAACTGCTGTCTGCTGAAACTACGAGAGGAAGTTTAGGATCATAATGCACTAGGAGAGTGGACTTTAGTAGTACGTCCTTGGAAGCCTCAAATGCTTCCTTTTGAGTTTTCTCCCATCTCCACTGTTCCCCAGATCGTAATAGCTTATTTAGGGGTTCAAGGAAAGTCGATGCATTAGGCAAAAATTTCCTATAAAAATTTAGGAGACCTAAATAAGCTTGTAACTGTGTGATGTTTTGTGGAGGTGGTGCCTTTTCTATTGCTTCTAGTTTATCCACCGTTGGATGAATGCCTGAGGCATCTATGCGGAACCCTAAATATGAAACCTCGTTAGTGACCCATGAACACTTTTCTCTCTTTAGCTTAAGTCCAGCATCCCGGAGTCTTTTTAGAACCGTGGTTAATCTAGTTAGGTGTTCTTTTTTAGTCGAACCTGAAATGAGGACATCATCTAGAAAGCAAAGTACCCCTGGAATGTGACCTAGAACTTGGTCCATTGTCCTCTGAAAAATACCTGGAGCCGATGCTATTCCATAGCATAGCCTATTGTACTTATATAGGCCTCGGTGCGTATTTATGATAGTTAATTCTTTAGAGTTTTCATCTAAACTTAGTTGAGCATAGGCTTGGGACATATCGAGTTTTGTGAAATATTTTCCCCCAGCAAGAGAGCTAAATAATTCATCAGGCTTGGGTATAGGATAGCAATCTAGAAGGACGGTGCGAAAAATACTCTGTATGAATTGGTCCACAATTAACCCACCCCTTATATCTCCAGTCTAACTATAGAGTAGATCAAGTCTAGCCTAGAGGGGTCAGCCTAGAGATTCCGGAAATGGTCCAGAGCGGGCAGATAAATTGAGGTCCACAGTAGGATTCCTCACAAGAATTAGGTTAGGGCAATCTACCTTCACCTTTGTTAAGCTATGAGTTGATGCTGGGTCTTAGGCCACAATGTAGGCCTAACTTGTCTGACCCAGCTTAATTTAATGCTTAACTTTGGTGTAAAAACTCAATTAGTCACTTACTTTTTGTTATCGGAGTGTCTCCCTTCTCCGGTTATGTTTTCGAGAGCGCACTTTGCTGGTACGTCCTCTCGCCCCGTTCTTCGTTTTCGTTCTCCCTTTGTTCTCCTCTTCGCGGGGCTTCTCGTACCAGCGTTGTCTTGGTTTATTCCTCGGTTGGTTGAGCGGTAATGTATCTCCATTACCGAGCACGCTCCTCCCACACAGTATTAAATACTAGTGTGGAGAATAACTCTGGTGAGCAACCAATTGGTTTCATCCACCCAGTTATTGACATAAAAGGAATTTAATGATTGTTAGATTAACTACCTACCTACTCAGTGAACCATTTTCGTTACCTCCCAACTACCCACTCATCAGTTTTCCATATACTGGGGGCCCCGGGAGATAAAAATTTTGGTGTCATTGTCACCAATTTTTGTCTGAGTGTAGACTAGCTAACTATTTAACTGTAAATGCCTGTTAATCTGATTAACAGTGCCTATCCTCACCTTCTCATGGAGAAGGTGTAGCATTTAATTAGAAGAGAAAATATACATCCATAGGATGAAACTGTCTATGGTCTTTACCATAAGAAAAGAAAAATGAAAGTTAGAAGATAAAATTACAATTCCCCAGCATCTATTTTTTGTTGTAAAAATAGTCGCGCTTTAATGCTGTTTGTCGCTGAGGTCTTGTGTCTGTCAATGTTGTAGTAGGATGCGTTACCACTCCTACTGTCAAAGGAATAGTTACTGGAAGTTCAGTGTCTCCAGTTGTTACTGTCAGTGGAGAAGGTTCTCCAAAGTCCATTGTTTTGGGTCCAGACTCTAAAGGGTACAAAAGAGAAATGTCTCTTGTTGTGTCACCCGTTGAAGTCCTTAATTTGACCACTCTTGTTACCCCATCTGCCCCTGGTCTGAGTTCTGAAACTCTAGCCAGAGGCCAGTTTGTCTTGGAGTACTGTCATGTATGAGAACAAGGTCCCCTACCTTAATTGTGTCAGACCAATCCTTCTTAGTCATTTGTTTATGTCTCTCCCTTAGACCCATCAAGTACTCAGTTTTCCACTGTTTAATGAAATGAGCTTTAACTCTAGTTAAATGTTGTAACTTAGTCTGGAGCTCATCATGTCGTTGAGTCCAGTTTGGGTCTTCTGAAGAGTCTATATTGTAGTCCGGCAGGAGACTAACTTGTTCTCCCCGAATCAAATGATTTGGAGTTAATGGTTCTGGGTCATTAATGTTGTCACTCACATAAGTGAGTGGCTATTGTTAATGATGTTCTCAATCTCAGCCAGGAGAGTGAGTAACCCAAATAAGTGTATCTGTTTTTTGCCAATTGCTTTCTTCAAGCAATTCTTTACTGTTTGTATATTCCTCTCCCAGATAGAACCATACCAAGGAGAGGCAACCGGAATATACTTCCACTTTATGTTTGTATTTTGTATATATAATTGTGTGATTTCATTGCTTAACAAGTCGTGGATGACTTGTTCACCAGCTTTGAAATATGTAGCATTGTCAGTCCAAACTGTCTTGGTACTGAATGTCGTGCACAGAATCTCTTAAAGACAGCAACAAAAGATTCTGCTGTTAGGTCCTCCACAACATCCAAATAAACAGCTCGTGAGGCTGCACATGTAAACAGTACAATGTACATTTTTTGTTCAGTGTCACCCACCCCTACAGTCAATGCTCCTGTATAGTCAATGCCTACAGTCTCAAAGGGTCTGTTGAGAGTAACTCTCTCCTCTGGCAAAGCAGGAGGATTTGGTTTCCTATAGGGCCTAGCATGAATACGCCTACATGTGACACACTCACTCAGGACTGTTTTAACAGTGATCCTTCCCTTGGGTATCCAATAAGTTTTTCTTAATGTAGTTAGTGTCTGTGGTACCCCCATATGATATACATCATTGTGTGTTTTTCTGATTATTAATGTTGTCAAATAGCTAAATCTAGGTAAAAGGATTGGATTTTTGCTTTTGTATGACAGTTTTGATTTGTCTAATCTCCCTTTACACCTTAGAAGGCCTTCCTCATCTCTGAACAAGTTTAGATCCACAACTACTGATGGTACAGGTTCTTTTGTTTGTTTCCCATTAGTTAAGAATTCTAACTCTTTATTGTACTCTTTTTGTTGGGCTTGGCCTATCCAGTATTGGGTTGCAACTTCTGTATAATTATGATTATTTTTATTTAGCTGTTTGTTAATTGTAGCTAAACAGTTGTGAGCAAACCTCAAACAGTAGGCTGTCACCCTGACAAGTTTGTTGAAATCAGAATACTTTTCATAATTAGTGATTGGTTCAACCTTTTCATTTGAAAAGATTAAATTTAATGTCAAGTTAACTTGTTCCACAGGCCATTGGTCTGTATTACAGAGCCACTTAGGTCCCATAAACCAAGTTTTGTTTGACTTCAACAACTTGTAGGATAAACCTCTGGTCAGAAAGTCTGCTGGATTCTGTTTAGTTGGAACATAGTGAAAGTTTACTTGTAGGCTTTCATTAGCGTCAGCTATTTCTTTTAGCCTATTTCTTACAAAGATATTCTTACTATTAATGCTATCATTCCGTATCCAGGCAAGACAAATCTGACTGTCAAGCCAGACGTGGATATTAGTTATGAACACATCATAGTAAGCATCCTTAAGCAATGAAATGGTTTTAATGGCTAATGTAGCAGCCAATAGTTCCAATTGAGGTATGGTTCGGGTAGGTTTGAGAGGTGCAACTTTCCCTTTTGCATAAATTAGATGACTTTCTGTAGGGCTTACAAGATACGCACAGCACCCATAAGCTTGTGTGCTTGCATCAGCAAACACATGAAGCCTCTGGGGCTTATCCCTAAACCCACAGCACCTTTGAATTTTAATGTTCTGCACTTTTGTTAAATCAGTAGCTAACTTCTTCCAAGATTTTTGATTTTCATTTGTTATTGGATCATCCCACCCAACATTTGTCCTCCAAATTTCTTGGAGGAGAATCTTTGATTTTATTGTTGAAGGCAGGAATAGACCCATAGGATCAAAAATTTTGGAAGCCTCTGATAATATTTGTCTTTTAGTATTTGCTTCCTCATCAAGTTTAAAACCTTTAGTACAGATTGAATCATGACTGTTAGAAGTTGCATCCAAATACCAGTTCATACCTAAAGTTTTAACTCTGTCTGATGGCTCAGTAAGACCATTATTATCTTTTAAAATCTTTTTGTTTAAATCCTCATTATTTGAAATCCACTCTCTAAGTTCAAAGTTACCTTGTTGCATAATGTTTTGAGAGTGTTCATAGACTTCAGATAATTCAGATTTTGTTGTCGTTGAGATAATATTATTCAAAGTGTTGCTATTCTTACAGGTGTTATGTAGGACTGAGTTGAGGCACATAGTATTTGTTGGTCATGCACTGTTTTGGTTTAGGTCTAGGTTGTATTCTGATAGGTCACCCAAAGGGGCTATCCCTGATGGAGTCTGAATAGCTATACCATTACCTATCTCTACTATGCCCTTATGAATAAGATTAATATAATCTGCCCCTATTAGCATTTCAATGTTAGCTACTGTGTTGTTAGTGATATGTCTATCAGCTATTTTGTAGTGTTTTTTCAAATGATTTATGGTTTGTTCTAGTTTGGGTATAACCAGTTTGTTTTGTCCTACTTTAGAAATAATAACTGCTTCAATTTTCTTGAATTTACTTTCTAAATGTAGTTCCAGGTCAATTGTCTTATAGCTATTTTTGTCCGAGTTATCCTTAACAAAGGACGCAATATTGAGGTTTTGTTCATTCGGGTTTGGTGTCAAACCCAATTTATTAACTACATTTTTTGAAACAAATGTTTGTTGAGAACAACAGTCTATAAGACATCTCACTGGAGTGGTACTACCCTCACTATTCACTAAGTCCAAAGTAATAGTTGGTAAAAGAATCTCAGTGTTTCTTGTTACATTGTTTGAACAAGCAGAATGTCCCATGAAAGTGGCATTTTCTTGATTACCTTTGTTTGGGGGAGGTATCTTTTGAGTTTGAGTACTATTATTTGGACACTTTGGTGAATCACACATTGATGAGACATGTCGTAAACTTTTACAAAACTTACACTTGAATCTTAACCTAGATTTACAGTCTTTCTTATAATGTCCCTGGCCAGTACACTTTTTACACAGGTTCAACTGTTCACATCTTTTAGCCCTTTGGTTAAAATCTGAATATTTGTCACACCCAGTACTACTGTGTTCATTACTTGCACAAAATTTGCAATATGGTGTGTAAGTTGAGGCAGCAGTTACATTAAAGTTCTGTAATGTAGGTGTTCGTGTTTTGTAGTTGGTCACATTTGATTCTACAGTATCAAGTTTTGTCTGTTTGGCTGTAGCTAGTTGGTCTCTGGGAACAGTCTTTGGTTTATCCATAGTCTGGGTCTTATGTGTTGGAAAATCTCTCAAGTTGTAATTAGTTAGGATATTGGGGAAGTGTTGTCTTATTTGTTTAAATTAGGATAATTTTCTCCCGTCTTTAGAATTAAATTATCTTTAACCCTCGAAGGAAGGCACCTAAGTACTATGCTTTGTATAAGCCAAGATGAAGTTTTAATATCTATCTCATTGCTAACCAGTTGTCCTATAATAGCTTCTAATTTTGTATAAAAATTTTCCATATCACTATGGTTATCTTTTATGGGTGCAAATTCAAAAATTTGTTGAGATAATTCATATATAATCACATCTTTATTAACGTAATTACGTTTTAAAAGATCAATAGCTACTTCATATGAATCCCCTACGGCTGGTAAATAGGCTATCAGGTTATAGGCTGGGCCTTTAAGGGAACTAGTTAAGTAACTAAACTTTTCAACAGTTGAAATATAAGGTTTATTACCTATTAAATTCTCAAATTTGTCAATGAAAGATGGGAATTGTACCGTGTCCCCTTCAAATGTTGGTATTTGCAAAATGGGTAACTGAGCCCTCAATTCTTGTGACTCAGGATTTTGCATGCCACTTAAATTTTGTTGAAGGTTAGCCCTACTTTGATTAAAATCAGAATTAGGTTTTTTTGGTGTTAAGTCAGTCAACCGAGACCGTAGTTCCCTTATTTGCTGTTCAATTGAGCTTACCTGATCATCATCATCAGCGTAAAGGTCTATCAATTGTTCTTCAGCCATTTCGGATTCAACTAACTCTGAAATACTCTCATTAATGGCTATTATTTCCTTCTTTTTAATTTCTAATTTAATAATTACACTCTCTATATTTTTCTTACCTGGTTGTGTAATATTGTTAAAAGTGTTCACAGCCTTTGTAACAGCTCCCAACTTTGCCCCCCTTTTCTTTTTTAACTTTTTCAATTCTGCACTGTCCATGTCTAAGTCAAAATTGTTTAACTGGGGATCGTAATGAAATAGAGGACAAGAAGAAATTACCAGAGAAGAGAGCACAGACAAAACAGTCAAGTTCAAATTTGGTTTAATCCCCCCCAAGTACTTGTGTGTCACTCAGGTCTAAGCTTATAAGAGAATGAGACTCCTTTAATGTAAATGTTTCCTAGTTAGGCCCTAGGTTGTAGACCTAATTAGGCTTGCTCAGGTTAGGCTTAGGCTAGACCATTTAGCCTAATTCTGCAATTTTTGTTAAGTAAGCTTAAGGTTTGTAAATTCCCCACACACGGACCACCAATGCGAAAAATGCTCTGTATGAATTGGTCCACAATTAACCCACCCCTTATATCTCCAGTCTAACTATAGAGTAGATCAAGTCTAGCCTAGAGGGGTCAGCCTAGAGATTCCGGAAATGGTCCAGAGCGGGCAGATAAATTGAGGTCCACAGTAGGATTCCTCACAAGAATTAGGTTAGGGCAATCTACCTTCACCTTTGTTAAGCTATGAGTTGATGCTGGGTCTTAGGCCACAATGTAGGCCTAACTTGTCTGACCCAGCTTAATTTAATGCTTATAACTTTTGGTGTAAAAACTCAATTAGTCACTTACTTTTTGTTATCGGAGTGTCTCCCTTCTCCGGTTATGTTTTCGAGAGCGCACTTTGCTGGTACGTCCTCTCGCCCCGTTCTTCGTTTTCGTTCTCCCTTTGTTCTCCTCTTCGCGGGGCTTCTCGTACCAGCGTTGTCTTGGTTTATTCCTCGGTTGGTTGAGCGGTAATGTATCTCCACTACCGAGCACGCTCCTCCCACACAGTATATAAATACTAGTGTGGAGAATAACTCTGGTGAGCAACCAATTGGTTTCATCCACCCAGTTATTGACATAAAAGGAATTTAATGATTGTTAGATTAACTACCTACCTACTCAGTGAACCACTTTCGTTACCTCCCAACTACCCACTCATCAGTTTTCCATAGACGGCTCTATTTGCTGTTAAACGGTAATCCCCGCATAACCGCACGGACTTGTCCGGTTTTAGTACAGGAACTACTGGGGCAGCCCACTTAGCGTGTGTGACTGGTTCAATAATTTTATCTTTTAGCAGCCTGTCAATTTCTAAATCTACCTTCTCCCGCAGTGCATGCGCAATTGAACGAGCCTTACAAAATTTCGGAGTTACATTAGGATCTACTTCTATGCAGACCTGATGGCCTTTTAGGTTGCCTACTTCAGGCCCAAAAATAGAAGAAAACTCCCTTAACAATGAGTCTATGTCAGATGGATATGAAAGTGTATGCACATCTGCCTGACCCCTTGGCAAGATTTTGTCAATTGGCATTTCCAAAGCATCAATCCAATCACGGCCTAGTAGAGTAGGCCCTTGCTCATCCACCACTAAAAGGGTTAAGGGATGAGACAAAGTTTTCTGGTTAAGTGTAACTGTGACGTATGCTTCTCCACAAATAGGTATTTGTATGTCACCGTACTTCTTCAAAATCGTTTTAGATGCATGTAGTTTAGGTGTGTTTTTGAAAATCTTATCAAAAACTACCTTGGACATGACCGTCCGGGCAGCACCCGTATCCAATTCTAGAGGAACTGTAATTCCATTTAGGCCTACCTCTACAATATATGGGCCTGTATTTTCCCCACTTTGCTGCTCATAGAATAGGTACTCCACTCCAATGTTCGAAGTATTTCCCTTTTGAGGATTTATACTAGAAATGTTAAAATTAGAATTTTCACCCTTTGTTTTCTTTGAAAAACACACTTTAGCTATGTGGCCTATTTTACTACAGTTTCGGCAAACTGCTTCTTTAAAAGGGCAATCTTTCTTCCAATGGTGTTTTCCACACCCTGTACATGGCTTGGAAGGCTTAGTAGAATTAGTAGGCTTAGTCATATTCGCCTCATACCTTTTATTTGCCTGTCTAGTAGGCTCGTTAGGTCTGCCAGGCCTAGAAGATTTAAAGCTATTTACGTGTTGGGCTTTACTACTATGATTTCCAAAAGCTCTAACATCTTTAGCAGCTGCTTCTCTAGCCGTGGCTATTTCTACAGCCTGACTAAAAGTTAGGTCCTGTATGGCTAATAGGGCTCTCTGGGTAGACTCCTCTTTGAGACCCATTACAAACCTATCTCTTAGCATTTCATCTAATTTGTCCCCAAATTTACACGTACGGCTATGGCTTTTTATTCCTGCAACAAACTCTGCAATGCTTTCATTTCCCGTCTGATGCCTTGAATAAAATTTGAAACGTTCATAGATGAGAACTACTCGGGGTTTGTAGTGATCGGTTAGGGCCTGTACCAATTCCTTATAGGTGCAAGTTTCCGGTGCTTTAGGAGAAACTAGGTCCATAACTAAACCAAACGTTTTAGGGCCTATTATAGTTAAAAAGGTAGGTACTTTCTTAGCATCCGGAATGGAATTTGCCTCGAAAAACAACCTCACCCTAGTGGCATAAGCTTCGAAGTCCTCCCCATTGTCTTCGTAGGGGCTTATATGGCCAATCACCGACATGCTAGAGCAAAACCGAATTAGACCAACTCACGTGAAGTAGGTTAGGTTAGGTTTAAATTTGGTCTAGTTACTGAATAGTGAATTTTATTAGAGTTAGGGCTGAATAGTGAATTGTATTAGAGTTAGGGCTGAGTAAGAATTAGTTTTAGAGTTAGGGCTGAGTAGGAATTAGTTTTAGAGTTAGGGCTGAGTAGGAATTAGTTTTAGAATTAGGGCGGCGGGACCTACGCTATAGTACGGTAGCTTCCCCACACAAACAACCCAAATCGGACGACCCACTAGTCTGCATCCAATTTTCCAAACAACCACTTGAACCCAATAAGCCAAATTAACCCAATAAGCCAAATTAACCCAATGAGCCAAATTTAACCCAATGAACAAAATTTAACCAAATGAGCCAAATCCCATCCTCGTCGCCAAATGTGATAGCGTGGGGTAGACACCCCAGTTAGGTTACTTAGGTTCTAGCAAACAATCAAAAGCACTTACCGGTGCGTTGAATTAGGTATTCCTTGAAGCCTACCGTTTTATTCCAGTGTCCCACAACAGCCTACCTAACTCTCTCTTACATTACCAATTTAGAAGCTATAGACATTACCCCTAACTATACTTAAGTACGAACAACTTCCTACCCGATTTGTTACCTTAGATTCATCACCTAATTTTACTCAGCACCAAAGATTAGGTCAGATAGGAAAAACATGTCTAGGCCAGACCAAAGCAATACGAACAGCCCGTTGGTTCGTTTATGGCTTCCTCTTGCCATTCAGCTTAGATTTAGTGATATTTACTCTTTAGTGACTTTTAGACTATATACATATATATACATACACGTCACCTCATATTGAATACTGTTCTGGTGACAACCTAGAATATTTGGTTCCCTTGGGAACTTTTTACACTTTTTACGAGCCTAAATTCCACAGCAACTACACCTTCCATGAGCCCACGCATGACGCAAGTCACCCAACTAACAGAAAACATAAACAGTCGGTGTTGAACAAAGTTGCCACCAGATGTCGCTTGGACAAAAAACAAATGACATTCGCATAGCGGCATATTTAAGAATCTGAAATTAAAAGTGATCTTGAAGTCTAAAGTGATCTTCAAGATCAAGATCACAAGAAATAAAGTGATCTTAGATCAAGATCAAGATCACCATAATAAAAGTGATCTTCAAGATCAAGATCAGATCACGATCTTGATCTTCAAGATCACGATCTGATCTTGAAGATCAAGATCGTGCCCATCTCTGGTGAGAGGTACACAGTATCTGAAGACAGAACATTGTACAATAACACATTAGAGCTGTTTTGGACCCTAGTAATGAAATTATATCAAATCTGGATAAAAAGGTCACTTTGGGACTAAACGTTTCTGACCTTCTTATGCGGCCGACCTGCTTATCCATTTCTTAGTGTTATAGGCAGGATACATATATTATTACCATTCCATTAATTCTTTATACGCTCTATTGTTGTTCTACCTTGTTATAACAGTAAAGAGGTACAGTATATTAAACACTAACTCATTCAATAGTTTTTTTTATTAAAATACAGTCTTACAGTACTTTATTTAATTTATTAAAAAACATTAATTGTATATACACAATTTTGGATCAATAGGGTTAAAATACGTCATACAGTATTTATTCACGAAAATAATCATTGATGGTAGCTTGTTTTAAATTATTTGCGCACAATTTACTCAGTTCTGTTTGTATAGCGGAAATATGTTTTAAAGTTGAAAGGTTGCCTTGCATATTTCCATATCTATCTAATAAATTCGAAAGAGTCGAAATTTCTTTACGGGAAAGGGGTGTATATGTTTCATTTTCATCATCGTCGCTATCTTGATCTTCGCTGTCTTCTTTTTGTTTAATTCCTGCAATGATTTCTTCGTCTGTTGCCCCTTCAAAAATGTCTTCATTTTCTGATATTTCTGCCATTCTATCAAAATCTTCTCTTTCAATTCCTTCCGGAAGCTCAATATCTTCAATGGTGTCAATTGCAAGATTTGTATCTTCATCGCTTCTTCGTAAGCCACATCTCACATAACAGTTCAAAATTGTTTGTTGTTTCACATTTTCCCACGCTAATGCGAGCATGCAAATTGCATCTAAAACTGTCATCTTATTTGCCGCTTTTGCTATCGGAATTGTAATTGTTGTCTCATTTATGTTCTCCATTTGCATTAATAGTTTTTCACACAGCTGTTTCCTGTAGAATCCTTTCAAGTTCTTAATAATTCCTTGATCGAGGGGTTGAATTATAGCTGTCATATTTGCAGGCAAAAAAATTAGTTGCATTTGTTGTTCTGGAAGGTTCTGGAATTTCCGATAATAATCTGTTTGGAATGGTTATTTTCTCAGGGTAAATATTTTCTTACGGTAATAAATGTGATTCTGGTGGAAAGTGGCAAAAATAGTTCTGACTGATACTTGTATTTTTAACCTCATTAAGCGGCTTACCTATCCTAGACGTGACCTTCTTATCAATATATAATTATAATGGCAGACATATAAAAATATTTGGGATTTAGCAAGATGACCTGCTTAAACCATATGACCTGCTAATTAGGTGACCTTTTTAAGTGGAGTCGACTGTATTTTCTTCCGGATTAACATTTGGTTGGTAGGTAGGTTACGCGTAATAAACATAAAACTGGCACTGCACCATTTTGGTTCCCTGCATAGCATACGAAAAATATTATTATAAGCAACAGAGAGTTTATTCATAGCAGTTTTTGTATAGTTCCACCACAGTTGGGATGTATACAATGCAGTACAGTAAGTTCTAAAAAGATAAGTTTTAACTGATTCTGAACACATACCAAATTTCCTTACTAGCATGTTACCCTGTACATACAGCTTTTTACGTTGTCTAAATATTTACTGTTTTATTTTTATTGTATAATTTTTTTCCGTCCTCAAATATTCTAGTTTGGTTAGGTTAAGTTAGGTCAGGTGCTTAGGGTAAATTACCTACATTAAACACTAGTAAAAGCTAATTAAATTTTACGACGGCAAAATGTAAATACGTGTGTATACCAATTTCATTTCAGCGGCTGTAATCAGTTCTACTACGAGTTCAGAAGAGGAGAAACAGATAAACCAACCAACCCACTACGAGTTACAACACAACATAAACGGCCCCAGTCTCAACCATATTGTACAGATGTAGGACAAGTAATTTAGAACTTAATGACAGAAGTAGATTTACAGGAGGGCTCACTAAGTGTTTGTTCTCTGTGTGCGTACGAAAAAAGATCTGGAGCATTTCTTGGACTGTAGCGCGTATAGGGAGGAGAGAGTAAAGGTCATCGAATTACAGCAGCCTTTTATGGCAGATAAAGAGGAGATTATTGGAGAGTTTATCTTTAGGAACGAAAATATAGATAAAAAACAGACGGTAAATTTATAGTATTACACCCGTCTCCCTTTGGAGGTGAAATTTATGTTTTTCCTATCGTTTTTGATGTGTTTTGAACGAATCTGACCTTCAAAACCGTCGGAAATGACTCGTTTTTTAGATACCCCCCTCCCCCCCAGCCGGCAATCTGGGGGACCCTGGTGGGAACCAAGGGTTCTCGGGTGGCAAAAATCACAGAAAACGAGTCATTTCCAACGGTTTTGAAGGTCAGATTCGTTCAAAATACAGGAAAAACAAATTTCACCTTCAAAATTGACCTGACCTAACCTATCTACAACGCCACAGTTTCTGGTCTTGACGATATGTACACTCCGTTTTACAATGTGGACACTTCATTACTGTCGGTAGAATACCGTGAGCATGCAGAAACTCGACACTTTTTTCTAAATTTTTGTAGAAAGCGACAATACAGCTGTAATAATCAAATGAGCATGCGTCACACAAAGCCATTCTGGTACCAAAGTAATTCAAATTCGAAATGGATGGAGCGCAGTGATTGGGCAGACATGTAACGGTCGCACAAATGAATGTACGAACACACACTAGATACACCAAAAAAATGTTTATATCTCGAAAATGAAGCATTTGCGACGGAAATGCTATAGAAGGAAAATGTCTTAGAATTAAAAAATCTCAATGAACATATAATAATTGCTGGACGTTAGACGGGTGTGATACTATAATAATACCAAACAGACAATATATCCTAGAAAATACGATACCAAACGATTAAAGCACAGCATAGAGGGTGAAGACATCAGGAGGTGCCGTTGAAAAGGCTACACCTCTGACATTTCATCATATCACATAACACATCACGGCGATAAACAGTCATATGATAATGTGGGTTATGCATTAGCATAACGTATGGAGATATATTTTTTTAATTTTTTAAAAATTAGTATTGTGGTTTATCATATAGGTTAATATTCATTTTTTGACCTAGTCACACCCAGTTATAACAGTAATATATATTGAATAACCAATCAAAACTGAATAAGAAAATATATATATTATCTTGTGCAAATTTGTATAAAATGTACTTTTTTAAAAAAAATATTTTCTACTTTCTAATATGTATGTATATCAATTTCGGTGGGTTTGTTTATTTGGGCTACCTTTTTTGGACTTTTTTGGAGATTTTTCTTGGCTTTTTTGGGCTACTTTTTCTTGCTTTGGCTACTTCTTTCTGTTTCTGGTTAGTGTGGTGATTTTTGTTTTACTGTTATGACGTGTCAATCTTGTGAACTTGATATCAAAGACCTAATCCGCCTTGTTGGCCTTGATGAAGATAAAAGTTTAGATGTTTTTTCCAATCACGGCATAATTCCGACATCCGTGATTTGCCCTAAATGTAATATTGCCTGTATTTTAAGACAAGACAAAGGTGTTTAGGTACCGTAAAAAAAATCTAAAAAATAAGCGTGAGTGTGGATTTACTGTTTCTATCTTTAAGGGCATATGGCATCCTCATTACCGGAAATATTTTGCACGATACTTGTTCTTGGCAGAATATCCTGACGATTCTACAGTTCTGCATTGCTTCCTTACTGCAATTGCAGAACTATATCCTCCAAAATAAGGTGACTGGTTAGGTTAGGTTAGGTTGTTAGGTTGTGTTGTGTTTAGCACGAATGCAAACTTTTCTGGTCGATTTTGAGGTGTTTTGCACGAATCTGCCATCCATTTCCTGTGCAAATGCATAGTTTTCGAGATGACGATATCTCAAAAACTACGCATTTGCACAGGAAACGGATGGTAGATTCGTGCAGAGCACCTCCAAATTGACCAGAAACGTTTGCTCTCATTATAAAAAGAGTGGGTCGAAAAATGAATAATTACCATCATATATTTTGACCATGGGTTTATATAGAGACTAGATGGTTTGTATATAAATAGGTTATATAGGCACAGTGGAGATACACGTGAACTACAAAAATGGTAGTAGTGAAAAGAAGGTAGGAAATGTGGCGATCCTTCAGAATCCAGCCGTAAATTAGTTTAAAAAATAAATTGTTATTTGACAAATGGTTATTGCTTTTAATGTACTAAATTAGTTAATTTTTGAATAACTAAATTAAACGTGGCGGGCAGATGTATAATTGAATGCCAGGTTAGGTCAACTGAATGCCCCTGTGAAAAAACTATATAGGGCTACTAGTTGATTGCTTGATACCCTCATCCGTTGGAAATTTCCAGCAGATTACAGTGGAGAGTTAACGACAAAAGCCCTACTTTTTTTTCTTTAGAGAGAGATGTATATGTAGGTCTCAAAGGACCTCTCTATATTTATTTGCCTTTGGTATTTGCACTGCTTAATGAAAAAAAGAAATTGCCTTACGTTATTATTTCATTGAGCTTCGCTTCTGTTTGTAGGACGCGATGTTTTTCAATGTAGGGCCAGGGCCGGTTTTAAGCCGATTTGACCGATTTGTTCAAATTGGGCCCCGTGCACGCGCTCGAGTGGGGGACGCTATGATGAATTAATGAGTGTCCAATGTGCACGAAGTTTCTTGTTACTGTGAAGGCAGTGAAACTATTCAGTCCGTCCTCGTATATCTATGTTTCAATGTTTTATTGCTAATCGTTTGTTTATTTGTTTTGTAATTTCAGTTTATCGTCGCTGTTTAGCTTTTTTAAAAAAAAGGTAATTTGTGGATGATATTCAAACCCTCAACACAGAAAGAGCGCTGTTAATGAGATTATATAACATAAAGCTTGGAATGTAAAGTTGTGTTGTTTGTTAAATATGTCCAAATTGTTTATATGTCCAAACTGCAAACTTGAAGTGTCTTAAGCCTGCATGTAACAGAGAAACGTGGTGGTAAGTAGATCCTACATATTAAATTAACTAGTTTTTGCCTCATTATCATAGAGAGCATTTATATTTATATTTACTAGAGCTTGTTCTTTTGCCCCCTGCGCTTTTCTTCTTACTCCCAGGCTTTTAAAAATCATGAAATCTTTTGCTTTAATCATTAGATGCATACATGCACATCTTTATTATTTTTCAGTACCAGGGAGTCTTTATTGTGAATGATTTTGTTTTTTGTTTTGTAATTTCAGTTTATCGTCGCTGTTTAGCTTTTTAAAAGAAAAGTAATTGAAAAAGCCCTTACATCATCATCGTCATGGCAAGCACAAGCAGAGATAGAGACAAAGGGCGAAAGTATTTGAGCAGCAATCAGAAACGAGCACTGGCCAAGGCTAAGGCAGCTGAAAATGAAAAACAAAGAGGTGCTCTAGCGAAATTTCTTGTCACTCTAACTTTGAAACGACAACGGGTAGAGGGCCCCGCTAGGCGCTAACAATTTTCTAATTGGGCCCTGCACTTCCTAGCGCCAGCCCTGTGTAGGGCCACAGTATGATGGAGTTACACAATTAGTTGCTTTGATGTAATTAATATAGGCAGTTACTGTATTTAAATACCTGAAGGAATAGACCTATCCTTTTTATAGTTATTAAGTTTTATATTATGATGATTTCACTCAAAACTTAGATGAAGATAAAGTACATCTTCCTTGCTTAAAGCAATGCCGTAACATAAGCAAGCTCTGAGCGAGCCGCTCATATAATTGTTAGGAATCTGCTGAGTCTTCAAAGTTCGTTGACTCTTCTCTCGATGTAATTTTCATGAGTCAGGAGTGGAAAATTTTGAACATGAAATAATAATTTTTTGTGGTTGGGTGGGCCCAATGCTTCCATATTGGGTTCTATGTATGTATGGCAATTATTTTCATTCTTAATAGGCTATGTCACCAATCCCGAGGCAATTTTGTAGATATTTAATTCAATAAATTAATAATTTGTATTTACTGTAATTATGAAATAAAGGTATCAAATATGATACAATATTGTAAACATATTGTTTTTCAGTTAATATGCAGCAAATAGCCCCACCTCGAGTTCATAATTTCTGATGTTAGTATTCGGTAGTGTATAGCAATAGAGTAAATTTGTTGGAAGCCAGGCTCCTAGCAATTCAAAATTAATGAAGTTATTGATTTTTTAAGTTTTAATCATTTTTTGTTTCACGACTTGCCAGCAGACATAAGACATCCTCGCTCTGGAAATGTGTGGGTGACCAATCACAGTGCACCTTTTTTTAACCAATAGTAGGCTATTAGGTTAATATTTGTTTTAATGCTTTGTTCATTTTTGATAGAAGGAGACATTCTATGACAATTTAACATATAAATTCATATTCAGGACACCTTGAAACCTCAGGGAAACTGATAAAAATCAAGGAATATAATAATTTTTTTTTATGGAAAAAAAAAAATTGACGTAAAAAGCAGCTATTATAGGCCATTGACAGTGTTTAGCTCTTAACGCTGTTAAAATTTTGCTGGTCCTCATCCTCTCCAGTTTTATGGGGAGACATCTCGTGGCAAAATTAGGAAATATAGGTCAAATCAGCCAATTAAATCTGGTTTTTGTTTCATGTTACCTTATCCGACCAATCAGAGACATGCATTTTGAATCTCCAATAATGCCTACTCATTCCAAAATCCTTATTCAGTTTGGTTTTGCTATGGTTTGTCTGGGATGTGATTTGGATTACTTATAAAAAAGATGGTGCTGAAGTTTTCTTTACTAGTCAGTGTTTTATTTGTCCGCAATGTGGTCATGAGTGTAATTATAGAGAAGTTGCTGACCACTATTATTGCAGAAGATTGACTAGGGATGAGCGTGGCAGAAAAAAAAAGTGTTCCTTTTACTTCGATGTCTGTGAGCATTGGCTAGGCCAACAAGTTCAAATTGGTTGGCCTGGTGAAATTGTCTATTTATTCCTGTTGGTTGCCGCTGATTTGTACAAACATCCCAACGCTGCTATTGAAGGTTAGAAATTGCAAAAAAATGTGGATTAGGTTAGGTTAGGTTAGGTTAGGTTAGGTCGAGTCAAGTCAAGTCTGAACCAAAACATTTTTTTGGTGTGATTTGTTCAAATCTGAACTTCGTTTCTTTGGGAAATGAGCCATTTTTGAGAAATTTTCAACTTTAAAATTTCTAAAAAATGGCTTATTTCCCAAAGAAACGAAGTTCAGATTTGAACAAATCACACCAAAAAACACCAGAAAAATATGTTTTGGTTCAGAAAGGAGAAAAAGCACTAAAATGAATAATTACTGGCTATTAAACACACAAAAATAACCACGCCTTAATGAACCAATGACAGCTAATTAGGAATTTTGAAGAACCTATCAAGTTTTTTTCCCCTGATTGTTTAGTCACGGAAAAACCTCGGCCTTTGATACAGCTGAGGTCCTTTCTTTTTTAATTTTTGTTGCGTAAACATGTGCAGTACGATTTGTGAAAGATGTGACCTAGGCTATGTTGAAGTATTGAAAATTTTAGATGATTCACGAGTAGTTCATATTTTTCAAGAACATAGTGTTGTTTCTTATATTGGCTCACTGTGGCTCAACAAAATCTAAAATGGTGTGGTGTAAATTTTATTCTAAAATGACTGAATTATAATGTAATGACTCTACTAGGGATGAGCTAATCAAAGGGACAGAATTCATAGATAACCTACAAACAGAATGTATGGTACTGAACATTCAGTTGAAGTCGTTTCAGAGCTTGTGGAGTACCGAGCAAAAGAAGGGTTTTATAGCAAACCATATGCAATTAAATCAGCCCAAACAGTAGATGCACTGACATGGTGGAAGGGTATCTGCTACGGATTGAAGCTAGGCAAAGTAGCAATCAACATCTTAAGTATGCCACCAACCACTGCTGCAACTAAAAGAAGTTTCAGTACTTATAGTACTGTTCACTCGGCAAAAAGGAACAAATTAACCATAGAAAGAGCAGGCAAGTTAACCTACATTTCTCACAATCTGAAACTTTTAACACATGGGGATAGCCCAGAAAAGTCTCATGTTCCAGGGAAGTGTATGGAAGAATGCAAAGATCAAGAAAAAGAACGGGGGGAGGGAGGAGTGGTAATAATAATTATTTTCTTAGAATCAGAGTAAATACCAGGGTAACCAATAATTAATTTCTATATAGTTTTGAAAAAAATCAAATAAAAAACTTTTTTCATAAAAAGCTATTATACTGAAAAACTGAAATTGAATACTTCATTATAAGGGATATTTTTTCTTTCGAAAATGTTCTGTGATATATTTTATTAATTTCTATATAATTTTGAAAAAATAAAAAAATTAAAAATCATGATTTTTTTCATAAAAAAAAATCAATTGATTTAATCAGGTGATTAAATCATTTTGATTTAATCACTGCCATCCCTGGTAAATACTGTACTTTGAATTGAAAGTCTTTATACAATGATTCAATAAATTTTTTACATTAGTTAATTTATTTTTCTTCTCATCCTATCATTCACTTCTGACTTAGAATTTCTCCATTTTGACAGGAACTGAAGTTAAGTTGTATCGGAATAGTTGAAAAACCCCTCGGATGTTCTAAAAAAGAAAATTCTCAAAAATTCTCAGTTCGGAGAATATTCAAAAGAAAATTCTCGAGAATATTCTCCTAAAGATTATTCCTGAGAATTTTACAACATTAGTTGCAAAGCATTTGCTTCCACAGAACCTCAAGAGAAAAACTCAGCCTTTTTATGCCAGTTTCTTATGGCAACCCTTAAGGAAATAATTTTTTTCAGACGAGTTGAAAATGATAATTTTAAAAGTTTTTCAGGATTTTTATATGCTATTATTGAAGGAAATGTTAGAATAACACAGACAACAAATAAGCTTTGATATTACATTCATCACCCCCAAGGGATGGGTGATTGAATACAAAGCACAAAATTGGCAGGTCATTACAAAATTTTGTCCTTTCAAAATGTTTCAAACACAGACACTATTGTTTATCTTGATACACATCCTGGTGGATTTAAACAGAGCTGGGCACTTGCGTTTTTTTGCCCGTTTTTTTGCGGTACTGCGGTACTACCGTGTTGGTCGGTACCGCGGAAAGTACCGCGGGAAATTTGAATGCGGTAGCGGTACTGCTGTACTTTCAGCGATCCTTTGCGGTACTGCGTTATGCGGTACCGGTTTGGTAGTGCGGTAGTAGTACTGCAGTACCGCAAAAAAAAATGGGCAAAAAAACGCAAGTGCCCAGCTCTGGATTTAAAACTTCACTAGTGCCCATAGTTTTCCATATATTGAGTGCGTGTTAGTATCCAGTCAGTGATGGACCACAGTGGCTGATTAGTTGACCACAGTGGTTCACTAGGATATCCTGTAAATCATAAATTGAGAGATACTGCTAACACAGAGTGCAATAGCCTATGTGTCATGGGTAGCAGTCATTAGGAACATCAGATGAATCACTGAGCCTACTGACACCACCTCCCACACATCTGTGATGTCCCGTGTGCCCTCAGTAGCATCATCACCCTTGTGAGTGCACATACATCACCCAGCTCCTCACTTTGGTAAGTGCTAAGGTATAGGCCTAATCTGATCTTTAATTTTATATGAACATACATTTATTAGGTTTTTTCTTTGGGTTTACATCCCCATGAGGCAGGGCTTGTTGTGAAAATTAACAAGTGGTATGGCAACAGATTCACACACAACCTATAGACTATGCGGCCTATATGTTTCTGTACCTTAAATCAACAAATTAGAACAAATAGCATTGCTACAAATTGGTAAAAACTTTCAAATAAAGCAAGAAATTTTCAAAACAGTTGCCTAGGCTATAATGTTAATTAAATACACCATTGTGAAGTGCAAAAAAAATGTAACAATAACCTTTTGCTAGCACTTCAAGGCCACAATGTTTACATATAAGTACCAAATACAAATGTACTGATATAGGGGCTTTAGGCTCATAATTGTCTTCTGGCTATTTCTTAAAGTGCACTGAATAGCTGATGTGCAGTATTACAAGTAGGCTCTATTATATGCTGGAATGTATATGCTTTAACAGTACAACAACCGGTAAGTTTAGTAGAAAAAGTGGTAGATGTGTAGAAGACCTCCATGTGAAAAAATAAGTACCGTATATCATGATCATTCTACCTTCAGCATAGCCTACCTATCTAACAATGTAGAAGGATAAAACATTTGATGGTTGTAAGCTGCGGGGTCGGGGTCCTGGGGGCTATTCATCCTGATTAGGATATCTCAGGTGGTAGGTTAGGCCTAGGTTAGGTTTGGTCAGGTTGTTTTTGGAACTGAACCTAACCTACCACCTGAGACATCTTAATGAGGGGGCAAGGCCCCCTGGATCCTGCAACTTGCAACTGCTGCCACTTTTTTTTTTTTTTTTTTTGTCCATCTACCATGAAGGCTGACTGCAATATTTTTTGAAGGGATTGACCAAGATAGGTTTATGTTTACCATTGGTAAAACTACTTGTCCCTGTAGTAAGCAGGTAAATTAGGTATCAACTATTTAGGCTTACATTTAAGGCTAACCTATTTTCTAAGTTATGCTTGGAAATTACTTTAATGAATGTTATATTAATTCCCAAAGTGTTTGTTGTTCACTGACTTTTTATACAGTAAAATACAGGCTCCACCCAAAAATTAGATATTCACCACATATAACATCCGTAAAGGATGGGCAGGGAGTGGTCTTAAAGGATCAGGATAAAATCATGGATAGATGGAAGAGTTATTTTGAACATCTGTTAAATGAGGAAAACCCAAGGGTTATTTTTGAAGATGGTGTCCCAAATCAAGGGTTAACTTCAGGAGTGAGTAGGGAGGAGGTGAAGGTGGCGTTGAAAGGAATGAAGAAGGGGAAGGCATTGGGACCGGATGGGATACCAGTGGAGGCGTGGAATTGTTTGGGAGATGAGGGCATAGATCTATTGTGGGATCTGATGCAGAAGATATATGAACAAGAGGAAATGCCGGAGGAGTGGGGGGATAGTACACTCGTACCTATCTACAAAGAGAAGGGGGACATCCAGGATTGTGGAAATTATAGGGGAATAAAGCTTATGTCACACGATGAAGGTTTAGGAAAGGATTATAGAGAAAAGGTTAAGAGAAGAGAGAACTGTGGGGGAAGAGCAGTTGGGTTTTATGCCAGGTAGGGGAACAACTGATGCGATTTTTACACTGAGGCAGTTGATGGAGAAACACCGGGAGCGACAAAAGGGACTGCACATGGTTTTCATCGACCTAGAGAAAGCATATGATAGAGTGCCACACCTGGAGGTTTGGAGGTGTATGAGAGAGAAAGGTGTGCTGGAGAAGTACGTTAGGTTGGTGCAAAGTATGTATGAAGGAGCAAGGACCCAGGTTAGGAGTAGTGTACGTGTAATGGAATGGTTCCCCGTGAGGGTTGGTCTACATCAGGGATCTTCTTTGAGCCCGTACCTTTTTGTTTTGATTATGGATGTGTTGGCCCAGGGGATAAAAGATCAACCCCCTTGGTGTATGCTCTTGCAGATGATATTGTTCTGTGCAGCAACAGGAGAGAAGTAGTAGAAAGAAAATTGGAGGAATGGAGGAGGGTTGAAAATCAGCAGAAAGAAAACGGAGTACCTGAGGTTCTACAAAAATCAAGACTCAGAAATTAGTTTAGAGGGAGCGAGGTTAAAGAGAGTAAGTAAGTTTACGTACTTGGGATCGACAGTGGCTGAGGATGGTGAGCTGGACACAGAAATAACACAGAGTGCAATCTGGTTGGAAAAATTGGAAGAAAGTTTCAGGGGTGTTGTGTGACTGAAGAATAGGTGCAAGGGTTAAGGGAAAAGTGTATAAGACTGTGGTAGGACCGGCTATGATGTATGGGGCTGAGTCTTGGGCTATAAAGAAAGATCATGAGAAAAGACTAGATGTAACGGAGATGAGAATGCTGAGATGGATGTGCGGAGTGACAAGGTTGGATAGAGTAAGAAATGAAAGGTTGGAGAAATCTCGAGGAAGATACAAGAAAGTAGACTGAAATGGTATGGACATGTGATGAGAGGGGACGAAGATTATGTGGGTAAGAGAACGATGAATATGGAGGTGCATGGCAGGAGAAAGAGAGGCAGACCGAAGCGAAGGTGGATGGAGAAGGTGAGGGACGATTTGAGGGAGAAGGGTTTGTCGGAGGAAGAAGCCCAGGACCAGGCTGTGTGGAGGAGGCTGGTCAGAAACGCCGACCCCGCATAGAGGCGGGAACGGGCGAAGAGAAAGAAGAAGATAACTATTGTCCAGTAATTAGTTCACATAAGGTGCCATGAAATCTTTGTAAAACAGGTAATTTCAATGTGTTTTGGTGCATCTGACAACTTTTCTGCCAGCTGATGGGAACCTGTTTAAGGGAAGTAATATAAACTAAGCATATGGTAAATTATAGCCACCCATGTATCTAAAACAATTTACATAAATTCATTAACATATTTTGATTAGTGTCTTTATAAAATACATTTAAAAAATATTATTGGTTTAATGGGCAATGTTCACACCAGCTGGTGGGGATAGTTGCCAGATTTACTTGGTAAAAGAATGGTCAGTTATTATTCTGCTCTTGCATTTGTGTTGCAACCCACTAAAGAAATTAAAGAATGTGTTTATATATATTTTCCCTGTATATATTTCTTATATATATATATACACACACATGTATTTATTTCTAATTTATTAAATTGTCTGCTGCTTGCCAACTTTTTGTATACAGTGTGTCCGTAAAGTCATGGTGGGATTTTAAATAGCTATATTATTGCAACGAAACATGATAATGAGATGAAACAATGCCAAATTTAAGAACAACTCTCAAAATTGTATCTTGTAGTTAGTCTAGGCTAAGCTTAACCTTTATCTCGTAGTTAGTCTAGGCTGTCCACATGCCTATGTTGAACATGAGCATAATAGCCCGAAAGTTAATGTGTGGTGTGCTCTAGCACGAGATCGAGTGATTGGCCCATTTTTCTTCGCGGAACCCACTGTGACGTCACACAACTACCTCGCTATGTTGGAACATTTTGCAGTACCCCAATTTATTGACAATAATGTCATCTTTCAGCAAGATGGTGCTCCTCCGCACTATGCCAACGTTGTTCGAGAATTCCTTAATGAAACATTTCCACAGAGATGGATAGGAAGAGGAGGATGGAAGCCATGGCCTCCACGCTTTCCGGACCTGACACCTTTGGACTTTTATTTGTGGGGTTACGTCAAGCAAAGCGTGTACAGTGTACCCATTAGGGATATTCATCACTTGCACGAGCGAATCACGGAAGCTATCGCATCCGTCACTCCTGATGTTCTTGGGTGTGTGTGGCTGGAATTGAATCACCGCCTAGATGTCTGCAGGGCTACCAGAGGAGCCCATATCGAACTACGTTAAATAAAGTTATTCTTTTAGAGTTGTTCTTCAATTTGCCTTTTTTTCATCTCATTATCATGTTTCGTTGCAATAATATAGCTATTTAAAATCCCACCATGACTTTACGGACACACTGTATAGTGAAACACAGGCACTGTCCAAAATAGGATATTTTTATAAAAAATAAATAAGAGCCCTAAAAAGTAAAATTATTTTTATTATGAAATTAGTGATATTTTTTATAAGAATTAAAGATATATTTGTAGATTAAGATTTTTTTTTTTTTTTTTTGCGTTAAATTTGATTTAGCGTGTTTCAGTTTTTGTTTGAAAGAACACTCAGGATTCCAATACATCACAACCCTGTCCCTCATGATGGCATTCCATCTGAGCTGATAATTAGCTTTGCCTATTATCTGTGCCATTTTTTTGAGACCTTACCAGTCTAATGGGTGGTGGTAGTGGTGGTGTCTGAAGTTGAGGTATGGCATGTATTTTGTTGAGATGGGGTTGTGTATGAAGGGTTTGTGAGGTATTCTAAGGGTGTGCCTCTATTTTGTTAGAACTGCATTAATTCTCCTTTACACATGTACATTATGTGCTTGTGTGATTTTGAGGCAAAGCAATGCTAATTCTCCTTTATATGTACATACAAGGAAATAACTGTGTATGTGTATGACTGGCTGAGAGGGGATTGGCTGCCTTCTAAGCCAGATGGTTATGATGCTGAAGCCACCATTATGTGATGTTCAGTGGCTATGAATGAATGGATCTTCTCTACTTGTGTTTTATTTTAGATTACCCCTCCATTGGGGGTCTAACCCTGGCTTTCTGCTACATATATATACAGTATAAAAGAAACTTTGTCTTTTCTATACATGCATACACACCCACATACACTTTTGTGGGCCTGAGCAACCAGGTTAGGTTACCCTTTAGAGATCATACCCTATATATAATTTAGGCTGGGCTGAAACTCAAGATAGAATTAATCAGCCATTAACAGTTGGCTTTTGATATAAAAATAAGATTCCTGAAAAAAACAAATGGTGGCCATCCCCATTTTTGTAAAAACATCTAATGCTGCACTAGCAAAATCAGGAAAATGGCAATATCTCTTCTTCTGAACATGCTAGAGAGATGGTTTGCATACCAAAAGATGCAGAATTTGATTTAGAACAAATTATTAAGAGTGGTATTTTTTCATAAAACCTTTAGTTTTTGAGTTATTTTAGAAAAACTAATTTTTGGGGCCCATAGACCCCCTTTCGCCGGACCTTATTGACAAAAGAAATTCTAAAATAAGCATGATTTGGCTTTTTTATTACTAACTACCTCGACCATTTTACCCCAGAGAGTGGCAAAGCATTGACATTGCTCATGGCATTTATAAGATCATTAAAGGGACAGAACTTGAGGCCAAATTAAACTTGGTTAAAGCAGATGGGACAAATACTAACACAGGACATATGCATGGGTCAATCAGATATTTGCAAATGTTTTTAGGGCAACCTCTTCAGTGGGATATTTGTCTTCTGCATCTAAATGAATTGCCACTTAGACACATCTTCATAACTTTAGATGGGACAACAAAAAGTCCAGACAAATTTTCTGGCCCTATTGGTTCTCAGCTCAATGGGGATGTGTCAGAATGGAATGTTGTGGACTTCAAATCTATACCTTATCCTGCATTTGTGCTTCTACCAAATGAGGTGGTCAATAATTTATCAACAGACCAATACTATGGATACTGCATCTGCTGGGCAATTATTACTGGTGAAGTGGATGAAGACCTTGCACTCTTAGAAGTTGGCCTGCTAAATCACTCTCGATGGCTCACCTTAGCCTGTAGAATTCTTCGCTTTTATGTTTCACAAAAAAGACCCAGTAAGAACCTCAAAATCATAGTAGAATTCATCATCAAAGTATACTTTCACAGTTGGTTCAATATCAAGGCTAATAAGAGGCTAAGTGATGGGTCAAGAAACCTATTCAATATGATCCAAAGAGTAAATAAATTCCCTGACAGGAAAATTAGAGAAATTTGTTATGACGTATTAAACAATAACAGCTATTTTGCTCATGGTGAAAATATTTTAGTTGGAATGCTGGCTGATGAAGAGGTGAGGAGGTGTGCTGTCAATAAAGTTCTGTGTCTGAGGGGAGTTATAGAGGATTTTGATGATGAATCTGGTAGTAGCAATGATTTTGCAGGTGGAATAATTGAAAGTGATGATGAGAATGAAGAGGATCATGAAGGTGGTACTGATGAATATCCTGCTATAGATGAGAATGTTAGGGTCTTTAGAAAGCCAATCATCAATTTCAAAGCTTCTGCATACCACAAGCTGTCTGCTATGTCCCAATGGGAAACTGTTCCACCTGTATTAAAAGAATTCAGTAATGATGAACTGCGTGATATCATTAATACTGCATTGAAACTGGATCACGAGTGCCACAGTCAGAATGTTGAAAGGCACATCAAGCTTGTCACTGAAGCATCCTTGGCTGTTGTAGGTCATGAGTGTAGAGATGGTCTTATTAGAAACAAAATTAAATCACGTAAATTAATGAAAGATTTTGTGTCTAAAAAATATTTTAAGTTCTAGATTATTATTTATCATGCTAAAATATGACAAAATGACAATTTGTTAATTGTATAATTTAATGTTTGGCATTTTGGAATGTCAAAAAGCATTTTCAATGAATTTAAAATGGCTGATTTTGATTGCTGATTGAAAACCACTAATACATGTCAATTTGTAGCTTGAGAATGTTTTATTGTGTTGACATTCAGTCGAAAGGGGGTCTATGGGCCCAAAAAATTAGTTTTTCTAAAATAACTCAAAAACTAAAGGTTGTATGAAAAAATACCATTCTTAATAATTTGTTCTAAATCAAATTCTGCATCTTTTGGTATGCAAACCATCTCTCTAGCATGTTCAGAAGAAGAGATATTGCCATTTTCCTGATTTTGCTAGTGCGGCATTAGATGTTTTTACAAAAATGGGGCTGGCTGGACACACGTTGGGGTCATTGGTGGCAACCAATTATTTTTTTCAGGAATCTTATTTTTATATCAAAAGCCAACTGTTAGTCTGATAAATTAAAATCAAACAAAAATTATAGTTTCAGCCTGGCCTAAATATATATTTTTTTTTCATACAAACAGTATATATATTTAGGGGGGGTAAAACACACTCATCATGTTTGTTGCAAAATGCAATGTTACATGCAGTTGCGCTCGAAGTTTGTGTAATTCAAAACATGTGTGTTTCAGATGTTGTTCAAGGCAGAACTGCTGCCATCAAGATTGAGAGAGGGGTGATAGCTGCAGGGAGGAGCTACTATCAAGATTGAGAGAGGGGTGATAGCTGCAGGGAGGAGCTGCCTCAGGATAGTATAGATTTAGTAGAGAGTGGGTCATGCTGTACCTACAGAGGGTGATCAAATTATTAGAGCCACCCCTTGAAAAACACATTTTCATTATAATATGGTGTTTTTAGTTTAAATAATAACCTTTTAAGTATGCAGACAGTATTCCAAATTGTTAACACATGTAGTGTTCTCTACCTGAATAACAGAAACTGGGGATAGGGGTTAATTTGGGGAGTAGGGGGAGGAGAGTATGTGAAAAGTGGGTTCAGTAGTGTTTGATGTGAATGTAGAAGGTTGTTCAAGTAGTCAGATGCGTTAAGTGTATGTTAAGTTAATGATAAGTTATTATATTTAAACTATTATATGTGGAATATACACTCATACACCCATATGATATTGTTTCTCAGCAACGTATTGTGATTCTTTTTAGCAAATTAGTGTTTCTTTACAGGAATAACTTTTATGTACTGTAGGCTACCCAACATGGGTAAGAAATGTAATCTATCACCAAAGAAGAAAGGTAGAATGCTCTTGCTGCTGACTGCAACTGATTATTCTCACAGAAAAATAGCCCGAGAACTGAATGTGTCATGTGCAAGTGTTGACAGGATCGCATCAAAAATTAAAGTTGAAGGGGATAATCCAGAGGTGACTCCAAACAGAAAGGGTAAATGTGGTTGGAAAAGGATAACTACACCTAGAGCTGACAGATGCATTGAAAAGAAACTAGTAAATAATAGGAGAAGCACTACTAACAAACTTAAATTGGAGAAGGAAAACATCAACATTTCGACAATGACCTTAAGGAGGCGTGCCAAGGAATTTGGATTGAGTAGTTGCTGGCCAAGGAAACTGCCAAAATTGACTCCAACAATGATAAAAAATCGCTTAAAGTGGGCTAAATACTACTAAAAGTTCACTGTAGATGACTGGAAATTGGTAAGTCACTATTTTAGTGATCTTGTATGCTTATTTTGAGTAAAATGTATTATTTTGATATTTGTATGACAAGGCACATTTCATTTTGGTTGCAATCATTTGTTTCTCTTCATTTGCAGGTGTGTTTCAGTGACAAATCCACATTCCAAGTCATGTCTGATAAATCACAGTACGTTAGGCAATGTGTTGGTGAGGAATATCATCCAGGCTATGTTGTAAGTATGGTTAAGCATCCAACATCTGTCATGATATGGGCAGTGATAAGTGGTAAAGGTACTGGATGAATTTACATTGTTGAGGGTACTATGAGGCACGACCAATACCGAAAGGTTTTGGAAACGCAACTTATTCCACAGATCGCCGACTGGTTTCCAAATGGTGAGCCATTCCATTTTATGCAAGATTCATCCCCATGCCACACTGCGAAGTCAGTTAAAAGTTTTCTGGCTGCAAAGAATATTCCTCTCGTGGATTGGCCAGGAAATTCTCTGGATATGAACCCTATCAAAAACCTATGGGAAATAGTAAAGTGTAGACTGAAAGGTGAGGAAATAACAACTCAAATACAGTTAATAGAATGAATAATTGCCGTTTGGAACCATGATCCTGAGATACAGGCCAGCTGCAAAGCCTGTATAGAGAGCATGCCTAGATGGGTTGCTGCCTTAATTAAGGCCAAAGGAGGACCCACTAAGTACTAAATGTGTTTAATATGACTAGAGTGTATATAAATATATTCTGAAATAAAATAAGTGTTTAAATTAGCCAAATTTTACTATTATTAGCATTAAAAATAAACTTGTACAAGAAAAACTATTTTTTTTATATAGTGGCTCTAATAAATAATTTGATCACCCTCTGTATGCTTACCCACAGTGAAATTTTTAAGTTTTATGTATTTAAAGGCATGGTAGAAGGTATGTGGAAAGAGCCTTGATATGAAAAGAATAGACCCGTAAACAAGGCTTTATTCAACTCAAAACATAACATACATCTGAAAAGCAGAAAACAAAATTAGTGGAAGCAAACACTGAAACACATATGCAATATTAATAATATAAGGAAGCAGTAATGGTCAGTGATAATTATTACATTATCACGACATTCTCCCCGCCTAGCAGAGAAATCACCATCCATAACGTTGGGGCTCTCGACGCTCTCGAGTGGAACGTCGCAATACTGGTTCGTCCGGATGAGCAGAAGGAAGGGCGATGTTGTCTGGCATATCTGCTGCATCTGTAGGAAAACTAGGAGGTGCATCCCGGGGCATATTGTCACTCCGATGTATAGGTGATGCGGTGGTGGGGCCTGGTGCAGGCGGTGAAATAGTAGGACAGGGTGACAAATCCCGTAGGGACACTGAAGACTCACGGCCATCTGGGTACTTAATGTGTGCGTATGTCGGGTTAGCCTGCAAGAGCTCGACTTCCTCCACCAGTGGCTCACTCTTGTGGGATCTGACAAATCGACGCAGGAGAACAGGACCAGGAGTCATCAACCAGGTCGGTAGCGATGTGCCCTGACATGACTTTCTTGTAAAGCCAAAGAACCTTTCATGCGGGGTCATGTTGGTAGAGGTGGATAGCAAAGAGCGAACAGAATGGAGGGCCTGAGGCAGAACCAACTCCCATTCGTCTTCAGGTATGTCATAAGACTTCACGGCCAAACACACGGATTTCCAGATTATGCCATTGTAACGTTCAATCTGGCTATTTCCTATAGGATGGTATGGGGTTGTCTTGCTGGTCGCCACTCCACGACTAGTGAGATATTCCTGCACCTCACGTGACAGAAACGCTTGTCCTCGATCAGAGTGAATAAAGTTTGGCATACCACAAAGAGAAAAAATAGTGTCGAGGCACCTCACGACAGTCTGGGACGTCATGTCATGGCAGGGAATGGCGAAAGGGAATCGAGAGTACTCATCCACCGCAGTGAATAAGTACTTGTTTCTGGTACGGGATGGGACCGGCCCCTTAAAATCAATACTTAATCTCTCCATGGGATGGGTCGCCTTGATAAGGGTACTTTTCGCCGGCCTGAAGAACTTTGGCTTTATTTCCGCACATACACGACAAGACGAGCACACACTTCTTACGTCACTGGTAGAGAATGGTAGGTTTTTCGACCGAACAAAGTGCAACATCCTAGTGACACCCGGGTGACATAGACCAATATGTATGTCCGTGAGGCGGCTTGATGGGGAAAGCGAAGCACAGAAGGCTCGAGTAAGTGCATCTGGAGCGACGTTATCTTTACCTGGCCGATAACGAATCGAGTAACTGAAAGAAGCTAGTTCGAGTCTCCATCCTTGTATTTTATCATTTTTGACCTTCGTCCTTTTCCGATTGTCCAACATAAAAGCCACAGAGCGCTGGTCAGTAACGATGGTGAAATGTCGACCAGATAGAAGGTGAGACCATTTTCTAACAGCCTCGATTATGGCTGTTGCTTCTTTCTCCACGGGAGGATAGTGCGTTTCGCTCACATTTAATGTTCTAGACATAAAGGCGACCGGGCGACCATCCTGGTTCATGCTACTTAAGACACAGCCACGTCGGAGCGTCACACTCACAACGAATGAATCGTGTCATCAATGCTACTAAGAGCGGCAGTTCCGAGCAGTTTCTTTAAGGTATTAAAAGCTGTGATGGCTTCGGGGTTTAAAGGAAACGTTTTTGCTTGATACAGTGGTCGAGCCTTATCGGAGAATTCAGGAATCCATTTCGCATAATACGCAAACATGCCAAGGATCCGCTGAAGCGCTGAAGAATTAGTAGGAGGTAAGAGGTCCTGAAGTGGTTTTAACCTGTCCGGATCCGGTTTGATCAAACCATTTTCTAGTTGATAGCCAAGTATGTTGATTGATGGCGCTGATATTACCGATTTTGACTTGTTGAAGGTCAGATTCCTTCGTCTAGCCGCCGCAATGAAGTTTGCAAGATTAATGTCGTGTTCCTTTTGGTCCCGTCCAGCGATAGTGATATTATCTAGGTAAGGAAATGTGCCACAGAGACCCTCTTCCTCAACGAATTTGTCGATGACCCTTTGGAAGACTGCAACTCCATTAGTAACGCCGAATGGTACCCGGGTGAACTGGTACAATTTTCCGTTTGCTTCAAATGCAGTAAAAGGCTTATCCGAATCATGGATACGTATTTGATAATATGCACTCTTCAAATCAAACGTCAAGAAAACTTTATACTTTGCTAAATCATTGATCATGTTTTGAATTCTAGGAAGCGGGTAGGCATCGAGGTCAGTATAGATATTGACCGTACATGAGTAGTCGATACAGAGTCGCTTCCTGTGGCGCTCTGTCTCATCCTTTGCGATGACTATCCGCTCTCCAGGGCGATGTGCTAGGCTCGATAATACCTTCGGAGAGGAGGTTGCGGATCTCCTGGGCGATGAATTCTCGGTCCGTCGAGCCAAAGCCCCTAGACTTTGTGGCTATTGGTTTAGCGTCCCTCTTCATGTTAGCGAATAGGAGAGGCTCTGGTATGTCCGCTGCAATCAAACAACAGGTGGCATTATTTTGATTGGAAATTCGGAGCTCAGGCTTCTCTCCACCATAGTCAATTGTCACCGAAGAATGCTGTTTCTGGAAGTCTATGCCAAGTATGATATCACCGCATAGATCTCTCACTACTCCAAGACGCGTTCTCGGGTAATCGCAATTGCTCAATTGCAAATCCGTAATGCAGATCCCAGTCACGGGAGCGACTACTGAAGTCATAGCTAGGGTAATATCTTGCTGTACTGGTTCAATACAAAGCTGCAGTCGACGAGTGACCTTTTCATTTATAAAGCTGTTAGTGCTTGCTGAGTCGACAAGGACTGGAATTGGATGCCCATTGATCGTAACCGTGATGCAAGAGTAACGCAGGCTCTGTGGAACTGCAGCTATGATTGAGCAGAGGGAGGGGAAAAGATAGATGCGGTAATTCTTTTAGTTGTCTTGGACTGACAGACCTTCGCCCAGTGACCCACTTTGCCACATGATGAACAATCAGAGTTCTTGGCTGGACACTTGGCTCAGGGATGGATACCACCCCCACAGAACCAACACTGTTGCTTTTTTACGGTAGCAACAGCAATCGTAGAACGCTCAGTCTGATCATTTTGCTGAGAGGCTGACGTGGTTGTGTCCCCAGACGGCTGGTAGAGTTCTGTGACCGCAGTGAATTGACCAACCGATTGGTATGATTCTGAGTTACGTTGCGCAAGGTCAAGAGCTCTAGCCCGGTCGTATGCCTGCGTGAGAGTCAGGGTTTCATTCTCCAAAAGACGCTGCCGGATCACCGCAGAGGAGAGTCCATTGATAAAGGCATCACGAACAAGTTCCACTCTGTATTCTTCCGCCGATACAGGTTTCAGATCGCAATGCTTGCTGAGTCTGTGCAATTCCTGGAGAAATTCGTCCAACGATTCAGACACCTGTTGTCGTCTTGTGGCGAGAAGATGCCTAGCGAATATTACATTCTTTTTCTTTACATATAGTTTCTCAAGCACTGCCATGGCGGCACCATAAGTCGTCTCGTCGACAATGTGCTCATATATATCAGCCGATACATATCTTGCTAAACAACGATTTCTATCAGGGGCCTGATCTCCGCATTCTGTGATGAAATTTTCAAAAGTTCTTCGCCAGTGCTTAAATTCTTTTTCCGCATTTGGAACGTTTGGATCAATGACTAGTTTTTCCGGGCATAATATACGTTCCATATTTTGATTTTCAAAAACTGACTGAGTGACTTTAAACTAATATGTCAAAGCTAATCGACTCTGAATGGCTGAATCTCATCTGAATCTAAATGACTTTTCTAAATGACTGAATCATTGAATGAGTTGAATAAATTGATATGAAAAGAATAGACCCGTAAACAAGGCTTTATTCAACTCAAAACATAACATACATCTGAAAAGCAGAAAACAAAATTAGTGGAAGCAAACACTGAAACACATATGCAATATTAATAATATAAGGAAGCAGTAATGGTCAGTGATAATTATTACATTATCATGACAAGCCTATTTGATTTTTGTGAGTGCTGTTAGAAAATAAGATTCAAGTTCCTTAGTGTTTGAAGCTTTTAGCAAAAAAAAAAATTTATTTACTGGTACCTTATATTTGGATAAAGTACTCTAGCCTACAAAGTTCATTTATTTCATGCAGATTAGGATTTTCATTGATCCCTCACTGCTGTTTGTTATTCCTACTAATGTGTACAACTTTTATTTTTCTGGATTTTTTGCAGCTATTTTTCTAAGAAAAAAAGCTGTCTTTGCTTTGTTATGCAGTACACAATTTCCATGAGATTTTGAAATAAATTGGCTCAAACCTTGTTCATGTGTTTCATATTAATATTCTAGAAGCAGTAGCTTTAAGTTCTTTATCTTTAATAGTAATAATAAGTGATTGGAATTAGCAGTAAAGTGATTGAACTGAGTGGTCAGACCATTATGTCCAATCACTTGACCAAAAAATTATTTAAAAAAAAGAATTACTTTGAGCAGGAAAATTGATACTGTGATCACAAACATCTGTGATTAGTGTACACATGCAAATGTAAGCCAAAGTTGTTCTGTCATTTTTTCATGTCTAGATCGGCAATCAAAGGAGAAAAAAAAAAAAAATTTTTTTTGATCAGATACTAATGGCTCTACCCTACCCAGTAAGTGAAGCAAATGGGGAGGAAAGTGTAAATCTAGAAATTTATTACCTTTATGATATAGGATTTAATTGTGTTTTTCAACTTTATAAATGTTTTTTTGTATGTAGGTCTAATTCGTCCTGATTATTATTTCTCACTTCTTACTAACCCATCATATCATTCAAGATTAAAATGTTTCATTGTCTAGAACAGTGGTTGGCAACCTCTGACCTGTGGGTCAATTGTAGTACTGTATGTAGTATATATAAAATAATAAATATTATTACATGAGTGTTTTTTATTTTAAAATGTCTCAAAAAATAGTGTATTTTGATTTAAATTTTGAACACTGACCCATTATCAAATTACATTGACCCAGTTTCAAAAAAGGTTGCCTACCACTAGTCTAGAACATCCAGCAAAGATGGTAAATAGTGAGCTAAATTTTATTTCAAGGTCACAGTTTGGGTTCAAGATTTAGTTGGATAAAGTTGTAAATAAAGCTAAAAAATTAACTTTAAAGTTTGATTATAGAATCATTAAGAATCAGTTACAGTAGAAGATGGGAGGATTAAAAGTTAGGCTGAAAAAATGTAGGCCTATTGTATACTGGTAACTAATTAAAAAAAAATTCTTTCAAACCAGTTGAGCTAATAGCTAGAAGGGTTAAGAAAGAAAAACAAAAAAGGACTGTCAGTCTGCCATAAATTCCAACCAGTCCAGTTAAAGGGAAATTTTAAGAACACGCATTCCAGGAGAGATCACCCAATGCATGTCACCACTCTGACTTCAATTTTGATGAAAATTGACTGATCAAAATAAAAAAGTTCTATGACCCATAGTTTTTGAGATAGGGGCCCCACTTTACCACCTAACTTTAATGGGCAATAACTCCCAAACATCTTAGCATAGACCTATAAAACTATACATTTTTAGAATCAGCATGAAGAGATCTGGGGTAATTCCAGGACAAATAGACAAATGAAAGTGCCAAATGTACACTCCACCATCTCCAAAATTCATGAAACTTGGTGTGAGAGTTGGTTTTGGTCGAAATTACAAAAATCTGAATTTTTTTTGAAAATTGGTCAAGTTGGTCAAATTTTATGGCTTGACCAAATTTTGGCCAAATGAAAAAACCAACAATTTTCAAATGTAAATATCTCGGCTGCTAATTGTGGTAGCGTAATAAGTCTTAAATGATAAAATATGTAAAATTAACTGTAGTTTCTAAATATGTATCATTTTTTTTAGGGTAACAAAAATAAAATTATGATTTTTTGGAAATTTTTTTTTTTTTTTTTTTTTTTTTGCGATTTGGCAGCGAAGATATCATTTTTCGAAAAAAAAGACCAAGAATAAAAAATGTTTATTTGATGTATGTACACCATAATAAGTAATAAAAAGTCTGCTTATAGTTTATTATAAGGCTCAAAACTGAGTTTAAAATTAAGTAATAAATTTTTTTTTCAGACAACGAAGATTTATTACAGACTTGTTGGTCCAAAAAAAGACAATTTTCAAATCATATAAAAAATACATGTAGATAAACCAAAGGAGAAAAAATCTTTTAAAATATATGTACAATGTACATACATAACCTCTCTCATATTTAGGGACAGAATATATTGACAATAATAATGTTTAATTTATAAAGCGCTTATCAGAGTATAAAATACTCTTCCTAATACTACACGTACACAAGTCTTTGAGAATGAATTAAGAGAGAGTATTCTCATCCAGTGAATCCAAATTTTAGACACTAATAATATAATAATAAGAAAAAAGAATTTGAAAAGATTTTTATAACTATTAAGTAGATACACAAATCTTAGATACAAATTTTAGAAATATTATATAGACAATCTTAAATAGTATACATTCGATAGAATTTATTTTATCTTTGAAAAGTTATTTAATTCTTGAAGCGGAAAAATGTATTGTATTCTTGTTCCTCCTCGTAAACTTGCTTCAGTACTCCCAAATATATTTTCTGTTGGAATGTGACAAACATCATCTTGTGCAGGAAAAATGTATGAGGGACATACGCCCGAAGGATGGAGAAATTTTATCAGAAAATCATCATATTCACAGTCAAAGGACTGGACTAATCCGAGCCATAGTTTATTTTCATACATACAACCCACAAAAGAGCCTGTTTCAATTTCGCGTTGAAAGACAGTATTATGTTCTTGAACCGAAGCAGAAACTCTAATGAGCTCTCTTATTTCAACTGACTGTGCACTCTGAGAGAGTGGATAAACCTTCAACGAATTCTTGGAAATTGGGACGAAGCGATGTAATTGTTGAGTACCTTTGATAGCAGTAATAGGTTCACTCAGACGTTTTTGCAAAGAAAGCTCTACATCTCCAACTTCGTAGAAGCCTTTATCTGTTTTTGTCCCGGCTTCAATCCAGCTGTAAAACAAATTCATAAATTTAGGTTGCGTGAAATAATCAAATATCAAATATTTTGTATATATGTATTCAAGTGCTGATGCTAATATTTAAAAACAGAAAACTACGAATTTGGCATTAAGAAACAAATGTCCTGAACGGAGTCTCTATTGTTTTATTACCTGTTTTAATAGGGCTTTCATCAAATAAAGGTAAAATATTGTCGCTGAGCAAATCCTTATTGAATTGCCTGTCTTGAACGACAAATTCTTCCAATGGTGGTGGATTCATGGAATTGCTACTGCTTCGCTCCATAGATTCGTTAAGTATATGTGGCGCAGGTTCCGGCTCTCTGGATGAATGTTGAACATGTTCTAATACAATTGGCTTCTTTTTAATTGTGACATAGCAATTGCTGCATAGTAATTGATTTTCTTCCAAAATTCCATAGCTTGCAGCTGCCATGGCAGAGTTTACTTTTTTGATGTTACAGAAAATTCTTCTTGAGTGTTTTTTCATAGGATTGCAATAAAATTTTGTGTTTTGAGGCATTTTAAGGGTTAGGTAAATTTACGTATACTAGAAAATTAGGTATATACTGAAAATCTGGAAAGAAAGCAAAAAATTGTTAAAATTTGGAGGATTTTTTTTTGTCATTTTTTTTCATAATAATTGTCAATAAGCTGACTTTTTATTACTTATTATGGTGTACATACATCAAATAAACATTTTTTTATTCCTGGTCTTTTTTTCGAAAAATGATAGCTTCGCTGCCAAATCGCAAAAAAAAAAAAAAAAACATTTTTTCCAAAAAATCATTTTGTTTTTGTTACCCTAAAAAAAATGATACATATTTAGAAACTGCAGTTAATTTTACATATTTTATCGTTTAGACTTACTACACTACCACAATTAGGAGCTGAGATATTTATGTTTGAAAATTATTGGTTTTTTCATTTGACCAAAATTTGGTCAAGCCATAAAATTTGACCAACTTGACCAATTTTCAAAAAAATTCAGAAATTTGTAATTTGGACCAAAACCAACCCTCACACCAAGTTTCATGAATTTTGAAGAGGTGACCGTGTACTTCATTTGTCTATTTCTCATAGAATTACCCATCTATTAAATGTTTTTATTTTTATTTTTGACCCCCACTCCCTCTAGGCAGTGAAATTAAAAAAAAAAATTTCATTTATTAAACTTCCATTAATTGTTAAAAGATACAAATGATAAAAAACCTGGGAATCAAGTTGCAAGATATTTTAAAAATTATTGAAAAAATATGTACATTGTGAAATTTTGACATTTTTATGCCTGCAGACTAAAATAGAGAACTACAAATGATATATTCACATGGATGAAAATAAACAGTGAAAATACAAATTGAACACACACCATTACATCAAGTTGATTCATAATTACATGAGTTTTTTCAACTCACTTTCTGGGAAAACATATTGAATATGCATTGTTCTTGGCTTTAAAGTTGGTGTGCTTAATAAACCTAAAATTTTACCTCTTGATATGTGGCATGTATTTCTAATTTGTGGAAAGTAATAGTAAAAACTATATCCTGATGGGTGCAAAAAGCTAACCTCAAAGTCATCAAATTCCTCATTATAGGAATGTACAAATCCCAACCATTTCTGATCATTGTAAGTACAAACTACAGTATGTACTCTCCTATTTTCGGATTAACTTCAACATTATCTTCACCCAGAAAAGCTTTGCTTACAATCCTCACCTCACCAACTTCATCAGAAGATAAGTCAAATGTTTTTGTTATTTGCATTAATAGGTACAAAGCTGTGGAATTTTTGTGTTCCTGTTAGCCACATACTTTTTTCATATCTGTCACTTAAAAATTTTTCCATAGCTTCAATTTCTTCAGAATTTATTAAAAAAAAATTTATGCTGTCACTTACATTGTTTGAACAAAATTCAAACATGTCTTCTGGTGTTAATATTTGATTTCTGAATGTTCTCTGCATACTCGCTCTGGCTACAGATCTTTTCACTGTACCCCCAATCCCATCACAAGTGCTCTTACCATGGCTTGTGGCAAAGAAATGCCACTCACATTCCAGCCCAAAATCTTCATGTTTACAAATGTCAACAAAGTTGAAATGATTTTTATATTGTCTTGCACATCCATCAGTAAAATAATGTAATTTTTTGATATGAAGGTGGGATTTTCTAATAATAGGTATGAGTGTATTTAAAAAAGTGTAAACCATTGTAGTGTTATGTTTTGTATTTGGAGATAAAAAATAGTAACAAATGTTTTGTTTCATTAATTTCTGGTTCCTTATTATATAATGCAAAGAGATGCACTGTGCATTGGGTATTTTCCCAATGAAAACCTTGGGCTGCATCCTGTACTACAAATAAGTAGTTTTCTGAAAAGTCACCAAGAACTACAGCTGTATGGCTATTTAAATTATTCTTCAAGTTTTTTAGGAATGCACTCTGATTCTTTGCTATCAAGTGATGACGTGTCAATTTGACAATTTTTGTGCTTAATGAATTTATAAAATCATCTACAGATTCTGTTTTTTCAACCATATTGCATCGATCTGTAGTAACCCATTGTTTATATTTTATTTCCTCACATTCAGGATCATTAACACTTTGAAAAGTGAGCAAAAAATTCTTAATACCTTGTTCTTTTGGACAGATTACATATTTGCATCATGCAATTCCTGTTGTTGACATCACACACTGCTTTCTCCATACGAGTTGTGTATTCCAACCCTTTGACACCCAAAGCTGAGAATTATATTTTGGCATTCTGGTGGTATGTACATACACACACAGAATGGGTACCAGCAGCTCCAGTTAAAACAATGTCGGGGGGCGAAGGCTGGCAAAACTAGAGAAGCCAATTTGGGGACTATCTGGATTATTTTTATAGAGACTAAAGCTTCTTTCAGATTCATTAACACCAGTCTTTTCTGCACAGATTCTTTATACCCACTTTCATTTCTGATACTCAGGCAGTTTTTTGTACCTGGGCACAAACAACTAATTTCATCTGATTTGAAAAATTTCTGAACAGAATCTTTTAGTACCTTTAGTTATTACTTTTCCTTTTGACATGGGTTCAATTTCAGGAATAATTCCATCTTTGTTTTATATTTCTGCTTTTTTTAACTAAATATTCAGTTGTCTGAAATAGATTTATAGTTTTTGATATGGTAAATAGAGATAATGTCAATATTTTGAGTTTCCTCTCATAACTGTTAGTAGAATGGAAAGCTTCAACCAGTTCATTCATGAGATGAATCATTGACCTGAAACAAATTCATGAATGTATAATAGCTATAAACAAAACATTACATGTGTATATTAAATTTTTTGGATTATAATATTGATTTCAAGTGTAACAAAATGAGCATTCTTTGAGATAGTCAAATTAAACCAAAAATTATTTTGACCAAATGAATTCCAAATGATTTAATGGGCCCATTGATCTCCAATCTTTAGGGAGTTGTGCTTCTAGTTTCTACTATCAAAGGTGAATACCTACATTTTGTTTTTATGCTTCAGTTTTAGTTTAGGTATATTCCTACTTAATAATAGCGTATCATTTTAAAATTCATACCCTTGAGTTTCATGATCCAACTTTGTAGCATTTGATGGGCTTGGGATCTCAATTTCTAAACTTGTTTCTAGCTTTCATTTTAAAGAGAGACGTGCGTTTTCTATTATTTGAGTAGCTTTTGCTTCTTTTCTTGAGGAACCCAAACCATCTGAAATTTTTGAATTAATAAATATTTGACTCCATTTGATATATATGGACAATAATAATTAATATGTCAACATATTAATTTCATTAAGTTTTTCAGCAACTGCTGAAAAACTGTCTTGAAAGTAAATGCATTATAAATAAATAATATAAATAAAAAATTATAAAAATAAAAGTACCTATCATTAAATACTTACGCTTCTTCACTGGAGTCACAGCAAGACTTTCTAGAACTTGAGAAATCTCTTCTTTGGCATTACTTGATATACTTGGATCATATTCATCGCTTTCTGAAATAACATTCTCAGAAGATTGATTGTGATCAGACTCTATCATAAAGTGATTGGCTGATGGTTCTTATATCCTTATGTATCTTTTTCTTATGTTTTTATAAAGGATCATCACAGTATCTAACCATTTTTCATTACTAAAAATACACAATTGTAAATCTCAAAAATAAGATATGATTTGACTCAAAATAAGCATATCTGTAATAAAAATAAGCATAATTAACAAACATTTGAGAGGCTGCGTAAATATGAGTTATACATAGGATGTAAATATATCATTTGTAGTTCTCTATTTTAGTCTGCATAAAAATGTCAAAATTTCAATGTAAAAATGTCAATGTGCATATTTTTTCAATAATTTTAAAATATTTTGCAACTTGATACCCACGTTTTTTGTTTATATCTTTTAACAATTAATGGAAGTTTAATAAATAAAAATTTTTTTTTGATTTCACTGCCTAGGGGGGGTGGGGGTCAAAAATAAAAATTAAAAGGGGGGAATTTTCATTATTGTTCTACATATTTGAATGTGGTATTTAATAGATCTCTTCATGCTGATTCTAAAAATGTATAGTTTTATAGGTCTACAACAAGATGTTTGAGAGTTATTGCCCATTAAAGTTAGGTGGTAAAGTGGGGCCCCCAAGATTTTGGGGGTCCATATCTCTAAAATTATGGGTCATAGAACTTCTTCATTTGAACCAGTGAAATCAGCACCCAGAAGAACCCCATCTGTCAATTTTCATTAAAATCTGGGTTGAAGTGGTGACAAATTTTTAAATTTTTGGGTGATTTGTCCTGGAATGCCCCAACTCTTTATTCACCACCTTTTAGCAGAATGCCTGTGCCTTCCCTGTACTTTCCTCCTCTATTTCTTTAAATTTTATATATTATGTTACATTTCATTTGGAAAACATGAAGCCATTGGGGCCTATTGAGGTTATCCAAGTCATGAGCTATATATTAAAAAAAATAAAAAAAATTACAAACTATCTCTCTCATTCATGATCATTCATGAAAGTGTCCAAACCTTTTTAAAACTAATAAGCTACTGTTCACCACACCATATGGCAAGTCATTCCAATATATGACTGAAAAAGTATTTTTGTAGATCAAGTCTACAAGTCTCTTTTCTAATTTTCTTATGCCCATACATTATCGCATCAGCCTCTAGTGAGAAAAAGTTACATAACCACATCTAAATTGTCTAAACCTGAAAACATTTTGAACATCTGTATCTCGCCTTCCCTCATACAATGTCTCTCAAAACTAAACATACCTAGTTCCTTTAATCTTTCCCTGTATTCCAATCTTCTTAGGTTAGGGGTAAGCTTGGTTGCCCTACATTGCACACCTTCAAACATATTAATATCATGCAAAGGTGAGGGGACCAAGCTTGAATACAGTATTCTAAGTGAGGCCTAACATAAGAATTATGTAATTTATAGATGACTTCCTTACTCTTGTAACTAACATTCCTCTTAATACCTAACATTTTATTTGCTTTATTTCTAGCCTCTGAGTACTGCTTAGAAAATTTTAGATCACTACTGAATATAATAGGGTACCAAGATCTTTTTCCTGTCTAACATCCTCTAACCAGTTTCCTTGCATCTCATAACTAAAGTTTTCATTATTTCTACCAAAATAGATAATTTTGCATTTTTGAACATTGAATTCCATCTGCCATTTATCAGGTCATCCCATAAGTAATGTCGTTTTTTTAACTTTATTTCCAAATTAAAATAAAACTGCATCAAAATAAATTTTAATAAATTTTATATTTTCCTTCACTTTCTATGACTCTCTGCCACCTCTCTACAAGCATTTCAATTCCATATTGATAAAATTCCTTCGGTTTAGAAGCAAAAAACTCGGAGAGGGCAATGTTGATAGCCTTGAAACTTTCAAGTTCTTTCCTGTCAGGGTAGTTTTGAAGACTTCTGAATAGGTGGTAATCTGATGGTGCAAGGTCTGGTGAATACGGAAGATGTGGAATATTTTCCCAACCAAGCTGTTCAGTTTTGGCAGTGGTGATTTGAGCAGTATGAGGATGCACGCTGTCTTGTTGAAACACACCACTCTTGTGATTGGCCAAAGAAGGACGTTTTGTTTGCAATGCAATGCTCCATCTTTGAAGTTGCTGACAGTAGACTTCAGCTGTAATTGTTTGATTGGGCTGCAACAGTTCAAAATAAACCACTCCTTGAATATCCCACTAAACGCACAGCAAAACCTTCCTGGGGTGCAGATGTCCTCTTGGCTGTGGTGTAGCAGATTCCCCAGCACTAACCCACTGCCGATGACGCTTAACATTGTGATGAAGCACCCAATTTTCATCCCCAGTAATGAGTCGCTTCAGAAACGGTGCTTGAAGTTGCTGAGAATGCAATGAAGAGCAAATGTTCATGCGATCTCTACAGTTGTCTGGTGACAATGTATGGGGAACCCACTTCCCAAGTTTCAACACTTTTCCCAGTCTTTGCAGGTGGTGATGAACTGTGGAACTGGTTGAATTTAGTCGCTGGGAAAGTTCTTCAACAGTTACAGCAGGATTTTCTTCAAGTGTAGCTATCAGAAGGTCATCATTGAACTCAACAGGTTGGCCCGAGCACGCTTCAGTTAAGCTATAGCCACCAGACCTAAACTTCTGGAACCATCTTTGACATTTCTTTACATTTAAAGCTTCCTCCCCATAAATATCCTGAATATTTTTTGTGGCTACAGTTGCATTATTTCCTTTCCTAAACTCGTAAAGCATTATATGCCTGGTGTGTTCCTCTGACACCTCCATCTTATCCATAAGGGTGAAATAAATGAAGATTGTTAACACAATGAAACTTCACTTACAGTGAGAAGTAACATGTCTAAACACACAAAAATTCGAATTTTCCACAAAATATACAGAGACACGTGTGCAAACACGACGCGAGTTTAGCAATGCAAAAAACATTACTTATGGGATGACCTGATACTTGCCCAAGCAACTAATCTATTGAGACCTTTTGCAGTTTATAAGAATTTTCTATATTTATTTGTAACTGGGGCAACTACTTTTGTATCTGCAAATTTAGAAATTTTACTACTTACTCCTTTTTCCTAATCATTCAGATATAAAATAAAGAATAATGGACCTAACACTGATCCCTGTGGTTATTTATACTCCAGTCTTCTTTTATTCTTATCAGGGTTGGCACTAGTTGGCCCAGCCCGAAAAAACCCCACTTGAAAAAACCCACTATTTTACCCACTTGTGGATTTTTTCATGAAACTTAAGTGCATATGCAATTATTTTTAAAAATTGTCATATAGGTGCCTATAATGATTTTACATGCAAAGCAAGCAAACATGAGTCAACAAATAGACCTACAGGTATAACTCTTTGGGTGAGGTAGCAGGTTATAGAGTGTAGACATCAGCCAATCAGGGTGGTATGGTACTCCAGGATTGTGGTGGGTGGAAGTCAGTCAGCGACCCATGGTTCAGAACCCATGTTAAGCTGTAGGTCCCCTCCTCTGTCATGTAACTCTATATATAGCATGTTGCGAAGGAGGTTAAACAATCCTAATAAGTTTTAAGTGTCCAAGCATCTCAGCATCCCCAACTTTTGCTTTTCATAGGGAGGGGAGTTTCATGGGCATCAGACTTTTCTTCTCCCTCCCATGTAATGTAAAAGTCAAAGTTCAAAAGTTTACTAGATAAATCCATACAAAAATCAATAAATGTTTTCCAAAATTTCCAGCATGAAATACATACTGGTATATACATAGAAAAATATTGACTTATTATATGTGGTTATATTGAACATTGTAATTGTGTACAGTAAGTTGAACAAATGAAACTATATATTGTTTGAAATTTGAATATACATCTACTGAATGACTAACTATTCTTCATCACTTTTCCAATCAGATGGGTCAGTCATCCTCAATTGCCTGTTAATTTTTACAAGGTTTACAGTTTTTTCAAGGCCTAATCTATTGTGTAATTTGGTCCAGACAAGGCCAAATGTGGAGAACACTCTTTCAATCGAGGCTGAACTTGGTGGGCAGCTTAGTAATTTGTGGATAAATCAACTTCTTCATGGATTGTATTTAAAAGTGGACCAGACAAATTTCGACGGGAAGGTGGAGTGTAGCCTGGTCTTAGAGTCTCTATCATTTCAATAAAATACTTAGACTGCACATAGAAATGGAATATTATTTGCATAAAAGAATTTGGCTATTTTGTTATCAATGACATTTTTCTGCAAAGTTGTTGTTGTCATGCCAAAATCGCTTACTTTCTTTTGAATTTTTCTTTTTTTCATCTGTAATTGTGTCAGTGGTGGTGAGGATGAGAGGTCTATGTCATGGCAGTATGAAGATGATGTACTGGCAGTATTGTCAGTCTTGTTTCTTGATTCCATGTGTTTCAAACATTTCATTAAATGCATTTTTATTCGCTCTATTTTATTACTTATTTCATTATTGCAATGTTTGCATCTAATAAATATGCTGTTGCCAGTTTGTTTTATTTAACTGTGAAATAAGAGAAAAAATATTCAGTAATATGAATTAAATATATATAACTAGCTGAATTAAGTTCCCTTTGGGAGCTGTAATTCATCTACTTCCAGCAGAAGACACAGGGGCCTGTCTTCCATAGGAAGTATAGCCTAACAAATAGGATAATTTACCACACCAAATTTAGTTCAAATTGGTCCATGTTTTCCAAATTTTGTTGTGAAGCTCAATCTGAGAAAATAATAACTTTTTATGCTTAATTGCCTGGAAGGCAACCTTTTTGCTAAAAACAAGACAAATGTTATATTAATAGTGTACGGTACAGTACAGTATTATTATAAAAATAAGAATAGGTAGGTCTAATATGAACTACCATATATGATATTAAAGTCAGCAGATGACAAAAAATGGACATATGAAAAAACCCAATTTTACCCATTTTTTTTCCGGGTTTTAGGTAAAAAAAAAACGAAAAACCCACATGGGGTGGGCTTTTTCAAAAAAAGTGGGTTTTCTGCCAACCCTGATTCTTATACCAAAACTTCTTTCTTGTGCCCACTTCCTCCTATTCCATCATATACTGCTGCTGTTGGTACTTTTAAATCCAACTGGTGGTCCTGCATATTTTACTTTGAGCTTGTTGTACAGGGTCTTTTCTTATTTGGTGTTCTGTGCACTGCTTTGGAGAGAACTTGGAGCCTTATTTTCAACTGTTTAACTCCAGTTCTGACCTTCATTGCAGTCTACTACCAAAGCTGGTATCCTACCATGTAGGAAGAACCATCTGCAAAACACATTCAGGTCAGTTTTCAGTTTTCCTACAATAATTTGTGAATGACACATGTTATTATCTTAATTGAAGTGTTTTAATTACCTATATGTATAGGTAGCATTTCACTTGAAATGCTTTTCAAAGCATTTAAAATTATTTGAGGTTAAAAAGGATCTGTAATTCAGAATTTACATTCAAAATTTAAACCATAAGTTAGCAGTGATTTGTACCATTTAGGCCCAGTGTAATCACTGAAAAAACTGTCACTGAATAACCTACCCAATTGGTAAAGTGCTCTTTCAGGCTGATTACTGAATAGTGTTGGTGCATCCATATTGTAGGTAGGCCTACTGTAAGTTACATAGATGTAGGCCCTAGAGCTAATAAATAATTCTTAAGTTTTTCAAAAGTGGCTGACAGGAATGAAGCAAGAGTGCCATGGGCCCCGGGGCAAAACTTATTTATGGCCCCCGAACAATTTTTATTATACATTTATATTGCTTTTTCTTTGCATTATTTATTTAGCATATTTTTAGAATTATGATACTACTTGTATGCATGGAGCATGAAGGCAAAACATTATGCAAATATTGAGCTTTAAAAGGATACTGTGAAATAAAAGTTTTACTTACGACATCATCAGAACTTGACTTTCTTGCCTTTCTTTCAGCAATTCATTATTAAATCCTCCAAGTTAATATTTCTAGCTTTCTTGTTTTCAATGATTAATTTGAGAGTCCCTTATCTTTTTCATTCATAATTTCAAAGATATTTCTTTATAGTTTAAGTTTTGAAAACGATCTCTCTGCATTTGAAACTGTCAGAGGAATTGTGAGGAACAATGTTTATGGTCACAACTTCGGGAAAACTTGAGCCAAGTACTGTTGTCTTTAATTAAAATGAATATAGCTCATGGATTGTCGTCATTTTTTCATTGTCTGTTTTTAAGCATATTCAAAAAGAGTAATTGACTTGGAAATCCAGAGGAAATATCATTTTTATATTTATTTACTAGCTTTGTTGCTCTCTCAAATAACTTCTCATCACTTGTTGAAACAACCCGGGGCCTCCCAAAGGCCCGGGCCCCGGGGCACTGCCCCACCTGCCCCTAGCTAGCCTAAAAGTTTCAGGCAGATTTAACCTAACCTTATTTGATATGGCTGGTCTAATTAAGAATTTATTGAATTTGCAGTATTTCACCTTACTCCTTGCAAGCTATAAAGTCTTGCAAAAAAAAAAATATATAAAAAAATGGTTTTTGATGAATATAAACAAGTAGTTTCCACAGCTGCAACTGCAGTAACCATAATTCAATTCCTTAGTGGAGCTGACATTTGCAAAACCATTATAAGACAAGGATCAACAGGGGAGATATCTGGATTTCCTTTTGTTGTTGGCTCTTTTTCAACAGGGTGAGAAAGTTTTTCTTGTTAAAATGCAACTTTACCTAAAAATAGGTAGACTAGCAGTAGACTACTGTAATTGCATTAGCTTATATTCACTGGATTTTGATTAGTGCCTATAGGCCCTATGAAATGAAATAGGCATAACTATAGTCTATTCAGACCATGCAGCCTCTGCATATTTTATCTTATCAGCTAAATTAGCTTTATTACTTGGAGAAGGTTCCTTCCATACATAGCTATTAACTTGTGTTGAATAGAATAGTGTAAATTTAAGCCTCAACAGTATCAGCTAATCTAAACCTTGAATGTTCTTACCAATGTACCATCAGTCACCAGAATCTAGGATTGACATTAGAAAAACCTGTCGCCCAAAATGACTGTTTTGTTTAAATGTTTCTTTTAATCATATCCCAAATATTATAATAATGATACATGTTATTGTGGTTATCATATATATGAATTATGAAAATACTTTGTATGAAAAGCTTTGGTAAAAAGTGAGTATCATGAAGCATGAGTGTTCAGTCAAAGTCAAATGAAATTTTTTTTTTTTTGTGGCATTTTATATAGTTTTAAATAAATTAGATTGAGAAATGCTAGCAGTATGGGAGTACTTTTGTAGTGAGTTAATAGGTGATAATGGGAATCTTAGAGTTTTATGAATACAGTAAAACCTTTATTATCTGGCAAGCTCGGGGATTAGGCCATTCTGGTTGTCTAAATTTTCCAGTTATCTGAGGGTACCATTAACCTAGGAAGAACCAATGGATAATAATAGTAAAACTCAAATTTTGGCTATACTACACTGTACACCAATGTAAACTATATTGTAATCAACATGAACACTATGCTAAGTATGTATGGGACAATTGAAACAAGTAAAATTTAGTCTTATTTTATTAAAAATGTTAAGGATATTCTAGATTTTTCTGGATGGCATTGGGAAGCTTCCCAGTTTCTAGACTGGTAAATTATATTGACCTAATGAAATTTGCTAGTTTCTAAAGTTTTCTGGATAGTTGATTGCTGGATAGTGCAGGTTTTACTGTACAATGATTTTGTTGGTTCATGTTAAACTTAGTAGAGTGTGCATGGAAGAAGTTATCTAGGGGAGATGAGAGAAGAATACTGTACACAATATGAAGGAAAGTGAGTCAAATAAGTATTTATGTAGATAGGTACAATAATAGAGAAACTTGCACAAAGAATTTTGCAGCACTTGATAAAATAGTAGTCTCAGAAAAGCTAGGAAAGTTAATGTAACAACTAGAATTTTATCAGTAAAAATTACTGTGCTTCCTGTAGAGATTAAATCTAGACTAATAAAAGTGTTCTCAGTATTATGGTAAAAATTTAAAAAGTTGTGATCATTCTGCAAAATATTCAGATAATAAAATAAATGTGATTAGGCAGAAATGATCTTCTTCAGCACTTTTGAAAATGGCGGTAAATTTTTAAAAGTAATTAAAGTTAATTTATTACACTAAATAAATAATCGAAAAGCTCACTGTAAATTTATATGGACCATCCACAAGGGTTGTAACCAGTGTTACAGTACAACTAGTCTGTATGTTTGAAAACTGAGATGGAGATGTGAGCAAGTATGCTCATTCCATTAGCTCTTATATTGATTTGGGTCTGAGTTAGTTTTGTTAACCATAAGCATTGTATGCTACCTTTTTTGTTTATAATTTTGTTTGGGAAGTGTAATAATTATAGTGTTTTTAGGTAAGGTAACTGCATGGCATTTGAGTAGTCATTGAAGGATTTAGTTTTTTGATATACGGTATATGTTTTATAAAATCTTTATTATTATGGCTGGTATCAGTAATACAAAAATTGCCACTATTTATCCAAAAATTACTATATTATGTCTCATTATGTGCCTTGGTTAAGTTTGAACTGCTGTGCATAGTGATTCTGATCAGGGCTGTGGAGTCGGCACATAAAAAACTGACTCCGACTCCTCAATTTTTTGTCTATCCGACTCCGACTCCTCAATTTTTTGTCTATCCGACTCCGAAGGTATATTAATTCTAAATCTGCTATGATGATAACAGTGGCGGCTCGTGGTAATTTTACTTACGCATGCAGTCACATGCATTACAGTGTAGTACATATTAGATAAGCTGTATTTTGTCTTTTATGGTATTCTTATGAGTTATGTAGTAACCGAGGATAGAACCAATATTATATTAATAATATTAATAATAATTTTAACTTTATTTTTTTAACTTAAATAATAATTTTAAATTCATTGAGTATATTATTTACGCATGCAGTGCATGCCTTGCATTCATTAAGAAGCTGCCCCTGGATGATAATTACACAAGAGGCATTTCATCACCACCACATGCGTGAATAATCATCATCATCATCTGTGGTCATTGTTATGGTAACTTTGTCTGTAGTAAAGTATCTTGTAAGTGGTGCTTGTCATTCAGTAGATTTCTGATCTTTTGTTAACTTTGAAGTAGTTGCAAGGTTTTTATTACTATCTTTCTCAATGACAACTTCTAAAATTTTGGGATGGAAACGCTGCAAATGTGTCTTCAAATTTGATGCTCTGGTTGGTGCATTTTTATCAGAGCCAGTAAAACCACTGATTTTTGCTTCACATAATTTTTCACCATCATCATCTTCTATCATACACTGACACACGAAATGTTTCCCATCTGTGGTTATTGTAAAATATTCAAAAACTGCACTTTGTTAGAAGTGTCTTTGCCATTGTGAAAGGGGTTTTAGACTTGAAAGTTAAAAACTTATGAAATTTAAGAACTCGAAATTAAATAAGCATTAAAAATAAAAAATATTATCTGAAAAGAAAAAATGAATTAATGGCATTAGTGTCTGAAATGGATAACATTGTGTTTATTATTTAAGTGGTTTAACCACCATAGCTGCCAGTGATATCACACACAAAAACATTTTATTAAAATTTATATTGAGGTCGGAGTCGGTACATTTTTACTGACTTCGACTCCGACTCCAGCACCACCAAAATTGACTCTGACTCCACAGCCCTGATTCTGATAGGCTGGGCTGAAACTCAAGATAGAATTAATCAGAGTCATTAACAGTTGGCTTTTGATATAAAAATAAGATTCCTGAAAAAAATAATTGGTGGCCACCAATGTGTGTCCGGCCACCCCCTTTTTTGTAAAAACATCTAATGCCGCACTAGCAAAATCAGGAAAATGGCAATATCTCTTCTTCTGAACATGCTAGAGAGATGGTTTGCATACCAAAGACGCAGAATTTGATTTAGAACAAATTATTAAGAGTGGTATTTTTTCATAAAACTTTTAGTTTTTGAGTTATTTTAGAAAAACTAATTTTTGGGGCCCATAGACCCCCTTTCGACGGACCTTAGTGACAAAAGAAATTCTAAAATAAGCATGATTTGGCTTTTTGATTACTAACTACCTCGACCATTTTACCCTGGAGAGTGGCAAAGGCATTGACATTGCTCATGGCATTTATAAGATCATTAAAGGGACAGAACTTGAGGTCAAATTAAACTTGGTTAAAGCAGATGGGACAAATACTAACACGGGCCATATGCATGGGTCAATCAGATATTTGGAAATGTTTTTAGGGCAACCTCTTCAGTGGGATATTTGTCTTCTACATCTAAATGAATTGCCACTTAGACACATCTTCATAACTTTAGATGGGACAACAAAAAGTCCAGACAAATTTTCTGGCCCTATTGGTTCTCAGCTCAATGGGGATGTGTCAGAGTGGAATGTTGTGGACTTCAAATCTATACCTTATCCTGCATTCGTGCTTCTACCAAATGAGGTGGTCAATAATTTATCAACAGACCAATACTATGGATACTGCATCTGCTGGGCAATTATTACTGGTGAAGTGGATGAAGACCCTGCACTTTTAGAAGTTGGCCTGCTAAATCACTCTCGATGGCTCACCTTAGCCTGTAGAATTCTTCGCTTTTATGTTTCACAAAAAAGACCCAGTAAGAACCTCAAAATCATAGTAGAATTCATCATCAAAGTATACTTTCACAGTTGGTTCAATATCAAGGCTAATAAGAGGCTAAGTGATGGGTCAAGAAACCTATTCAATATGATCCAAAGAGTAAATAAATTCCCTGACAGGAAAATTAGAGAAATTTGTTATGACGTATTAAACAATAACCTATTTTGCTCATGGTGAAAATATTTTAGTTGGAATGCTGGCTGATGAAGATGAAGAGGTGAGGAGGTGTGCTGTCAATAAAGTTCTGTGTCTGAGGGGAGTTATAGAGGATTTTGATGATGAATCTGGTAGTAGCAATGATTTTGCAGGTGGAATAATTGAAAGTGATGATGAGAATGAAGAGGATCATGAAGGTGGTACTGATGAATATCCTGCTATAGATGAGAATGTTAGGGTCTTTAGAAAGCCAATCATCAATTTCAAAGCTTCTGCATACCACAAGCTGTCTGCTATGTCCCAATGGGAAACTGTTCCACCTGTATTAAAAGAATTCAGTAATGATGAACTGCGTGATATCATTAATACCGCATTGAAACTGGATCACGAGTGCCATAGTCAGAATGTTGAAAGGCACATCAAGCTTGTCACTGAAGCATCCTTGGCTGTTGTAGGTCATGAGCGTAGAGATGGTCTTATTAGAAACAAAATTAGATCACGTAAATTAATGAAAGATTTTGTGTCTAAAAAATATTTTAAGTTCTAGATTATTATTTATCATGCTAAAATATGACAAAATGACAATTTGTTAATTGTATAATTTAATGTTTGGCATTTTGGAATGTCAAAAAGCATTTTCAATGAATTTAAAATGGCTGATTTTGATTGATTTTGATTGCTGATTGAAAACCACTAATACATGTCAATTTGCAGCTTGAGAATGTTTTATTGTGTTGACATTCAGTCGAAAGGGGGTCTATGGGCCCAAAAAATTAGTTTTTCTAAAATAACTCAAAAACTAAAGGTTTTATGAAAAAATACCACACTTAATAATGTGTTCTAAATCAAATTCTGAATTTTCTGGTATGCAAACCATCTCTCTAGCATGTTCAGAAGAAGAGATATTGCCATTTTCCTGATTTTGCTAGTGCGGCATTAGATGTTTTTACAAAAACGGGGGTGGCCGGACACACGTTGGTGGCCACCAATTATTTTTTTCAGGAATCTTATTTTTATATCAAAAGCCAACTGTTAGTCACTGATAAATTAAAATCAAACAAAAATTATAGTTTCACCCTGGCCTAAATTAGTGAAAGACAAGAATTATGGAGTAATTATTATTATGGAGAAATTCATATTTTTCTATTTCTACAAACCATAATTCATATTTTTCTCTTTCTACAGGCCATAATGTCTGTTGGCAAGGAAGAACGAATCCAGATAATTCTACTCATAGGAAATTGGAGTCAAAGAGAGGCCGCTGCTGAATTTAACAGACTGCGAGCCAATAACACAGAGTTGTGTAGCAGACTTGTTGCAAAGTTTAAGGAAACAGGATCCATAGAAGATAAACCACGCAGTGGACCTTCAAGGAGGTCCACTGATGATGATACAGCGACTGCTATCCTGGCTCATTTTAACAGAAGTCCCAATAAGTCTCTTCGGCGATTGTCCGCTGAGACAGGAGTGTTGAAAAGTAGCATCCATCGCATTCTTCAGGCTCACAAATGGCATCCTTATAAACTTCAGATCCTACAGAAATTAAGTGATGATGATCCTGACTGGTGGATGGAATTTTGTGAATGGGCTATGGAACAATATGCTCGAGATGCCAATTTCCCATCCACCATTCTGTTCAGTGATGAGGCTGTTTTTTATATGGAAATGGTGAGGTAAATCGACAGAACGCCTGCTACTGGTCTCAAAACAACCCTTGGTGGTATACCTCTTCAAAGGAACAAGGTGCATCTCGGGTGATGGTATGGTGTGGCATTTGGAAGGATCGCATCATAGGCCCCCTCTTTTTTGATGAACATGTCACTGGAGGCACCTACCTACGTATGTTCAAGGAAGAAGCATTTCCCAGTGTCTTGAATGAAGAAGGAAATTTCCCAACATGGTTCCAGGAAGATGGCGCTCCTGCACATTACACCACCCAAGTAAGGGAATACCTGTAGCAACAATTCCCTGGTCATTGGATAGGACGTCGAGGGCCTGTGGAATGGCCAGCTAGAAGCCTGGATCTCACGCCACTAGATTTTTATCTCTGGGGCCACTTGAAAGTGCTGGTATACGCAGAGAAAATTAGGAGTGTTGAACATTTGAGGCAGTGCATTATTGGAGCATGTAATACCATTACTCCTGACATCATTCACTGTGTGCTTGCTGACTGGGTATCACGTCTGAATTTGTGTATTGAAAATAATGGTGGACATATTGAGCACATTCTGTAAATAAAAGCTTTTGTTTTGCCTTTTTTTATTATTTTTCCTATGATGCCGGACTTATGGGACACACACACACACACACACACACACACACACACACACACACACACACACACTTATGGTAAAACATTTGTAAAATACTTTTTAAATGCTTTTATGTACCTTACCTTATAAAATATGTTAAAGTAGTATGTTAAACAGCAGATTTCTTAAGTATGGTATGATTGGTAGTTTTGGGGGTGTTAAGAGCACACGCAATGTCTCACTTGTTCACCATTTTTCTTGCGCTGAATGACATCTAATTTCGCATCCAACCCATAGCTGGTATGCATTCTTTTAGGGCCGGTAGCTGCTTACCACTAGCAGTATGCTTGGAAGTCATGGCTGCAACAACAGCGCAAAAAATCACCAAAATCAGAATGAAAATACCAGAAAACAGTGGATGGATTCAGCACTGGCAATGGTTAACAAGAGTGTGTGTTTGTGGCATCAGGGTTGTGGGTGGTGTGTGGTGGTGGTAGAGTGTTGGAGGTAGGGGAAAGCGAGCAAGACAGTGAGTCCGAGGGAAATTTAAACAGTTTTCCATTATGCTTCCACATTCCACATAGCTACATTATCCATGGAAACCTCTTAAGTGCGGGGAATTTATCTGTATGGTTCAACAATTATTTGGCTGTGTAAATGTGGGGACTTGGATAATGAATACTTGGATAATGAGGACACCCTGTAACTGGAACCCTTGGGGAGTAGGTGGTGCCATTGGATTGAATATTCCATTAGAAAGAGAGGTTAATAAAAATGTATTTATGTACTTCTATTTTACTGAACAGATAGAATATTTGTATGCAGTACATAATAAATGTAATGAAATATACTGTAGAACATAAAATGTATGAAATAAAAGGTAGAACATAAATTGTAAATTGTAGAACAACAAAATTTATAATTCAGGAGGAAAAATCACTGGGTGAAGATTATTAATTTTTTGAAGTGAATGGAACATTTTCATTCATTTCAGTGCTAGCTTTCGTAGTTGCTTTTTTGAATAGCTTGTGAATATCTCTGTTTGAAGCATGCTTGTTTTTATGTAAGCATTGTGTTCTGCAATACATGAGCATGCATAACTTCTTGTGCACTAAAGTTGGCAATTAGTGCATTATTTTTGTAAAATGAAAAGTGCCATTAGATTGGGTGCCAGTTAATCAAGAGTCTACTGTATATAGATAGACAAAAGCCAAAGTTAAATTATTATACGAGGGTGGGCTGAGAAGTAATGCCTCCACTTTAATAATTCTGGATTGTGTAGAGGTAACCAGATAAAACTGGTTGTGTGTTATAGCCTACTATAGCCTACACTCATTCCACATGTTGGTTCAGTATCAATTACAATGGAAAGAAGTAAAGACATTCACTTCAAGCAACATGCCATAATTGAATTTTTGACTGGAAAGTGTTGCTCCCATAGACATTCATTGGCAAATGCAAGCTGTGTATGTCAGTGTTTTGATGCGAGTACCGTTTGATGTTGGGTGATGCAGTGTAAAGAAGAAGTAGGGCAAGAAAATTTGCGAGACAAACTGCGAAGTGGAAGGTCTGTAATAGCAACTGATGAGTCTTATCGGAACTGCGATGAACTGATTCATGGAAATTGTTGCATTAAACAAAATGAAATTGCTGCAATGCTCAATATCTACAAAGAGTGAGTGGGACACATTACCAGTACTCTTAGTTACCAAAAGGTCTGTGCCATTTGGGTGCCTTGCATACTCACTGCTGAGATGAAAACTGAGATACTACGCATTTGCTAAGAAAATCTGCAGTGCTTTGAAAATGAAGATGAATTTCTGCACAGCATTGTGACAGGAGAAGAGACGTGGGTCCACCATTATGACCCTGAAAATAAATGGCAATCTATAGAATATTGGCACAAAAATTCACCATAACCAAAAAAATTCAAAGTTCAAAAATTGGCTGGAAAAGTGATGATGACTGTTTTTTGGGATATCAATGGTGGTGTTCTCAAAGACTTTATGGAGAAAGGGGCAGCAATCAACTCTGCACATTATATTGAAACTGAAGAAGTTTAAAAAATGGATCAGGAGGGTTTGCACCCACAAAAATGCAGTCATTGTTCACCATGACAACACATGGCCTCACACCAGTGTTCAAATGCAAGAAGCAATTGAGGATCTGCAATTCACCATGTAGCCCCGATTTAGCACCATGTGATTTTCACCTCTTTCCTAAACTTAAAGGACATATTTGTGGAAATTGCTGAGAGTCTGATGAAGAAGTTAAGGCTGCTGTGAAATTTTGGTTTTGTAGTCAAAGCTCCGAATTTTACCAGGATAGATTTCAAAAACTCATTTATCATTGATGTAAATGTATTGAGGTAGAGGGTGATTTTTATAGAAAAGTAAATGTATCATTTTGAAGAATAAACTCTAAGGTACAGATCTGCTTTTGTTTCGATAAAATCCTTCAACCCATTTAAGATTTATTTGAGTGGAGCCATTACTTTTCAGCCCACCCTTGTAATTCTGTGTATAAAGTGAACATTCCCACTGATGATAGAAGTATATATAGAATTGTGTGTGTGTGCGTACATGCACACACAATGAAAGCATTGCATATATTTGAACACCTGAAGGAAAACAAGGTTGTACTTTTACTTTGTTGACTAATGGTCAGTGCCCTCATATTCTGCTCGAGATATGCTGGATTTGAATCCTAGTAGGGGTATTTTTTACATACATTCATACATAATAAAAAAATAAATAAATAAATAAATTAAGTAGTTTAGTACTCCAGATTAAGGTAAGTTGTTGAGGAAATGTTTGGAAAAAAAGATAAGTGAAACCAAGACCCAAGTGAAAAATAAGGTCTGTTGCTTGTGATAAAAATATTGTATTCAGTATTAACAGTACCATACTATTTATCGCAAAATCACAAAAATAGGTTTGGAAAGTGATGAATTAACCCAGCTCTGTAAAAAAAAGTTTTTTAGATTAAAAAACTAAATTATAGATTTATATAAAACTTTACTGTATATAAAATTTTACTATTGTATGGATTACTGAGATGATAATTTGGGACCATATTAATGTTGCCTTCATTCTGCACAAAATTTAGCAGAGGTTTGTAGCTAACCAGTTATTTGACATGGAAACATTGTTCATGGGATTTTAATGACTAATGACTTTTATAGGTATTTGAATGTATAAATTCGTAGAATGGCAATGTTACAAGTAGCTCCCTCACTATCAAGTAACTTTCCAATTGTGATCAACCAACTATCATCCAGGTTCAAATCTTGCTGAAAAACCCATCTTTGCAATGCATTATGTAAAGACATTCTTGAATTTGAAGCTCATTCAATCTTCAGTACCCTACTTTTTGGGTTTTATTTGTAGGCTAATCCTTGCTTATAAAATAACCAGTTCATAGAGCATAATGTATTCACATTGTGTTGAAAATTCGCAGTGTGTTATGCGCTGCAGTTATTATTCCAAACACATTTTGAACCCACGTGATGCGGTGACCATGTGGCAACCATGCATGGTCAGTTTATTATTGTACGCTGTAGTGGGTGGATGCTCTGTGATTTCATTTAGAAATTATCTATGTAATATAGTTTATATTTTAATAAATATAACTATCTATAGCTAAATAAAATTAAAATAAAAACACAAAATTAGCATTTACCTCAAGCCTCCAGCTTAAGGTAAATGCTAATTTTATTTTAATTTTAATTTTATTTAGCTATTATAATTGTGATATTAATATGCTTTTAATTTACTATTTCGTGCATTATTTATCATTTTTGTGTGTTTTGACCATAGAAAAATTCTTTGATTTTTACCTGAAAAGTTGTAGTTCCAAGGCTGTGGAATGAATTAGGCTAAATAAATGTATTTTAGGGTTTGCATTGCATTATTTTCACATAATGTTGGTGTTTCTGGAGCGAATTAATAACAATGTGAGGGGCCACTATATATATATGTTAACCCCTCTGTCTATGGCCTTGGTCAGTTCGAAGTTGATGGGGTTTCTGGTTAGGTGGCAGCAATGGATTTGTTACTCTGAAGTAGCTGGTACCATATAGGGAATCGCAGTACTCTTATACTACGTACTCTCCAATTTCTTCTTGTAGTGGATCAGAGGATTGTGTGAAGCTGACTAAATTCTCTGAAGGTTCCCTGATTATTCTCATAATGTATCTGGGAAATTATTTTTCTCTAAGACAAGTTCTCTGAAGAGAGCAAGGCTCGAAGGAGAAGATAAAGACTTTCTCTTACTGTAGTTTACTGCTAAAATGTTACAAGTAATGCTTAGCCTCTAAGTTAGATCAGTCAATCAGAATAATCATTTGAAAATTTACATGGGTTTATATACCCAAATTTTGTGGACATCATTATTATTTAATGTTGTTGTTGTTGTTGTTGTTGGCTAGCTGATCAGCTCACCCTGATCAAGCAAGCTGGTGGCACACAGGTAAATGATTGCCCTCTCTGGAGTGGACCAGAGGTTCAGTGCACTAGTGGTGTTGTGTTGTGTTGTGCTAGAGCGGTACAGTCTGTCATAATGTGTTCAATTGTTTGTGGTGTGTCCTGACACAGGTGGCAGGTATCGTCTGTAGAGTTGTCTAGTCTGTGTTTATATGTCTGTAAATTGGGGTGAGGTCCACATCAGAATCGTGCTAAGTTAACTCGATCCAATCTGCTCAGGCTGGTCTCTGACCTGTCAGTGGGTGGTAGCTTCGCACCTAGGACTGCATTTGGACAGAGTCATGTCAGTGCTTTGTGGGTTAGGTGTGTGTGTGTGTGTGTATATATGTGTTTTCTCTACTGTGTGATGTCTGTGGGGCATGGTATGGAGTATTTGGTTATAATATGTGTGTAGTGTTACCTTAATGGTGTGAGGTGTTGGTGCATGATTGTACATGTAGTGGCAAGGGTGTTGTGGGTTAGTTGCTGCTGCCATGAATTGTGTTCCCTTCATGTCTAAATGTTCCCTGACTTTCAGTATTTTTGTTTCTGTGTGCAGGTGTTTTATTGGTGTCATTTTAACCATTCTTCATCTGCATTTGACACATACAAAAAGTATCAAGATCAATATGGTGTGCCCAATCACAAATTTATTCAGGATGTATCAACAAGATGGAATAGTCAATTATTTATGTTAGAGTGAATTTTGGAACAAAAGCGAGCTTTGATTCCACATCTTTGTGATCACCCTAAACTTGAGATCTTTGGAAAATAACCAATGGCAACTTCTGGAGAAATTGGTTCGCATTCTAAAAAATTTCAATGATTTGACAAAGGTTTTAAGTAAATGAGAAGCATTAGCTTCTTCTATCATTCCTACCATAAAGATAATGGATAGCTTTTTCAAGAAAGCTGAAAAATCACAACAATTTACAGGATTAGGTTCAACTATTTCTGTTTGGCAAACTTCATCAAAGGAAAGATTTCATAAATACTTAAAAGAGAGAAATGCCATTCTAGCCACTTTTCTTGATCCTAGATATATGACTAAATTCTTTGAAAAGGAAGATTTTGAAAGAGACATCAATGACACACTGATTATTTGGATGACAGAGGATGTACAAGTAATACATCAATCAAACTCAAACACTGCGGGTGATTCTTCAGATGGTACTTCACCCACAAATTTGGGGTAATCTGAAAGTGAGATAAGGGATGCTGAAGGTTTCAGTTTTGATTTTTCATCATGCCACACAGATTTTGTTCGGGAAAAAGCTAAGAAGAAGACCAAAATCCAAGAGAAAGGTTGAATCTAAAGATTCTGAAAACAACAACAACAACAACCACTGAAATAAAAGCAGAAATAGAGAGGTATTTAGAACACAATCTCATTGGACCAACAGAATGCCCTTTGATTTGGTGGAAGAAACATGGGTCAAATTTTAATATTTTGTATTGTTTAGTGTCTAAATACTTATCTCCATCATCTGTTGAGAGTGAGCAATTATTTAGCTGTGGTGGCCAGGTTTACTCTCCCAGAAGAAACAAGCTAAGTGCATCCACAGGGGAAATGGTGATGTTTTTGCTTCATAATTTACCATTACTAAATTTTAAATATTGAAAGGACTCAAGATGAGGAACAGTATTTCAAGGAAATACACGAGTTTGTTTAAAAACTAATTGAGCTTTTCATTTCTTTTCATGTTTTTTTGCAAATAGGGTCTCTTTTTGCAAAGATTCATTTAGTGTACTGAGCATTATGAATTATGACTAGAATTTTATACATATGCTTCTCTGAAGCCATAATTTGTTTATTTAACTGTAAAGACTTGCTAAGTTTAGTTATGGATCTGAATTGTATTCTTTTGTTTGATTTTATGTAAAAACTATTTTCTTTTGAGTAAAATGGGCAAATAGCTGAATTAATCAGAACTTCAGTAGGCCTATTAGGTGTTCCCTGTTCCTCTATTTTTTATTCAAAGTTTTGAAACAAAATTCCAGTTAAAACGAAAAATTCAGACTCAAAATCAGGTTATAGCTATTATGATGTTATTACTCCATTATAATAACTAATTTATTAATCTACTATACACTAGGTACTGCAGATGGTAAGCTGGCTAGAGAAGGATATATAAAAAATTAATAATTTGATAGCAAAATAACAAGAAATCTTCAAAAATTTTCAGTTTTTATTTATTAAATAATCGGCACTGGCACTGGCCAATTTGCTAGTCATTGGCATCAGCTAAAATTTGCCATTGGTGCATCACTAATATATATATATATTTTTTTTTTCCCAGAGATCAGCGAAGTTAAGTGACATTGGGTTTGGGTAGTAGTTGGATGGGAGACCATCCTCTGCACCCAGATTATGTAGCGACCTGTGGTTCAGATTCCATATAAAGCTGTAGGTTCCCTCTGTCATATGACCTTTGATGTTGCAAAGGAGGTTAAACCACCCCAATCAAAAAAAAAATACATACAGTGAGGCCTTGCATAACGAACGCCTTAAATAGCGAATTTTTGCTTAACAAATTACCCCCATAAGGCTCCATTGATTTAAATAACAATTTTACCTTGCAGAACGAATTTGGTAATGAAAAATGTAATAACACGTTTTCTGTTTAGTTGGAGGTTGGTAGCTGTCGTGAGCAGTTGTGTACAATTGCTATCAATTTATTTTTAAATTTTGCTTTACAGTGATTTATCATTATAATATCATTAATTAATATAGTGAATAAATAATAATTAATGTTTTTAAGCATTATTAGTGCTAAATAAAGTTAATTACAGTGCACAAAATAAAGATAAAGTGAATTACAGTGCTAATGCTCCAAAGAAATCCAGGAAAACTATCAGTCTCCAGATGAAGCAGGACATTCTTAAAAAAGTGAATCTGGAACGAGCACCAAAGATCTTGCTGCTCAATATGGATTGTCTGCCAGTACAGTTTCGACGATTTTTAAGGAGGAAGAAATTATGAAAACTAAAGTAAGTGATGCTACAAGTAGACTTATTAAAGGAAGGGAAGCTATTGCTGAAATGGGAGAGTTTTACTGACATGGATTAGAGAAAACGAAATGAAGGGGGAATCCATTACTAAGGCATTCATTAGTGACAAGGCAGTGCAAATATATGAACAAATTAAGGAATCCCTTCCAGCATCAGTTGAAAGATATGAATCATTCAATGCAAGTCGTGGGTGGTTTGAAAATTTCAAGAGAAGGTCAGGAATTAAGAACATTATAAGGCATGGTGAGGCTGCAAGTGCTGATACTGAGGGAACAAAGGAATTTAAAATAGAATTTGCAGAACTTGTTGAGGAGGAGGATTATTTGCCTCAAGTTTTTAACAGTGACGAAACTGGCCTATTTTGGAAAAAGCTACCGAACAGGACCTACATTACTAGAGAAGAGTCCAAACTGCCTGGCCATAAACCAATGAAAGACCGGTTTACTTTACTTATGGCTGGGAATGCATCAGGGGACCTGAAGATTAAGCCTATGCTTGTGTATCATTCCCAAAATCCCAGGATATTCAAGCAGAAGAAGGTGAACCCATCTACTCTTGGAGTGTTTTGGCGACACAATAAAAAGGCATGGGTGACAAGAACCCTATTTAATCAGTGGAAAAAAATACCTGGAGACCAATAAACTTCCTTTAAAGGTCTTATTGCTTCTTGACAATGCTAAGGCCCATGACCCAGATCTGGACAAAATTGTCAAGACAAGTTTCAGCTTCATTAATGTGAAATATCTGCCTCCAAACACAACATCTCTGCTCCAACCTATGGACCAGCAGGTTATTTCAAACTTCAGGAAGCTATACACGAAGTTCATGTTTGCTCAGTGCCATAATGCAACCTCCAGTGAGGATTCTGTAACCTTAACACAGTTCTGGAAGCAGCATTACAACATTTTGGAGGCTGTCAAGAATGTTGTGAGAGCATGGAGAGAAGTCTCAACAATTTGCATGAACTCTGCCTGGAAGAAGTTGTGGCCATCTGCTGTGCGTAATTTTGAAGGTTTTCAAACAGATGAACCAAATGTAGAGGCTGAAATTGTCCAGTTGGGTCAAGACATGGGCCTTGAAGTCAATCAAGAGGACGTTGAAGAACTTCTTGCAGACCATGGAAAGGAGTTGACTGCACAAGATCTTCTGGAGTTGGCCAAGGAATCAGAGTCAGGGTCAGATGCTGGTGAGGAGGATGATGAAACAGAAGAGAAAATAACTTCTGCTGAAGTCAAAGAATTAATGTTACATTGGGGCAAGGTGAAGGCCATTGCAAGCAAGCACCCTAATGTTGAAGTTACTGAGCTTGCTATCTGTCTTTTCGAAGACAAAGTCCTGCTATATTTCGGGGAATTTGCAGAAAGCAAAAAGAAAGAGAAAAATTGACAGCTACTTCAACATCTTCTGTGGATGTGGTTGATCCTGATGACCCTCAACCAGGTCCAACTGGCAATAGGACACCCAGGAGAGAATCATTTGACCTCCCAGATGTCCTAATGGAAGGAGATTCTCCTTCCAGAAACCATTAATTCCCATCCTCCTCCAAGCCTCATCTCCAGCCCACTCAAGCTCATCACCTCCAAGACCAATGTAAATAAAAATATTTTTATTTTTAACTGTTTAATTTATTTATTTAGCATGTTTATTTAAAATATATACATAGAATAACATTAATATAACAATAAGAACACACTACACTAAAAAACTTTAAAAAATGGGTAAACAAGCGCAAAAAGGGTCAAAATTTGGGCTCTGGAACGAATTACTGAAAATCCCATTGAACTAATGCATTGCATAATGAATTTTTCAGTTAACGAATGACCTTCTGGAACGAATTAAATTTGTTATGCAAGGCCTCACTGTATATATATAAAAATAATATATACATATGAAATAGGATCCCTCCTAAGAAGACTTAGTTTTATATTTAGGATAAAAATGAAGACAGAGAGCAAAAAAGGCATTATATTTGGCTGCAGCTGACATTTTGGGCAACTCTACCCATTTTCAAGCCCTAATAAATAAAAGCTAAAATTAATACATGACAAAAAATATAAATGTTGAGAGTTAAAAACTAATCTAGAGTACAAAATTAAAACTGTTCAAGAATAAAAATTTAAATTACAAAGTGGAAACAGGCATAAGCTCTTGACATTTATATTTTTTGTCATGTATTAATTTTAGCTTTTATTTATTCGGCCGCCAAATATGATGACTTTTTTGCTCTACATCTTCGCTTTTATCCTAAATATGATGTGTGTGTGTTGGGGGGGGTGGGATTGCTTTAATAGTTATGTAATCTACATTTCTTTGACATGTTTGTACTTATATTTAAGAAGAAAATTCTTCATTTAAATCTGTAGTCGCATTTTCAAAACTTATTCACATTAACATTTATTCAAATTAATTATGTGTACATGTTATTCATTATATTCCATATTAAACTAAACTTCATAAACAAACACATGATAGGACCTCATAACACAACCACTTGCAAGTGTTTCACATTCCAAGATGCACTTACACTGTTGACTGTTCAGTACTTTATAATCAGGTGTCTGCTGAGCATGACCATAAGTTGGTATTGAATATTTTGCATTATTTCAGAAATGATTCTGCATATTTTAAAGATTCATTTACCTTTTGTCATTTCATGATTTTAGACAATTTTTAAATGAAAATATATTTTTATCTCGTTTTTAAGGTCCCTTTAAACATTACTTAATGAGTTTTGCACACACAACCTCATAATCCAAGTATGTGTGAGTGTAAATTAATTCTTTTCAATGGTATTGTCAAAGACTGAATCAGCAGTGTAATATGTAGTTATGAAGAGGTTTAATTTTTTCTTTAACTGATAGATAGTTTATTTTGAAACCTAAGCTTGCCTTGTGTTTATTTGACTTCCTACTAAAATTTCACTATCTTCAAAAGTTTATGGACTTGCCATATGTTTCCTAACAAAGTGAATGATACTAGTCATATTTCTGTATTAACTAATGTTTATTCTCTTATAAATTTATTCATTTTGCCATGTTCAGTTTTTATTCTTTTATTAATTTATCATGTTGGCCTACACCTTAATACTGCAATACTTAATTTAATTTGAGGCCTATTGTTCTTAGTTTCAGATCAAAGAATTTAAATTTAGGAGCATGAATAATGGAGGAAATCTTTTGATTCCTTGTAAATGATTTCAGATAATGAGCAACACTGAAAATAATAATAATATAAGGTTAAATGTTAGTGAAGAGCCCCAACACTTTGTATACATTGCTAGTTCTTAGTTATCTTCGACATAATTTATTTTGTAGTTAAAGTTCTTGCAACAATATACCAGCTTGACTCTTGCAAGATATTTCTCTCCTTTCAGACCCAGAATTAGAAAATATTGTCTGAATGTCAAACAAAACTTAAGTATTCCTACAAATAGGCTCAGTAATGGGTGTTTTAACTCAATAACTATGAATAAGCTTTTAACATAACCAACATAGTCCTACTTTTAGGAAACAACTTTACATCAGAAAACACTGAAATCACTTATTTTTTATTTTTTTAGTTTGTGGCTCACATATTCATTGATTTTACATGATACACCAATGACAATCACGAATGTTACAGGACTTACATTACAGGTTAGTTTCATTGTCTTAAAGTATTCTTTGTCTGAGCAGTGATATTTTAGAAAGTAGAAGGGGGCTTATAATTTGATAAATTCACAAACTATACAAATATTATGGGTACATAAGAAGTAGAAGTAAGAATTAGTTAAAAGTGTATCACTGGAAAATGTTGGGTGTGATTTGGGCAATTCTTTTTTCCCTTTAACCCTATAATGCTGGAATTTTATGTAGGATTGCTATAAATGCGTGTATTTGAAAAGTTAACTGGAGGCAACATGTGACGGTAAAGGATTAAGTAGTGTGTTTTTTGTATATATCCATAGATTACTAAATAAATTTTTTGTATCTTCACTAGATGATATATCTACTTGTATATCTTCTATACTGTGTCTCATTGGGTCACTGGAGAACAATCAAGAGGCAAATGCTTTTCTTTGGATTCCTTTTCAGCAGTATAGCTTATTATAGAGTTTCTACAGGTAAATGACATTGACCTTTTTCTAGGCTTTCATTCCTGATATGTAAATTTCATTAATATAGTTATCACTGGAAATTTGAGATACAATTCTGTTGCTCATAGATTATTATTACAAACTTTAAGTTATTCTTTATTGAACATTATAAAAACTGTAATACTTGAAGTCTGAATGTTTTTATTTTGATTTCTAGGTCACAGTTTTGAGCAGCTCTCGAAAAACATTGGTCTCCTCTGTTGCATTTCCAGCATTGTCTTTTGTATGAGCCCTCTTATTTCATTACGCGAAGTTTTCAAAACTAAGTCAACAGAAATTCTTCCATTTCCCTTAATACTGTCAATGTTCTTCGTAGGTGGCCTCTGGTGTCTTTATGGAGTGATCATTGACAATTCCTTTATTATGTATCCAAATTTCCTTGTATTTATTATTGCAGGCTTTGAACTCCTTTTGTTCATTGTATACCCTAAAAAACTAAAAGGTAAATGAAATGAATTTAAGAACTTATCAGTACAGTACTTAATTTAAACTGTTACGCATTACATGTGGCTTTCAAAATTCAAGCCTATTGTTTCAATGAGAGTTAAACACAAATCTTTAAATTCAGTTGGTGCTTTCAGATGTTCAAAAGTTTTTATAATTCCTTCAATTTTGATTTGTCCTGTACACAACTATGAATCGAACAATATCCTAACATTCCTATATTTTTATAACAGCTTATTCCTTGCAAAATTCTCTCTAGAGAATTATGTAAATGAAATTCCATTTTATGGGTAGAATGGGTTGTTCCATTCAGGGCCGCACTTTCAACTACATTTTATATTAGCTACAAATATCTTAAACTATTGCAAAACTTGTGGGGTGTGGTTTTGGGTAGGAAATAAGTTTCTTAATAGAAGGTATTTTGGTATACTTTCAGTGAAAGGCCATTCATAAAAGCAAAACAAAAAATATCATTTCCATTGAAAGTTGTTAGTCATCTATTGAACTACTTAATACTGCTACTGCTATGAAGTGTAGAGTTTAAACTCTTAGTTCATCCTACAGCAGCCATCATGATGTATATTCCTAATACAGTAAAACCTTCATTATCTGGCAAGCTTGAGGATTAGGCCATTCTGGTTGTCTAAATTTTCCAGTTATCTGAGGGTACCATTAACCTAGGAAAAACCAATAATAGTAAAACTCAAATTTTGGCTATACTGCACTGTACACCAATGTAAACTATATTGTAATCAACATAACACTATGCTAAGTATGTATGGGACAAAATTGAAACAAGTAAAATTTAGTCTTATTTTATTAAATGTTAAGGATGTTCTAGATTTTTCTGGATGGCATCAGAAAGCTTCCCAGTTTCTAGATTGGTGAATTGTATTGGCTTAATATGAAATTTGTCAGTTTCTAAAGTTTTCCAGATAGTTGATTGTTGGATAGTGTGGGTTTTACTGTAGTTCTTCATCAAAATCTATTTTATTTTACTGAATGACCCTGGTTGTAATTTCAAAGAAATAAATTTTTCATATTTTTACAGGCTTTACGTACTGGTAAAGATCATTGGTATCATTATACTCTTTGAAAGGGATTCAGGGAAAGTGTATAATTATTTTTACCAATATTTACTTAGACTGTTTTATATAATTTTTTAAGTATTAAAGATCTTTATAAATACTGAAGTGATTAGGGTGACATTGATTTTCTTAAACTCGTGAAAATGGAACGTGTAATGCACAAAGTTGATTTAATTAGTTATCACTTTTAAGGTTTAATTATGGTAATTTTATTCAAATTGAAAGTTGTATGAAAATGTTAACTTCAAATAATAAGTACAATTCAAGTGCATTTCTCAAAGTAATAGTGACCTTATTTTTCATATGATGCATTCCTATCCCTTTTAATGTATTTAGTATGTTAGGAGTCATTTATTTGAATAGTCTTGAAGACATGATGGAGTGTAAGAGCTTCATGCAATCAGGGAAAAAAGTTTGTTGACAGTTCATATCATAGTGTGGTAATTGGCAACTGCTTTTGAGGTCATAATGCGTATGTCATTCCAGGTTATTATTTATATAATTTATCCAGTTTCGTTTGTTTTTTGGTACAGTTTCATTATTTTCATAGAAAATATTTGCATTGTATGTATGTATGTAGCCAATTGGGTAGCTGATTGGGAGATCTAGTCTGGGTGAGAACTTTGTAGTTTCAGACTGTCTTGATGGGATATGGTTCAGATTTCATGTTAAGCTTCAAGTCTAAGGTGTGGGGCAAAAAGCTTGACATGCATCAGAATGAACTTTCAGATGGAAGCAAGCTAAGGTGTATGTGCGGATGGTTGTATGGTCAGAGTGGTGGTCTATGTGAAATATGAAACTTTTTATATCCTTTCTTTATGCGTTGGAATTAAAGTTGTCTGAAACCAATTGAAGTTATGTGATTCACTCAATTGTGAATAGAGTTAACAGTGATTGACTAATTGTAACCATTAGGCACTTATTCGGATCATGACACTGATTTAACCATAATTTGGCACTGTGTTTACATACAAATCTACCTCTACCTAGTCAGTTAAAACCATTCAAAAATTATTTTCATTCACCTAAGTGAGTTAAACAGATGATAAACTAGTGACAGAAAATAGAAAATGACTAATTTTAGTGATGACTGGAATATCCAGTATATATATATATATATATATATATATATATATATATATAATGGGATGATGCAAACCCACAATGAAAAAGAAAAATGATTCCAAGACCTTTCGTGTATTCAGAAGTACACCTCATCAGGGAATGAAGTAAGAAGACGAGATAATGAAAATATATACATACGTACAATGGGACAAAAATAAATAAAAAGATTAGCACATGATTAACAAGCGTTGATTGAAGACAAAAGGTATTTTAACAGGATCTTGTCAATATGTACCACACTAGGTACGAATCGGCGGTAAAATAAAGAAAGGGGGGGGGGGAATCAGAATCAGACATGGAGGTAATAGTAATAAACTATTACAGGATTTTTTAAGTAATAGTAATAGATCATAATTTTTTGGCTGTAATAGTAATAGAAGGCAAAGTAATAGATAATAGTCTATTACTATTCTATTACAGTGGCAATGGACATATTGTGTGAACAAAGAACTGAAAAATTAACTAAATCTACTCTAAACTAAAATAAAAATGTATGCGAACTAATATTGTGCCAAATTTTTCCTTCAATAAAGTAAAATTTATCAAGACCTACAGTCTCCGAAATTGTAATGATTTAGTTGAAGCAAATATTTGTTATTTGGCTGCCACTCGGCATCATCCTGGATTCATGAGTGCAGAGTCCTCTGCCTCTCAGCATCATCCTGAATTCATAAGTGCGGACTCGCAGAGCCCTCTGCTTTTCAGTCTTATCCTGGATCCCTGAATCCAGACACTGCTACATCGCCAGCTCACTACCATCTCTCACAGGGTACCCCTAAGGGGCCTTGGTGAATCGGGATGCTGGAATGCAGTCGGGGGTCATGATGAGGAGGCATCTTGGACAATGGTGGTAAGGAGGGGCCGGAAGCGAGCGACCCCTCCGAGAACTGCAACCACTGCAGTAGCTAATGGTGGTGGTCTGTCAAGGGGGTCTGATCCCACTCATGCACCGGCTAGAGGGAGTCAGCCTGTGGCAAAGGCTGGTAGAGAACGGTGGGGTATCATAGGGGCTGCCAAAACAGATCGTATGATGGCTGTACCAACGAAGACCGCAAATATTTTTGTCTCAAGATGTCGACCTGATCTTACGGCCGAGGAGCTGCAGGCATTTGTGGAAGATGGTGAACCTTCAGGTTACATGTAGGAAAATTGACTGGACTACGTACAGTTCCTTTCAAGTTAAGCAGTCTGTGATGATCCAGGGGTATTTATGGATCCAGCAGTATGGCCGGAGCGGGTATATGTACGGTGGTTCTATGAGAAGAAGGGAAGAAAAACACCAGCCCCTCTCGCAAGTGCTGGAGAGGGTAATTATGGAGACATCATGCGTCGTACTGTGGAGGAAAATCCAGCAGGGTCTAATGCTGTAACTGCTGTGCCTGGTATAAGTGGAATTCAACATGTAGAGATGGTTGGCAGAACTCCTGCATCTTCCTAATTGAAACATTCAAGGTAATATCTCAAAACTGTAGAGGCCTATGCTTAGGCAATAACAGCAAACACAGGCGGATCATAATTGATAAGCTGTTAGAGGATGCTGATATTCTGTGTGTGCAAGAAACATGGCTATGGAAACAGGACTTAAAGGACCTGAGTAGCCTGTCCGGTAACTTTCATGGGATAGGGGAGGCCACCAGAGATAAACAAGATGGTCTCCTTGCAGGCCATAGCTATTCTGTGGAGGTTGGGGTATGGAAAGTATATTAGTGAATTAAAACTTGGTTTGAATTGGCTAACTGGAATAGAAAATTGTGTAGACAATAAAAAATTTGTAATTCTGTGTATCTATATGCCTTTTCAGGCAGTTGATAATGAAGATGATTACCTCATTAAATTGGAGCAGGTCGGCAGTATTATTGATGAGTTGGATATGACATGTGTAACTATTATTGGTGACTTTAATGCTAATGTGCTTAATGATAATTTTGTTTAGCAACCACTTAAAAGCCCTCTGAAGATAATAACTTGACCCTTTCATCCATGTGTAGTCTTCCTGGTGATAGCTTTACTTATGTTAGTGATAGTTGGCACACCACCTCATGGTTGGATCATTGTATTTGTATGTTCATTATACACAGTGATTCCCTGGCCTACTTAGTCAGTGCTCCAGACAACTATCTCTTAATCTTCTATGGACCTCTTGTATATGTTTGTACCTGTTGAGTCTGAAATAAAGTTTGTTTGTTTGTTAACACACTGCTTCTAATTGCATTTAAATAGACATAAAGATCCTTTTCAAATGAGTGAAGTACCCCACATACAAAAGTAATAGTAACAGATGAAAATTAAAGTAACAGTAATAGAAGGAATCAAAAATAATAATAATAGAAACCCAGTAATTGACCCCATGTCTGATATATATATAGGTATTATTTTTATTTTTGTGATTATTCTATAGTAATTGCATGTTCATAACAATGCATTCATTTTTACAATTAACTAAATCATGAAAAAAATAAAGTAGGAATATAAAATATAATCACCGAGGTATTTATCTGAGCTGCTTTCCTTTTCTCTCATTTGAAATACAGGGTGTTTGACAACAGGTCTGCCATGCTTTAGGGGGTGACATCGAGTAAAAAAGTTAATACAACATTGGTGCTATTTCCAACCGTTGCGGAGCTACGGACGTCTTAAGGTGCACGGAAAAAAATAAAAGTATTTATTGCTACATTTTGAGATACATTGGTCGTGCTGGTCCAATATCGTGGTCCCCGAGATCTCCGGACCTAACTCCGTTAGATTTCTTTTTTATGGGGCTTTATGAGAGAGAGGGTCTACAAAACCAAAGTACAAACGAGAGAGGAACTCTTCCGTCGGATTATGGATGCTGCTGCTTACATACGAGAACACCCCGAAATGATTCAATGGCACTGGACTCTTGTTTGAAACGAGCAAGGCTGTGCATTGAAAACTGAGGCGAACATTTTGAATATTTACAAGGTATCTCATAAAATGTTGCAATAAATACATCAGATTAATACTCGTTTATTTTTTTCCATGCACCTTAAAATGTCCATAGCTCCGCAACGGTTGGAAATAGCACCAATGTTGTATTAACTTTTTTACTCGACGTTACCCCCCAAATCACCCACCCCAAAGTATGCAGACCGATTGTGAAACACCCTGTATATTTTGCTTGGCTGAAGACGTTTTAGAGTTCCAATGTGGCGTGCAGACATAACATTTTCCCCATGAATTTTAGAGATTGTAGGCTTGGAGGATATGCGATAGAGGAAAGTTTGTCATTTTCGGACTGGATGAAAAAGCGAATAACATTAGGCTTGCATTGAAAGTAATGGCCTTTGAATAAAAGAAAGTTAAGCTGTGAAGAAATGTGGAGTTCACATGATCGAAAGATGGTTCAATAACTAATAAAATAGCTTGAATGGGGTTGATTTTACTTGTTAAAGGGAGTGTAAATGGAAACTGTTGAAGCTGGTGTGTCACTAGGAAGGGGATATTCTGTCATCTTTATTCCGATAGTTTCCAATATTGCCAATTATTTTTCTGATTATCATTTATATTGGGTCTTTCTCTTCGGTTTCTTTGTTTTCCGGTTTGAGTTTCGTGTGTGTTTAGTTATAGGGAGCAAAATTTACAGTATAATATCATGATAATTTAAAATCGAAGCTTGAAATTACGGCGAGTTTATAAACTTACCTCGAGGTCAGATTCAGTGAAAATTGACCATCAGCACTTGTGCATTACTTTTCAACCTTTCAAATGTTCTGTGCGATGAATCCTCGTTTCACGAAGGTCAAGCTTGTCGCCCCTCCTTTCGCGTTGGCCTGGTGAAGTAGAGAGTTGGTTTCTTGTACTCTCCACCTCACATAGGGCAGCTGGTTAAACAGTTTTGATCCTTTCACAACAAAACCATTAGTTCAGTTTATTTTTGTATTACAAAATAAAGTAATTTGAATAAATTGTATCATCACACTACTTACAACGGCCAATACGTTCTTTTTTTGTATACGACTTTTTTTCAAATGTGGTATTTTATTATTAAATATTATAATCTTAAGTTTAGTTTATTTTTATGAAATTCCTTAATTTTTTGTTTCTTTTTTTTTTCCTTGCAGAGCCCTTGCTAATGGAAACTTAGACTTATAACATTAGAGGCAGGTATAAGATCTTACCCGGAGCGCATCACACTCTTTTGGAGAGAACGTACACAATTTAGCTTCATTATTTGAAAGGGATTCGAACCAGAAATTATTTGTATATAACTTCTATGAAATGATTGCAGTTTTGCCATGACAATAACGCCGCATTTATTTTGTTTCAAGTAAATTCATATATTTAAATTTCTGCTTAAAAAATTTAAAGTATTGAAGGTTATAGTGTGTCATCATAACGCTTCTGTTATCCCAAATGTCAAAATCCAGTAGTTATTATGTAAAAATACTGGCTGTGCTTCAGGTTGCCTTTAAGTACGTGTAGTTTTGTTGAATTATTTATAATACAACGAACGAATAATATAAGAAGTTTAGTACATAAAATACAGTGCCCAATATGGGCATTTTATTTATCAGAAGTGCCCACAGGACCGGCACTGTATTTTATTTTTACTTTTTTTAAAAATCTTCATTCAGTTTATATATTTAATAATTAGAATTCTTTTTCATTATTATTTTAATATCTTCGATAATATTTAGAAAAATGCTTACAGAATGCATATTTTAATCTTTAAATCATTGATTTGATGGTTTTCCTGATGGCTAAGAGTTTTGTATAAAAATGTATTCGCTGTTGATCGATAAATGAAAGTGTTAATACTGCAATGATTAATACTTTTAAATTATATTCGCAGTCAGAAAATCCTCATTTAATGGGAAACTGGAAAAAATTAAGGGATTTGATGAAACTTATTAAATTATGGGTTGAATACGTAATAAGTAAGGAAGAACAATCTCAGAATGTGGAATGAATTATTTCTAAAATGATTGATTCTTCCGATTTATTCTGTCTATGCCATTTTTGGCAAGCTTCAATCCTAGTAGTCCAACGCACTACCCACTAACTTGTTTGCATTTTTTTCTCCCCTAAATTTTGTCAGCAACATAATTAAGCCTTTGTGGGATTTTAAAATTTCCACAAAAAAGACACATTTAAATAGTTGAAAAATTTATGGACAGTTTTCATCAAATTGATAATTTTTACAATAGTTCTTCATAATTCGGAGTTCCATTTATTAAGTTTCATTTGTTTAGAGTTTGGTTCAGTTAAATCACGTTTTATCCACAATTGCATTTTTATTCAGCTTTCATATATCATCATATATTTCGTTGATCGTAAATTTATGTACACTTTTAGTATTTGTTTAGAACTGACTTTATTAGTATTATTTTAGAGGGACCAGGTTCAGACACTTCAGTTGTTGAATCAACATTATTGATTATATTTTGTAATGGCAAAGTAAATGATGCCAAGGTGCTGGAGATTGCTAAAATTTGCTTCAACTGGCATAGGGAACCACAGTTCTTACAAAATTTGTATCTGCACTACTTGCTTTGCACTCATCGTTCTCAGAAACTATGAGATGCGCTTTGACTTTTATTTATTTATTTTGGGGAAGAGGGAGCGGTCTGCAAATGCATTTAAGGCAAATTGTAAGTAAATATGCAAGTAGTGGCATATAAACCTTGGTTTTATTTAATATATTGTAACTGCGAACAGGATTTTTTTTAAACCCATTAGTGCCCAGAGGTCTTTTCCGAAATTCAATAAAATTGTCTGGAGTTAGCCAGAACAAAGTCAGTAAAGTGATGCTGGGCAGTAATGGATTAATGTGGTTCATATCCATTTCGGCTGTGAAAGTTTGTTTTAGTGCATTTGAATACAAAGATCGCAAAAATAATGTCGCTTCTGGACGTGTTTTTTTTAACTTAATTTTTTGTAAGTGATATTTTCTTAATTTTGTTTCCAATTGATTAATTATTAGTTTTCTGGAATGGGATTAATATTTTAGTATCTTCTCCAACCGATGAGATCTCTACTTCTGTACTATGAAACAATTGCCTTTTGAATTTTGGCATTTGTATCAATAGGAATTAATTTGGTTTGGTTTAGAAATATTATTGAACATTTTTATTGCTTATGTTGTTATAGGGATACTCTCTTTTATCATCACATCCCCTTTATTTCTGTAATAATTAGGTTAGTAAATAGGAGTGAGCACTTCCTTTATAGCTGGAGTGGCATTCTAAGATAATTTTTATACCTATCTATATTACTTTTTTATTTTTATGCCCACCTGAAAAAAAATCTATATCTATATCTATACCTGTATTTCATCCAAGAGAAATTTCTATACTCGTACATATACATTAAGCGTGTTTTACTTTTAAGAAGTTCCTGTGTTGTCCGATATCATACTATCAGTATACATATTTTCCTCTTTTGCTTCCCTTCATCTTTGCTTTTGCCAGTGTAAAGTTAAAATATCTTAAACTACATTCCGTGAAACTTACCTATGAAGATGCAGGCCGCTCTTTATAGTTTCTGATCATTTCATATTTGGTATAATCATCAAATTGATTGGACTTGCAGTATTTCCGCTGCAGCTTTTCAGTTTTCCTTCGTTCTGGAATTTCTATGAATGCTAAAACTTCCTAGAAACTTTGCACACAGGACTATGTCGTCTATTATTAGAGCTTTTAATTACAAAAGTACAAGACCAATGGTCTACGAGATCACAAGTGCAATTACGTCAACTGGCCATTCGCTTTCGCGCTCCGAAAGTTTTATTCTGAAGATATTTAGAAAAAAGACCTATTTTAAAAGAATTTTTGTAAACTATGATTGTTTTCAACTTTGGTTGAAATTATTTCTAAAAGAATAAGTACTGCTGCAAGTTCTTAGTATTTTTATATTTGGTAATTTTAAAGCAGCAGCATTTTTCTTCCAATAATTCCTGGAACACTTTTCTTCATCGCATGAATATGCGCATGATCTCGAGTGTCTGACTGGGGCGTGTACCTGTCTTGTAATATAATGCAGGGCTCTAGGGAATATAATCTAGAATATGCAGTGTTTTACCATTCGATCGGGAATGACTATTCAATCTTTCTCCAAGCACTGAAGATTCGGGGAGGTGCAAGTTTTCCGATAATTCAAATGTAGTTCGTTTGGCAGTTGACACTGAATCGCGTGGTTGTAGGTTGGTTAGGAAAACTTGGTCGGTGAGGATCGAGTACTACTACCTCTGTTAGCATGACACATTTGTTTTGAATGTAAGGGGACGTTACAATTGTTAATAATAGGTTATTTTAAAAGTTTTGGCAGTACCTGTCAGTAATTATTGAAGTTTAGCAAATTAATTTTTTTAACGCTTATTTCATCTTATTTGATTCAAATTGTTTCCTCCATTTGTCTAGAACTCTCCACCTAAGTTTTATGGTTCTCCACTGAAATCAAGATAAAATAAGTGGACATTCAATCCTAAATAAAATCTGAGAATACTACCTATACGGTAAGATGTTTTCAACTTCGTCACGTGTTTGGGAGCTTATTCAGTCATTGATTCTTTCCTCCCACAAACAAATTTTGTATTCTACTTAACTTGCCAGATAGCTTACATCGAATCATTCGCTTAGTTCTACACGTGACTATTTACTCTGTACTCAAGTACTTAAACTTTCCTTTTATTTATCCTCGAACACATTACCAAACTGATTTTAATCTAGCTTGCTTTCTAACTTGATTAACCCTATATGTGGTGCTACTTTTAGTTTATGAAAAGTTTAGCAAAGTAGGTTGAAAAAAAAAAACTGAACTGTGGGATTTTTCCATGTGTATGTATGTCTATAGTTCCACTTCACACACCTACATTAACCTTTTCATTAAAAGTACTTTAATTTAATTTTTTAACTTTGGGTAGTTATATATTTTATTACTACTACTTTCATAACTACACACGCGCACACTTTTGTTTCATGTCCTTCCCCTCATCCAATTCTTAAGAGTAAGAAAAGTTTGATATTCAAATGCATATGTCTTCTTCAGTTCCAAGATTTCATTTCTAAGGCGCCTTACTCGAAACAATAACATGTCAATAATTCTTTATTCTTTTAATAAGTATCAATTTATAATGTGTAGAAATACAGTATACAATGTATATTTTTATTAAAAATTCAAATTTTTGTTTTACTTTCATAAAATATTTTGAGTGATACATATCTTTCAAGCTTGTGAGTATTAGAAGTCTAACTTGCAAAGTAAAGCAAACAAAACTAGTAGGGGCAGACTTTGGAAAAATCTTATATGTGATTTAAAAACAACTTGATGTATAGGTTTTGACTTCGCTTTACGAACATCTTGGCAACAAAAAAGAATCGAAGTTGGAATCACTCCGTATCTTATTAGGTTTTTTTATTTTTTTTATACACTCCTAAACTGCTAGTATACACACATTAAGGGAGAATCAAGGGAAGTTTCAGTAATGCACTCGCCCCTTCCAGTTCCCCTTAGTTGTTTCGGGGCGGGGTTCGTACTTAGTAAATGTAAAATTTTGAGCTACGCGTTTATTTAGTAGTTACTTGATATTAGAGACTAACACCCATCGGATCAACAAGACCATAACATTTATACAAAAACCAGTTTAACCCATAATATACTCGCTAGAGAATGAATTCGATCAGCTGATGTAATCCGGATATTAGCCTACTTGAATATCATCAACTCAGAATAATTCTGGTGTAGAAACTTTATAATTTAAGTGGAATGAAAGTAGTAAGCATTTTCACGAAATTGAGACTGCTTAAGTCAAACACTGACTTGGTTTACGAAGGGGAGAGTTAAGCCGTATTTCGTCTCTGACGTCAAGGAAAAAATTAAGTTTAAATCTTAAAAGGCACCCAATAGTGGACTGAACGGTGAGGCTCTGGTTGGTTCCCTAGTTAGGTTGAGTTGGCCTATTACCCTGTCATTACTCGGGCTAAAGGCGACCCTTGGGGCCCGCACACCCTACATGGTCGGGAAATGAGCTGCCTGGCTTTTACCTTTACCTTTCTAAAACTTAGAATGAATAAATCACTTTCTTCACGCAAATTATTGCATAATTGATTTTTTTTTTTAATGAAAATCTGCCACTTGCGAATAATTTGCTTTGCTTTGCAAAAAGTAGTTAGTTAAAATTAGGGGATAATTACGTAAAACTAATGCTTTCATTATTAATGTGTTATCACCGAGTAAAGTAGAGACGTTATTGTATTTTATATCCTATATGAGGTGGTCATAAGCATAACCCATTTTAATTTAACCCTTAAAAGTAGTACCATATTCCTAGTCTCGCTAGAGCTCACGGTAAGAGTAATCCCATATCTATAAGTGTGTTTTCTCGACACCAATTTAGACTTCAATGGCGTGAGACTCGCTACAACATTGTCAACTCGAAAGATTAAATTGTTGCTTTAAGTTTTCTTTAAATTACTTTTTTTGTCTAATCCATAAAATTCAGGCGATCGCTGGATCCCATGAAAAATGGAACCATGTTAGGCATTTCTACAAATGTTTTCATACTGTATCCACAGTATTTATCAAAGAAGGCGTAATTGGAATGGTTAAATTTACAAACAAGGTACCTAGATTACGATTCGGCAAAGAACTCCGAAATTAACGAAGACCTCTGAACAGCATAAAATAAACTTGAGAGAGCTTTTCAACAATTCAGGATGAATCTCTTAAAAGAAAAGTTTATTTATGAATATTACACATGGTTTAAGTCTTCTTCTTAGGCTGTGGTACTGGCACTCCGATCAAGATGCAAACTTTATTCCTTTGAGCTCTCGCTTGATCCATGGAGTCCATCCAAGGGGTGTCTTCCAGAATAGAAGTAATTTCGTCCAGATGCTCCTCTGGAACTATTTCTCTGTCGCCATAATCCAAAAGGGCCGTGAGAAAGCTTGTGGCTGTTAGAGCTCTGACTTTGGGATACTAAAAGAACACGAGAGTTTTTACATAAGAATTAAGAACAAATTATTCTTCAAATTTCTGTTCTTATTGTTGAATCTATCCACTGAAACAAAACTAATTATACTTGACCATTCGATATAAATGTTTGTTCTTAAAAGATATGCGACTTAAGGATAATTTATTCACGTACCTGGTAACCAAGAAAGATTGTCAAATGCGTTACGATAGCTTTTGTGCACGAACTTTGAATTCGTAGCATTTCACAAAGGGTGGTCACTGTGGCTGAGAGTTTGTGGAAATCGCTGCATTTCATACACTCCTCCTTCAAACACACCAATAACTGAGGAATTAAATCTTCTTTTTCTTCCAGAACCTAATAAAAAAAAAAAAAAAAAAAAATTCTCATGTTCAAACTCTAAGAAGTTCCTGCTCCTTGAAAAAGTCTACTGCCATAAAAACTTTTAAAACTGCCTCAATATCCCTGTGATAAGCTAACATCGTGCGTCTTTTATGTAAAAGGTTTCAAGATTAGGCTCCTATTTTTAGAAAGGGTAGCATCTCTTAAGAACGCAAATTAACTTGGAAGCTTTTCCGGTAAAAGTGGCTACATGGAACGTAACGATATATAAATTAAGATATGAAGAGGATGCAAGTGGCCAAGACTTGTCAAGACCTCGTACAAAGAAGAGAAATGTTGCTGTAATGAAAGATGTAGCCACCGCTGCAAGAACAGATGAATGACAAAATGTTGATTTTAAAGTTTAATGATTTAAGTTAACACCAATGATTAGCGCTAGTGTGGAGATGTGTGAAAGAGAAAGGAATCTGGAGAGAGTTGGAGTAAAACACTTGGACTGTTTACACAGTCAGTATTTGTAGTAGTTATGGTACTACAAATTAATGAAATGGAAATGAATAGCCGGTTTCAGATTAGCGTTTGAGACATTTGTGATGTAACTATGGATATAATAATGATTGATCTAATATGTAAAGATGGAGTGACGCGCGAGATTAAAGTGAGAATACGTACTTTCAAAAAAAGAAAATATATCGTTTTTGATGTCTGCTTAGAAGGCAATGTCGTTTGAAATCTTAAGATGAAATGAAAACTTTTGAGTGAATAAAAGTGAATTCAAATATATCAATAAAGAATAATTTTTTTTCTTCTTTTATACATAAAGTAGCCCAGAGCTTAAGTGCTATTGGCATTCTTGACTTTATGAATGTGATTTCAATAAGCATATGCTGTATTCCAAACTCCTAAATATTAACGAAGTCTGGAAGAGGAAGCTAGTGTATCATCATCATCATCATACAACAGAACAATGTACAAATGCATAACCTTTACATTGTGAAAAAATGAAATTTAGGATTAGAGAGAGAGAAGGGGAGATTGGAGGGTCGGGAAACGGCACAATCTGGCAACAAATAAAAATAATAATAATGTGTGAGTAAGCTAAGAAAAAGAATTAAAGTACTTTTTGTTATTAAATGGTACATGTGCCCGAAAGGCATTTTTTTTTAAATTTTTTAATAAATCATTTGCTTCACATGAAAAAAATTTGTATGGTCCACACTCCACAGTTCAATTTTTGCAGAGATATTTCAATTTTATGGATCCCCCCTCCCCTCTGAAAACCCAAAATACTATTGGCAGGAAACACACTGTCTGTTTGTATTATTACAGACTCATCCTCTACTCACCAATTTTGTGCATTTTGAGCGAATTCTTAAGGAATTTTTGTGTGGAAATTTCTGGTTTTCAGAAGTGTTTTGTAAAAACTGTTTACATGTAGATATTTTCACTGCATTTCGTTTAGGCAGATAACTGACTGACTGACTGTTTTACAATTAAGTCTTCAATGAACTGTACATAGGCCAAAAAATCTTAAATACATCTCAAAAGGTTTGTAATGATGATGCATATCACACTCGAATAAAGAACAAAATATTTTCATGCCTCCCATCTAAGGAGCCAGTTTATGTGGTATGTCAATAACTAGATTCTGAATTGCATTGAAGTTTCTAAGGTTTTCAATTAAAAGCAATAAAAACTACAATTATTGCAATCTTAACAGATGAAGAACCATTAATGAAAAAACGTGATAAGCGTTTTGATCATATTTCACTGCCTTCATCGTATAAAGTTGAGATTTATATATTTTAAGCTGAGTACAAATTTGACTTGTAATTACATTACCTATTATAGGCTGAGGGAAGACCAATAAAATCAAGCATTTAAAAAAAAAAAAAAAAAAAAAAAATTTACCACAAAATTATTATTCTTTGATTAATCGCTAAATACCAAATTCCTTTTGTTTTACGAAACAGATTTAAAGAAAATTACTGCACCAAGATCGTAACCTTAATTTTTTAATGTTATCAGTAAACTATTGAATTTGTACTAAATACAAGTCGATGAAGATGTTAAGGGGGAACTTTTTTTTACCATTAATTTAAAGAAATGAGAGATATTAACCTGATCTAGGGCACTGCATGAACCGAGAAGATCTGAAAGACTTTTGATCAAGGGTAAAATCACTCTGTCATCCTTTTGGTATTTACTAAAAATATCCAAAATGGTTCCGATGAAACCAAGCAGTAGTTCTTTCTCAGCTATTCTCTCGTTGAGGTAAGTCTGCAACGCTTCTAAAGTGTATCTAGACTGAAATAAAATTAATTTTTAGTCAAAATTCAGCAAAGTTCTTATTGCTGACTATTATTTTCTTATGATGGACAGGGTGTAACATAACCTTTTGCTAAAGTAGTTTTAAGTTGTTAATCAGAAGGGTATCAATCCCATTTACCTGTAGTTGTTGCTTCTGAAACCTTTATAACAGTTTGTGTTGTGCGGCGATGCGCACATAATTGAATCCTGCAACGTTATAAAATTACCCGATCAAATCACAGAGTTCAGTATACTGTAGGCCCAAAAGAACTTTTTCAAGAATTAAGTTCTCAACAAAGAAAGAAAATAAAGAACTATAATAACAATGGATGCCTCTTTTTTAGTTTTTTCCCTTCTACTCCAGATGGGGAGTTTCTTGCTTCCGGGGTTAAACCTTAACCCTAAGGAATTTCTAGGTACAGCCTAGTACTAGGCGTAAGATGGAGGTGCTGTGTCTTAATATCTCCCTTACAATTTCTCCAGACGTCACATTTATGGGCAGTTGGTTCAGGAACTCTACTGTGGACTTCTTTATCGCTCCTGTTGCCCCTACTACAATTGGGATGATCTCAGGTTCCACATTCCACATTCTCCTAATTTCATGTTTGAGTCTGGTATTTTAATACCTTTTCCCTTTCATAGTTGGCCACATTCCAGTCTGCAGGGACTCCTACTTCCACCAATAGGCACTTATTACCCTCCTCTCTCACCACTATGTCTGGCCTGCATCCTGATACCCTGATGTCAGTTGGTATCTCGTGATCGTATAGGAGCAGCACTTTGTCACTGTCTTCTATTCCTTGTGGAATATGTTCCCAGTGCTTTTCAGTTTCTAGCCTTATTTCGTATTTCCTACACAGCTTGAAGTGGATTAGCTTGCAGACTGCATTGTGTCTGTCTGTGTAGTTTCCTCTGTGCAGGAGTACTTCACACCCTGACAGTATATGACTTACAGTCTCTGGGCTCTTTGAGCACAGTCTGCACATCTCGCTTTCATTTCTGCCCTCGATGTTCTTTTTGAACCAGTTTGTTCGCAATGCCTGGTCCTGTGCTGCTATTACCAGTCGTTCGTCCTCTGGTCTCAGTGCCCCTCTTACCAGGAACTCCACAGTTTTCTCCCTCTCTATATATACTCTGTTCAGCACCTCCTCTTTGTATACTTTGCTGAACTTGTGCTCTTCCCAGTTCTTCTCCTTTTCTCCTGATCTTTTCTTGTTATATCTTCTTTTGATGGTGGTTATTTTTTCCATGAGAGGTTTATTTGCGATGTCTTCAAGCTGTTCAGGTCCTATGCCAGCATCTGCTAGATAGTCATTTGCTTTTTTTGAGAGTGATGTTGTTTGAGGCTTTTCACGTTCATGGTCTCTTACAAATCTCACTAGCCTTCCCTCTCCTTCCTTTATGTACTGTGCTAATCCTATTGTTGTGGCTTTGTGAGCTTGATCTATTAGTGCGAGCCCTAATCCACCGACCCTCCTTGGCAGGTATAACCTTGGTGTGCATTGCTTTTTATATATGATTTTATGCGCATGGAGCAATTTCCTGGTGATCGTATCCAGTTTGTTGATTTCTTGCTGGGTCCAGTTAATAATGCCAAAACTGTATGACAGTACAGGTACCGCCAGTAAGTTTATGGACAGGATCTTATTCTTACTGTTTAGGTGAGATTTTAGGATTAGCTTTATTCTCTTTGAGTATTCCTTCCGCAGTCTTTCCTTCATAATGTCATGCTCCATCTTTTCAGATTCTTCCATCCCCAGATATTTGTATGTAGCCTCTTGCTCTAGATCTTCTATCACGATGTTGTCCACCCTGATGTTTTCTGATTCACACCTTTTGCCTTTCTTTAGTGTAACAGTGGCACATTTATCAAGACCAAACTCCATCTGAATGTCATCTGAGAACTTTTTGACCTCCCTGACCTCTTCTGTTAGCTCGCTTTTGTTTGGGGCATACAGTTTTAGGTCATCCATGTAAAATAAATGCGATATTTTTGGGCTGTTTTTTTCCCTTGGTCTCAGCACATAGCCTTTGTTTAGGTTGTTAATTAGTTGGCTGAGCGGGTTTAGCGCCAATACAAACAACAAAGGGGATATTGAGTCACCTTGATAGATCCCTCTCTTGATTTTTACATTGTTCACTTCTAACGTTCCCTTACTGTGATGGAGAGTTAAGTCTGTTTCCCATCGTGTCATCGCTATTTCTAAGAAGATCCTGATAGTAGGATGGATCTTGTATAGTCTCAATACTTCCTTTACCCAAGAGTGGGGCACGCTGTCATACGCTTTTTTGTAGTCAATCCACGCCATGCTTAGATTTCTCTGTTTCTTTCTGTTGTTTTCCAATATAGCCCTGTTGATTAGCAGCTGGTCTTTTGTCCCATACGTTTTTCTGCTGCATCCTTTTTGTTCTGGGCTTATGATGATGTTTTCTTCTGCATGGCTGTAGATCCTGTCAGCTATGACTCCAGTTAGTATTTTGTAGGTTGTAGGCAAGCACGTTATTGGTCTGTATTTACTTGGATTCTGGGTCTCATGGGACTTTGGCAGTAGTATTGTTTTTCCTTTCATCAACCATTCTGGTGCTTCTTCTTCTGCTGTTATTATTTTGTTGAGGCACCTCGTTAGATTTCCACTAAGTGATGTTAACTTTTTCAACCAGAAGTTCTTAATCATGTCTGGTCCTGGTGCTTTCCAGTTGCTGCTTTTTCTTATTTTTTCTTCAACTTCTTTTACAGTTATTCTGTCCATGTCCATCTCTGAGATGTTTCTCACCTTTTCGCTGTTGTAAAGGCTTCCAATCCATACTGCACCACCATTATGATTGACTTCATTCTCATAGATGTTCTTCCAGAAATGCTCCACTTGTTCTTTTTCAGGGGGTCTTTCTACATTTATTTGGGCATTCTTTAATTCTCTAAACAGTTTTGTTGGATTGTCTTCAAACATCTCATTTTGTTTCTTTTCCTTGTCCAAGCGTGTGTATCTTGCCAATCTCTTTGCCTTTGCCGACAGGTCTAGTTTTTTTCTGGCACTGCTTTGTCTGATCTTTTGTTCATTGTCCAGCTTTTCTCTTTGGATTAGTACATTTACTTTCCTCCTTCCCAGTTCAGATCTTATTTCCCCCCTCATATGGGCGGTTAATATTGAGATCTCCTTCTTGAGGTTACCTACTCTGTTCTCTAGCCTCTGCTGCCACCTTGGCTTCCTCTCATTCCTATTCCTTCCCTGGTTCAACAACTGTAAATTCATTTCCAAAATATGGAGTGAACCTATAAATCATTAATCTACGTTGTGGGTTGTTAAACTCGAAGGTTAGTTCCTCATTCCTTTCTTATTAAAATAAGCACATACTTAATGTAATACTGACGATCCGTGAAGAAAGTATTGATCGGTATTTGAATTCTGTTCATCATTGGAAGCCTTAGTAAATTCGCATTTTCAACTTAAAATACAACGTGAAGAACAAATGGAAGGCGTAAGGGGTTCCAAAAAAAACTTAGCCCCCCCCCCCATTTGCTGCTTACGTGTTTACTTATATCGAAATAGTTTTTAGTGATTATAAAATTCTTTATTTATTGCAGGTATTACACTTACTCTAGCTGATAAAATGATAATATAATGGCTTCTCAATTAATTGGTAATTCGGAGAGGCAACGTGATAGATCGCATACGAGCAATAACATTTCGGGAAGCTCGTGATGTTGGAGCCACTTTTATAACACGTTCATGGGTTGCCAAAAAGTTGCGAAGAAGTGAGGACTTCTTTCTACAGAGATCGAAGTGTTGAAAGGAAAGATCGTTAGTGGTGAGATCATTCGAGACTGTACCGTCATAGGCAAGGTTTAAAGCCTTGGCATGAACTTCCAAAGCCAAGAAAAACTCAACTTAACATCGATGACAGAATGTGGTTTGCCCATTATCTTGAAGATTGGGATGTGGATGATTTCATGCATTTAGCTGTCTCCGATGAATTTTTTGTTTACGTAACACGTCGGCCTAACTACCAAAATGATCGAGTGTGGGCCACACCACCACATGAAATCGATGACAATGAACATTATCGCGAATTATTAAAAAGTCCAGACTGTGTTGGTGTGTTTGTTTTGTTCACTGCAAAGAAGCTCATGTGGGTGCTGAAGCCAAATGGTCAGAGTTGGGATGGACAGTATTTTCGTGATATTATTCTATCCCAGCATGTCATTCCTTTTCTAAGAAACCCAAACAATGTTATGGATGTCGATCAGGTCACACTTCTGCACGATAAGGCCCCCTGCTTTAAGGCATTAGCCACTCAACAGTTGTTGCGGAACCATGAGATCGATTTCTTTGGAAATGAAGAATGGCTAGGAAATTCTCCTGACCTGAACGTCTGTGAACACATTGGATCAGTCATAAAGGACAAGGTTGAATGTCTCTTGTTTCAAGAACCTGCAGCAAATCGATTTTCGAAGGATACAATGGCGCAACACATTGAAACTGTTTTAGCAAATTTGCGTAACGATCAAGATCTATTCACGTCACTTTTGGCAAGCTACCCAAAGCGAATTCAGGCTGTCTTGGAAGCAAATGGCGGGAACACCAAGTTTTAATTGTTTCTTATTAAATGCAAGATTAAATTCTCTTTTGTAAGGTATGTTTAGTTTTACTGTACCTCTAATGGTGTAGGCCATGGGCGGGGGAGGAGGCTGAGGTTTATTGGAGCCCAGTACATCTCGAATTTTTGTATGTATTTTTAGAAAGTACAAGCTTACAAGGTTTTATTCTGGCTCCTAAGCAAAACGGTTACGTAACACCATCATCCATCCAAAATTATCTATCATATTCCTCGTTCACCGCAAGAAAAAAATCACCAGTCGAATTAATTATAAAAATCTTAGCAGATAAGTCCATTTTAATAATAATAATAAAAATGCTTACCAAATTAGCAGAGACTCCACCTAGAGCATATGTCAAACCTAGGAGAATTCTCGGTCTATACAGAGAGAGGTCCAAGATGTTAACAAACTTCTGATAAGTGCTACTTTCGGAGGCCCAATTGCAATTCTTGCACCACTCTAAAGGAAATATCTGGCGAAGTTTCTCGACATCAGGAATATTCGGTACTTCAGGTTCGCTGGGTCAGTAAAGAAAATATACTATTAAGTCAACACAAGAATAACACAACAACAGAAATAAGTATATGTACAGATACAGAAATCTTTCCTATACTTCTTCACATTTGAACATGGTCTCAGTAGAGCAACCTCGAAAACTCTTCACTTCAAAAGTGAAGTCTGCTTCATAGTTACAGTGGATTGAGATATTTTTTATTTGGTCTCAAAATATGGAAAACATCGGGAGTTCAGCAAACTGGGGAACGCTAAATTATTTACAAATACTCAATTGAGGACAAAGGCAAGGTTTACCGAGGTAATGAGCTAGAGGAGTGGTAGATGTAAGGTACTATAACTTCTATAACGGCAAATATGGTATTTTTTAGACGTTAACAAACTTTTGCTATATTTTTCTGAACTTAGTTTTACCAGAAAATAATTCCCTTCAGTTTGTGCGAGAACATATCGTACTTTCATACTTTCAAAAACGGATACTACGAGCAAAAAAAAATTGGAAAAATAAAAACACGCTTGTCTTCATCAATCCTACGTTAATACAGTCATAACAAGTTTTCTATTACTTTATACAGGATTCTCGTATCGCGTAGTTTAAACGGTACATTAACACATACGTAACCTCGTGTGCTAAGACCTATTTTAAAATTTGTTTTTAAACAGAGAAAATGGCGTGAAAACTTTCTCATGGCGTCAGTTTGGAACATCTGATGAAATAAGAAAATTTTGTTTGGCCCCAGATTTAGGTGTATAAAAATAATAGTTTGCTTTGATTTCCATTTTTAGGTTAACACGGTAAATGTATCGAGTAAATTTTAAAAGAAGGGATAGAGATGAAAACTATAGCATAGGTTTTCTTGTATCCATATCAGTGTTTATTCAAAACCAATAACTGATTATAATAACGCAAACAAATTTTAATTATCAAAGCCTGCACATTGCACAATGAAATCTAAAAACAATACAATATCCTACCAGTAGAGAAGTGCTTCAAAGGCCAATCCAGCCACCCTGCGCGTGCGGTCTATTCTTTCAACGGACTGCTGGCAGATTCTTGTCATCATTTCCGAAACAAGGGTCGGACTAAGAATAGAATCGTCCTTGGCCACAACCGACTTCGTCAGAGACTGAAGAGATCAAATTTTTCATGAGCAATTTTTAGTTTTTAATAATGTTAAACCATTCTTACTACTACTTGATATTTCATTTAAAATAAATTTAAGAAAGCGCCTTAACTTTACAGTGTCTTCACCTGGTATGCACCGCTCATTTTTTTAATGAAGGTTTTAATTCAAGTAAAAAACAGTGCTAGTAACTTATCTTAAAAAAAGAAGAAGACTTTCATTCCTTCTGACGAATTTTTTTTTCATCCAAATTTCACGGAATAAACTGGGCTATAAATAGGTATCATCCCACTTAATGTCGTTCCCATTTCATTCCGCGACCAAGAGTGGGAAAGTTGAGCGAGAGAATTTCAAAGGAGGCATTTTCAAATCGGTCTATTCTCATTCACGATTTCCCACTTTGGTCCACGTTAGGTTAGGTTAGGTTTAGGTTTAGGTTAGGAAATATTAGCGACTTCCATTTGGCGCCTTTACTGCAAATTGGAAGGGAGTGACACTGTTTCTCAAATCAAGAAACACTTTTCTCAAATGCGGAGTTTTCACTTTGCACACTTTCATTTGCCGACCACGGATGGGAATGAAACCGAGGTGGGGAGTAATGTATGAATGAGCTTTCTTTTTTAAATTTGTGCATAAATCAATTTTTGTCATGATATTGTATGTGTATGATCGAGTCTGTCATTCAAAAGACGAAATGTGTGAACTATACTGGAAACAAAATGAAATAAGGTCATCATAAAACATCGAGTAAAAATCCCAACAGACAAAGCACAGACAAATTTCGAGAGTATGAAAACCACACAAACACAGACGGACAGAACTAGAGAGATCAAGAAGGCAAACAGATACAGCCTGTATGATGACACAATTTTATAGGCAAAGGCAAATGACGACCTGTATGCATAACATTAGAGAGGTTCCTTTTATGGAACTTAACTCTGTATAAATTCTCTCGGTGTGTGTGTGTGTGTGAAAGTAATAGGTGAATAAGGGAGTGCGATAGAGAGAGCTATATTTAACGTACTTGAAGCGCCTGCATCGCGGCCTCTCTGACCCAGGCACCTATGTCGCCCCTTCGGTCCATCGTGTAATCATCGAGGGCGTTCAGGAGTGCCAAATAAACTTTCTCCAAATTGGCTTTGCAAATGGAATCATTCGTTGAAAATAAAATATGTAAACTTTTATGAATTGATCTCATTAATGAACTTTATTTTTTATCACAAACAAGAACGTTAAATATTTGTAGGTGAAATGTTATCGTTTTCCTGTAATTCAATACCTAAACGTTTACTTTAAAGGCAATTAGAGCAGAGCAGAAAAACCCACCTGTGAAATGGATTATATAAATTATATTCAATTACATTCAATTTTTATTCCTATGCAAAACGCCTATTTGATGATTTATAATCAAACTAAGAACTTTAAAAATGAAGCATGTAGTTGCGACTGTACTTTCTCATGACAATCTATAACTAAATGGATTTGGGAATTGGTTTACCATTGCCATCAGGAACAACTTCAATGGTGTTGCTGAGTCGCAAGATGGAGTTAATTGCTTCTTTCCTAGTTAGTGCCCATTTTAAGGTCGTTGGAGTAATTTTAGTTCCTTCTATCAAAGCCTCAAGAATGATGGAAAACTTCCCACTCAAAAGGTGTTTGGGCATGTGACCTACAATAAGAAAATGATCACTGAACGATCAATATACAACATTTCACTTTAAGAGCAACTGATTTAAAAATAAAAGAATTCACAAACTTAATTTCTCACCTAACGCAGCTGCATATCCTAAGCACTGCGACTCTCTTCCACATTTCAAACCTTGAATATATCTCTCTACAATGTTTTCCCTCCATGCCACCGTTATTTCTGAGGTGAGATAGTAGTGCATCCAAAGGGCACGTAACGCTGCAAGGGCTGACGACCGTATGTTCTCTTCGAAATTTAATACGCAGTCCTCGAGTAAAGTGTGCCATTGTTCTATGATAGTCAAATATTTATTAGAGTAGAAAAATTCCAAATTTCTAGAGTTTTAGTTGTTTATCGAAAGTCTTATACTAGTTCCAGGCATTTGTTAGTCTAAATTGGAGGTATTCCGCGACAAAATTACACTTTCTCTTCAATCTGAGATGGCGAACAGCGCACAAAAATAAAAGTTCAAATAAACTTAAAATTGCTAACAATAACTTTGTGAAATCCATATCCTGTTTCTATTTACTATTCTACGTTATACTAATCATTCTTTTTTTATTACTTTATGCTGCCTATCACACAAAAAAATAGTTACCAAACAGTTGTGGTCGTCCATGCAGAGGAACCTGCGACAAAGAGCATTTCTCAATAAGAACGGAGGTCGCTTGTCTCATATATGCTCCACCCATTCCCTTATAGTGTTTATTTCCATCCAAGGTAGGCACGACGGCGTACACTTTTTCCAGCGTTTCCTCTTCTGCAAACCATTCATGACTTAGTTACATCCACCAAAGTAAAGTGATGCATTAACAATAATAACGCTCGGGTTTTGTTTAATCATCTTTGTAACGGCAAAAGTGGCAGAGGGGACCTATACAAATTTGCCTAGGGGGTGGGGTTACCCACCCAACAACTGAACCAACGCCGCTTAATCCTGCTAATCTAACAGAAAGCTGTTGCGACGAGTCCGTGACGTAACCCTAATATAAAAGGGATTTAACGTCTGAACACGAGAAAATTGCAATGCAAATGGGATGATTCTTAATAAAAACAGAAATAACGGGTGTCAAGATGAAGAATTTCGATTACAAATGTTTCTTCCTTCCTACTTTCATTTTCTCTTACCTACATATGATGTAAAGTTTTCCCCTTCAGCTTTAGCTTTGAGAAAGAGGGCGTGGATGATATATCCTGAAGCCAAGAGGGCGCCATGCCTCGCAATTAAAACGGGTCCCACGCCCACAGTGAGAACACTGGGAAGCACAGTCTTGCTCATGTAATCAGGGTAGAGAGCAGTCAAATTGTGAAGCGTCTGAAAAATAAAATCCGCTCCCAGTCTCATTTCTGTGATGACATCTTGAGAGATGAATGCAAATCTACATTCTTAAATAAGTTATTTCAAGGAAAACAGCATTTCTGGCCATGGAATGTAAGGGTACTCTCCTAGAAGACATTATACGGAAAATTTTTTAAGTTTCCTAGAGAGAGACTGTTTAAAAGTCTTACAATGGAATAAATGAAAAAAATTGCGATTGAAAATCGGTGACAAATATATATATATATATATATATATATATATATATATAAAAATTTGTTTATTTACCTTAGCCGCAAGTTCTCTTATTACAGAATCCCAATGGTTAATCTTTTTAAGAACAAGATGATCTATAAGCGACTTCGTGTATTCTGGATATCTTAAAAGAATCGTATAAAGCCTTTTTTTAAATGACCTCTCACGATATAAAAAGAATTTTGTAGCAACAAGCAGTTAACAATTATGCTGAAGACAAAAATGAATTGATTACGATAAGAACGGTTTGATATTCTACCTACCTACTGCTACCAATGAATTCCATTAACTCAAAACATTTTTTTCAATTAGGTTTACTTACTTTCCAACACTCATACTCAAATTCAAATAAGCATGAGAACGGTTTCCAACCGCGAAATAATCAACGGTTGTCAATATTTCGATTCCGTACGGGAAATTTCCTTGCCTGCCAACATGCTCCTGAAATGCAGCAGAACCAGCTCTTCGACATGGAATCTGAAAGACAAAAATTGTAATGTATAAGGAAAGTATTTTGATGTTCTTTCTACTTAGTATTCGAAACACCATTAATTTACAACATATGGCAGTCATGCAAAACAAATCTCTTTTTCATAATGGGTGAACACGCAACATTTCACTTCAATTACTCTACTGAAGAAAATATTCACTCAACAAATTAGTTTTGTCATACTTTCTTAAAGACAACTTCAGAAAACATTTTTTAATAGATAAGGATACGCATATTTAAATTAATAAGAATAATGATATGCAGGGTGTTATCAAATTATGTTTCATAAATTAGTATACATATTCAGGACGTCAAAGTGAACAAAAAGTTCCTATGAACGCAATTGCTTCGTTTCGGAGATACATTGCTTTTTGCCGAGGACGATCCATGACAGAAGATATCAACACCAATTTTCAATAAACGTTTGGATCGGAATTCTCGGGGATAATTTAATTGGCCATTACAGATTAACAGCCCGTGTTACAGGAGATTTGTATTTAAATTTTCTAAAAGAAGATCTACCGCCATTACTGGAAAACGTGACACTCGCTGTTCGACGGTAAATGTGGATACTCCATGACGGTGTACCCGTTCACACTACTATGGCTGTTAGAAATTTTCTGAATGAAGACTATCCTCAGCTGTGGATTGGGTGGCATGGTCCCGTCGCTTGGCCACCCAGGTCTCCGGACCTAAATGCAATTGACTTTTTCTTGTGGAGTTATTTAAAAAATCTTGTTTATGCAAGAGAAGTCAATGACATAGATGAATTGTGGCAACGTGTTCAACATTGTTCAGAAACAATACGCAACCATGGAGGTGTTTTCCGAACGTATGCGACAAAATCTTGAACGACGCGTTGAAGTATGTACTCTGATGCAGGGAAACCATTTTGAGCACTTGCTGTAAATAAATTTTGATAAACTTTAATGACTTTCATTTTAATTGGATCATTCTCGGCAAAACAGCAATGTATCTCGGAAACAAAGTGATTGTGGACTTATGTTCATAGGAATTTTTTTGTTCATTTTGACGTCCTGAATATGTATACTAATTTATGAAACAATTTGCGAGTGACCCGTTGCCCACGTCGGGCTAGCATCATGAAAAAGAAAAAACTATAGTATTTGTCATTTACCATTACTTATTCGGACAATAGTGGATTTAATTATCCCAGAAGAGTTCCTTGTTCCATGCACGGTCTGTGTGTATCATAAAAAACCTCAGGGGACCATGGATGGGAGACCGTCCATTATGACCTTAGATGTTGCGAAGGAGGTTAAACAACCCCAACTTTAAAATATATATGTAGTCGTACTTCACTTTTGACCACCAGTCTTAGAAACAAAAAGTAAAATAGCTCGAACTCCAAAACAACTGGCCCACGTCATCCTCAAATTTTTAAAATAATTTGCGCAATGCAATCATTGCATAAAATAATCTCTCAGAAAAAACAGAAACTACAACGGTAAACAAAATATTTAATTCACTTTAATAAAACTTTACAACGACGACACCGTAAAACTTATCAGATAGTTCGCTTTGACCTTGTAGATACCAATCAGAGAAATTCCTTTCCTCGCCGTTGGGAAACATCTGGGAATCATCAGAAATCGAAAATCACACGTGGCTTTTATGGAGAGAAAAACTAAAGGGTGCTCGTTTTTTTCCCAAAAAGGACCGCGAAAAGTTAACGTCTTACGAACCTATATAAGCCAGAGTTCACTGAAAATCACCCTCACTCTGCTCGTTACTCCTCCTCGTAGATCTCCCCTTTTACGTAGCGCTCCGCTTCGACCTCAGTCCCTCAAGCAACACCTCAACCATACGAGAAGCGAATCAACACTCGAGGTGACCTACAATTTCATCCCGCCGGAAGCAAACATCAGTCTACCGGCGTCATCCTTCTGGCACTGGCTTTACTCATCCTTCACCACAATTCGATCGGCGCCCGTTCAAGTCCATCAACGGGCCCTCAGTAAATCCTCCTACCGGTAGGCCAATACGTCTTCAGAGCTATCTACGGCGAAACGCAATACGGCCAACCTTCACGTAAGCCCTTCTCAGTCTTCAGAGTTATCCACGTCGAAATCGCAGGTCGGTAAGTTTCTTGTAGGCCCCCACTCAGCCTACAGTGTTTTGTTATGTCGCGCTGAACTATTCAGGATTCAAGACTGAAAAGTCCACAAACTCTGCCTACTCCAGTAGGCCCAAGTGTACGCAAACAACCGGCAAAGTAACTTCCTATTACGACTACAGTAGGCCTGTTCAATTATTTTACCGTTTCAACCATCTTACCGTATTTGTATCCATTTGTGTGTGTTCCTTTATGCATTTCATTTTTCTGACCTAATCCATTTACTGTACTATACCGTACTTTCATTATCTCGGTTATTATTGGCTTAATTACTTAGTGTGTGTTCACTGCCACATATCTCATTAGCCTGCCTAAATTAGTGTTTGTCATCATTAAACTTATTTAACCCTTAACTGGTATGGTGCGGGTCCATACCAGTTAAGGGTTAACGCTTATACTGTGTAACCATTTCTTATTGCTAATAATAATTAATCAGTCATTTATAATATAGTACAAATACCGTTATAGAATTGTTAATCACTGTGAACAAATAATTTATTTTTCTAATTAAACACAAAACAAGGTAATTTCTCTCTCCTTATTAAATATTGTTTGTTTGGGCTGTATCCCAGACTGATGACCTCTCATTATTCATTTCAATATAATTCATTAATTATAGTAAGCCCACTTGATAGGCCATCACAAATTGGTGATCCGTAAGCTACTATAACCTCTTTGGTCAACGCAAAATCTACTTATTCCAAACATTTTGTTCCAAGATTTTCTATCAACAGCTGTGAGCGAGTGAACCATTTTTAAAATAAAGCGTGTAGGATGTTACACAGACTGTCACCAACGTGTTTCAATTTTCGTTTGTCACCCTTAACTTATGTTTTGCTCAAAGTAATATGGGAATTAAGTACAGGTTAATGCAAAGGGTTCAAGCATTCAACCAATCCTTTAGTTTAAACCCTGGTTCATTCTTGTCACAGATTCTCCAAAGTATGGACTAAACAGCATGTAGTCATTTTCAGATTTGTATTCGCTCTCTTCTATTGTAAAAAGTAACATCCAGGAAACTCATTTCCCCACGACATGGGGGCGTGTGTGCTCAAAGGTCACCTGAGCCTGAGCATTAACAGAGTAAGTGTCCGGCTCAACCAAACCCAGGCAGCAGCAGCAGCTGGGAGCGAACTCAGAGCCTCATCGCTTAGAGCCCAACAACAGTAACCACTGCATTATCCATTCCTAACATTTAAATCATTTGCAATATTTTTCAACTTGATAAATATTATTAATTTCATGAGACTGTACTTTTAATAATAAATAATTACATGCCTTATCATCTCGGTGCTTGTTGCATTTTTTATCTAACTTATAATGAATTATTTCCTGAAAACGGAAAGCCAATGTAATAAATCCAAAACTTTAAAAAGTATTTTGCAAATTCATTTTAAAAGCTGCTTCTTTGATTTATGTAAATTTCCTTTGTAAATGTAAATGATGCATGAGGGAGAAACTATATTTCGGATAATTCAAATATGCTTAAGGGGACATTTTCGTGCGTTCTTTGCACTTCCTTGACATGAATGTATGCGCTTACTTAGACAATGTGTATTTAGTAACCGCTTTGGCTTTTTCCAAAGTTTGTAAGTGATGTCAATTTCAAATGGACTATTACTGTATTCGACGAGATCGACAAAACAAAATTTAACAAGTGCATTCTCTGCAGGCAGAGACAAAATGGACGATTTTAGTTTTTACTGTACTTTATCTTAGTATGTTTCAGCCTCAGGAAAAGCAACAGACTTAGTGGATTTGATTTTAGAGTAGCAAGTGCACATTTTGGCATATTATAACAAAGAAAAGGCCTTTATCTGGTTTATTTACCTCCCTATCAAATAGAGACACAATGAGCAGCCCAGTGGCAATTTGCTGTACAAATGCAGTCATTTGATCCGGATGGTAAGCTCTGGCAAATGCCCAACAGAGATAACAAGCAGCATCTCTGATCAAGAAATAAAAAAAAAATAATAATATTGAAGTAAAGAGCTCATGGAATAATTAAATGCTACATATAGTAATCCATTCTAAAAGAAACTTAAATGCTGGAGACCTTAACACTTATTTGTATGCTTCATTCGGTTGTGAAGGGCGTTAAATATATTCAAATGCAAAAGTTTCTACATTGGTTGCTCACAATCTACATTGAGATCAGTAAATATAATGAACTTATGTTTAACATGTGGAAAAAATACATTTCATATTAAATTAGGTTAATGCAATTACCTGATTACTCTTACCTTATGTTAGCACCAACGGAACATTGCCCTCTCAATTCATCATATACAAGAGCTTTCTCAAGAATGGGCATCACATCAGGAAGTCTCTCAGGTAAAAGCAAACCTCTTCTTGCTACAAAAGAAGTAATTATTTATAAAGGAAACACTGCCATTAAGGAAGGTGTAAAATTCAACATAAATAAAATACAAACTAACTAACCGCTTTAAAGAAATTCCCAACGTTTCGCCTCAGAGTTATTGGAAAACGAAATGAAGAATGAGAAAAGAGCAGAGCAAGGAGTGTGTACACGTTAGCCCATATACTGCCGATATAGTGCTTTTTTGCCGAGGACGATCCAATTAAAATGAGTCATTAAAGTTCATTAAAGTTTATCAAAGTTTATTTCCAGCAAGTGCTCAAAATGGTTTCCCTGCATCAGAGTACATGCTTCAACGTGTCGTTGAAAATTTTGCAACATACGTTCGAAAACACCTCCATGGTTTTGTATTGTTTCTGAACAATCTTGAACACGTTGCCACAATTCATCTTTGTTATTAACTTCTCTTGCATAAACAAGATTTTTAAAATACCCCCACAAGAAAAAGTCAATTGCATTTAGGTCCAGAGACCTGGGTGGTCAAGTGACAGGACCATGCCGCCCATGTATGTTCTCTGATGCAGGGAAACCATTTTGAGCACTTGCTGTAAATAAACTTTGATAAACTTTAATGAACTTTAATGACATTTTAATTGGATCGTCCTCGGCAAAAAAGCACTATATCTCAGAAACGAAGCGATTGCGGATTTATGTTCATAGGAACTTTTTTGTTCACTTTGACATCCTGAATATGTATACTAATTTATGAAACAATTTGATAACAATGTATATACATATATATCCCCGCAAGGGGGTTCTAAGCTCGTGCTCTTGAGTGCTCTTTGTGCTCGTTTGTACGTGCTTGTTCCTGGAGGTTTCACGTGCGCCCTCCCGGCCCTAGCACCCAAGGATGATGGGGCTCGACCCTGCAGTCCTTGGTCTTTTTCCACTTCGACTGTCCCCTCCACCCTTTCTTTTTCCTCTGTCTTTCCTCTCACTTTTTCTTTGTTTTTCCGCCGAGATATGCCCTTTTAAATAGAGGCGAATCGGTTCTTCCCGAACTTTAAAAAAAAAAAAATATATACATATATATATATATGTATATACAGTACATATAAGGACGCCGACGAACCTTCCATCACAAGTGTACATTTCCAAAATGTAGTATAGGCCAGTTCAACAGTCACAATTATAGCTAGAGACATTCTAGCTGGTACTTAAAATGTATTTTAACGACTGAGATATGATTCGTAAATACAAGAGCAAAAGGAATTTCTTTTTTAAAATAAAATGTTTTTTTTTTATAAACTATTTCTTGTACGTACCGAGTTCTGCGAAAGCCAAGCACCCTCCATGCCACGCTTTGTCAGATTCTCTCGTAGAAAACAGTTGCAAAATTTCTCCCATAACGTCATCAGCCAGAGACTGAGGCAGTCTCTCCGTCACTCTCCCGATGCCTTTCGCTGCCGACCATCTGACGCGCAACAAAACATGATTAACATGAACTATGTATAAATAAATTTAGGGCGGGTCAAGTTTTTTTTGGCTTTTTTTTAAAAAAGAGACTGTGTGATGGTTTTCATTTTGGTTACCAAATAACATATCAAAAGTTGAGCTATGTGCGACCCCCTGTACCCCTCGCACATAGTCCCCCTTTTTTCCCCACTCTTCTAGCTGAGATTTCACAATAAGCTTTGAACCTATTCTGAACATCAATTTAAGATATGTTAAAAGTAAGTTAGAAGACCTTATTTGCCCTTATTTAAATCAAATGGGTTATCTTCTTTATTTATGGATACTTTTTTGTTTTATGAAGGGTTGCCAGATAAATATATGCAAAAAAGTCTGGCAACCTTAATTTTTTGAGTACTTTTTGCAAAAAATTATTTTTTATTTTTGTTTCAGATTATTGATTAAGTGAAATTATTATTGATTACACAGGCCTGCTATTGTTTTGTTGTCCGAAATATTTTATCATTTATATAGTAATTTTTGCACGCTGATTCCGAAAATAATATTCATTTTTCGCCATCACGTACAGATTTTTCATAAAATGTCATATTACATTTGTTAGTAATTTTCATTAAATTTTGATTAAAAACTACTGTCTATAAATGCTTGGTTTCACCAAGACATCAAAGAAATGGAGAAGAGATATCAGGGAAGGTGGGACATCAGCATGATGGATGATTACTGCTGGATGTTGAAACGGGATACTCCAGAATTATTATATAAAAGAAAAAGAACAGCGCGTACATTCGGGACTAAAATGCATAGATCTCACAAGAAAACTCAAGACAAATAAAGATGAATATGTAATTGACATTAATAGTCTTCTTTCTTTTTAAAGTTGTTTGCATTTGTAATTAGTATAACAAAGCGAAATAGGTACCTAATGTACATTGAAATAAATAATATTTATTTGTTGTTTTTTTTTCCATTCCAGTTTGCAGAAAATCCTTACGTGATAGAAAAAATGGACACCTTATTCGAAATCAGCGTAGCTAAATTATATAAAATCAGTTATTATTAAGAAAATAACTCTTACAAAGTTCTCATTCGCAGGCCTGTGTTATTGGTTATTGATTCAATACTATTGGTTTTTAAGTTAAATTATTGGTTATTAAGTCAAATTAATCATCACAAGAAAAAAGTCGTCAAATGCAGCTTTTGGACATCCTTCCGAGTTTCGAACAGCTATGACACCAACAAAAGCAGTTGTTGTGAGGCACTACAACTTTGTGCGACGACGAGAAGAGGCTGAATCAAATAAATCGATTACTTTTAATGAATGTTGTAACATAGTCGCAATAGACGTTGAAACCATATGGAGAAGGTTCTCTTTCCCTACAATAAGTACTCGTGAAATCTTTCAGAAAGTTGTTAGAGTGATAGAAGCAGCCTCAAAGTTGAACAGGGTTCCTATAAACTGACGAGATGAGAGATTTGAACAAAAAGTTTCCGAGTATGATGCTATGTTTGATGTATGTACCTGTGATTGCTACGATAAAGGGATTGACAGAAATGCCTGCCGGTGCAAGGATAAAATAACAATTGCTGAGTGGGATTCTTTTGCAGAACAAAAGCAAAGATTAAACCAACTAGGGCCAATTGATAGAAAAGCTGCTTTGATGAGGAAAAGGTCCATTGCTAGAGCTCAAAAAGAATACAAACGCTGAATGAGATCACAAGCAGAATTGACCGAAGCTATCAGATTTGTCCCTTCAACATCACAGGAATCACAGGATGCAGCCGGTGCTGAGAGCATGGAGGTAGAGACCGACCAAGAGGATGAAGACTTCGTGCCTGATATAGAGTTAATAGAGAATGAGCAGAACAGATATACCTATGAAGAGTTGGCAGTGACCGCAGATCGTTACAGAGTGAGCTGCAGGGCAGCAGCAGCAATTGTTAATGCTGCTTTAAAAGATATGGGAATCCTGGATCAGGGCAACATGATTGATAGAAAGAAGCTGGAGAGGGAAAGAGCACGAGTAGGTAAAAAATTGAGTACCAGGGTTAAATCGGAGAATATAGGAAAAGAATGCATTGGCTTTGATGGGAGAAGAGATGACACATTAACCAGGGCAGGCAAGATCAAAGAGCACTACGTCATTGTTAAAGAGCCTGGAAATATCTATATAGATCATGTAACACCTGATCATGGAAATGCTCGTTGTGTAGCAGAAGAGCTGATTACTGTAATAGTGGACTCAGAAAGTTCAGACACTCTAAAAGCTTTACTATGTGATGGCACTGCTGTGAACACTGGAAGAATCGGTGGAGTAATAAAGCTTGTTGAAATCTATCTGAATAGGTCTGTTCAGTGGCTGGTATGCTAGCCCTGTTCAAAAATCAACTTTTTCTTATTTTCATAGGTTTCTGTACTTTTTCCCATGCTTTTTGACCTGAAAAGGCCGAAAATCACAACCATTTTGACCTAGGTTGTTGGGAAGCATTGCCGCATGGAGCTTTAAGTTTTCTGCCTTGAAATCGGCCAAAAGCACCAGTTCTGGGGTCCCTTGAATCATGTTTTGCACTATAACTTTTTATCTAAACAAGATAAGAGCAACAAAATAGGCACCAAATTAAAGTGTTTTTAATCCTCTTTCTAACTTATACAATTATGATAGTCTTGGAACAAGAACTGGCACATTGGTACATACAAAGATTTCAGAAATATCACAAAATTCGTTTTCTCACACTCAAGGCAGACAAGGCGCCTTATTCATGACACAAATTTGAGATTAACATTTTGTCACAAGTCTAATCGATCAAGAAGTGAAAGCATTACATGATGATTAATTTCATAATGACATTTACACAGTCAGTTGTTGAGAGTTTGTTTCTTGAAGCTGTCAAAGCGGCGTCTGTTGAACTCCACAGCTTGAAGGAGATAGTCCCTTTGCTTGGCATCTGTTGTTATGACATTTGCAAAGTCGCTCATCATCTTGACACCACGTTCAGCAATGTCATTCACCGCTTTCAGATTCTTAACATAGTCCAACGCTTTTCTGTAGTCCTCATTCTGTGGCCAAGACGTGACAGGTTCCAGAAGCCACTCGGATCCAATGTTCAGTGTGTCCAGCAGGAAATGTGATTCTGGGCCAATGAGATCAACCAGGGTGGTCTTAGCTGTGACTCTCTGGAATAGAGGCTCTCCTGTTCTGAAGCTGTCTGGCTTCTCAGTGGCATGTAACTGGGCAGCAATGTCGTGCTTCAATGTGTCACTCAATCTACTGCTGAACAGGGCAAATGGCATGACTTCCTGCGTCAGGTACCATTTGTGGTTTTCCATCTTATTAAGTACTGCATCAGCAAGCTCTGGGTCAGTTTTCTTGTACTTCAACATGTCCTGGATTAGACTTAGATCATTCACGGGAGCATCTGCAGCAGACATTGACATCATCCATACAGGAGTGTAGAACAGCGGAAGGAAGGTGTTGAGTCTTTCCAGCTTTGATACAGTGTCTTCGTCGAACTCAAGTTGATCTGCAAACATCAGCATTTTCATGGAATACAGGTTTCTGGCCATCCATCTGGCCTGATGAATGGCGCCTGGTCGACTCCAGTGAATACCTCGAGGAGGCGTTCCTCCAAGAACAATGACTGTCAGTTCAGCCATTCCCCTGTAGTCGGCTCTTGGAAGCCTTTCTGCTGTTAGAATGTCTTGGAGTATTTCTTCACTGTTCTTCTTCTTTTCCTTCAGCCATTTGCTGTTGATAGCCAGCATCTTTGGGTTTTCCTTGGACAAGTCCGTCCAAACATCCTTCAGATGCTCAAACCAGGGATTATCTGGCCCCTTCACCTTCCCAAACAGCTTCTCCCAAACTGCTCCTACTAGGATTTCCAGGATGTGATGTCGACAGGCCAGATAAAACACCTTTTTGTTCAGCATTTTCTCTAGCAGTTTGGCAGCTCCTCTGTGAACTCCACTGTTACTGGATGTAGTGTCAAAAACAAGGGCAGTAACATTATCCGTAAGTTCCCATGTCTCCAGTAAATCCATTGAAGCCTCAGCCTGAGCTGTGCCAGAAGAATTGTCGATGACAGGTACTCCCAATAACTTTCCTTCAGTGTATGAAGGTGGACCAGACACTAGCACAGCTAAAGTCTCTGAGGTACTTCCAGGTTCACTGCCCAAGACATCTTTGAGCAACTTTCCATCCCAGTGTAAGGCAGCGTACTGTGGGGGGTTTTCACAAAACTTGGACATGTGACTCTGGCTGATATTATACCTGGACAGCATTCTGCTGCGACGTGTTGTTGAGGTTGAGATGACGAAGTTATCCAGATCAGCCCCTCCAGCTTTCAAGGTGGCAGAAACCATGGCAGTAACTTGATTGTCTGATAAACCAAGACGATCAGCTGTATTGCAGATGACATCACATTCCATGATCTTCCTTGGAAACGTCAAAGTCACACTAGTCACAGTGTCTTGGTGGTGAGAACATCCAGGACGAGGCTGATGGTAATCCATGTCCTCTGTGTTAGCGTCGTTGTCAGTTGAGTCACCCCAGGTAATGTCATCCACATGAACAACTGCCTCTTGTTCTGCTGCAGCTGTAAAATAGCACAACATGTTAAGACAGTAATTGTTAAGTACATGCTAAATATCGCAATGGAGTAAAACTTAAAACTTTTTGTAACGTTCAAAGTAATTAGTTTTACCTTGTTCTTGTCTATGCTGCAGTCTTTCATTCCTCGCTGCTTGCTGCAGGGATCTTGTCTCAAAAATCTTGTCATGACCAGACATATGACCTTTCCTCTCAGTCTTTTGGTCTTCGTAGAACCTGATATCCTCATCTTTCTTCTCTCTGGATAACAGTCTGTTGTTCTGTATTTCCTGGATTGCATCTGGAGCTCCTATATCGAACAGGCTGTCTAATTCCAGCACAAATGCTCCTCTTTTTCCTCCAGGGTTACTTGCTCTTCCTTTGCTTTTCACCAGAGCACGATGTTTCTCATGTAGTTTCATGAAGAGCTTCATTGCGTTGTACTTGGTCATTGTCTTGATCCTAGCCATCTGCCAGAATGGGATGATAGATTCAACTGTTTCATATGCAAGGTCTTGAACCATGGGCCTCCCTGCATTTTCCGGTAAATTCTGAAGATTAAGGAAATACTGGAACGCCTGTCTGTTGGTGGGAAGCTGGGAACCACTGATAAAAGCTGAAGGGTATCCAACCAGGAAAGTTTCAGTGAGAGATCTGGTAGATGGCCCAGTTGACACCTGCCTGTGGACAGTACGTGGAGGTTCTGAGATATCAACTGTGCGCCCACGGAGCTCCCTCAGCTCCTTGCTTAATGCCATTGTGAAGTTGTAACTTGTAGATGGTTTTCTAGATTCTGATTGAGTTTCTGTTGTTTCCTGAAAAATGATAGATAATTATTATTATTATTAATTATTATTTATTTATTTATTATTATTATTATTATTTATTAATTTTATGCTCTTTCATTTGATACCTAATTTGTTGCTCTATCTTGTTTAGATCAAAAGTTAAAGTGCAAAACATAATTCAAGGGACCCCGGAATTGGCGCTTTGGCCGATTTCAAGGCAGAAAATTTAAAGCTCCATGCGGCAATGCTTCCCAACATCCTAGGTCAAAATAGTTGTGATTTTCGGCTTTTTCAGGTCAAAAAGCATGGGAAAATGTACAGAAACCTATGAAAATAAGAAAAAGTTGATTTTTGAACAGGCCTACTGAGTGGTATGCCTTCTTCATATGAACGAACCACCATTCAGCCACGTCTACGAGGCAATAGATGGAAAAACAACAGGCCCAAGTACTTTCAAGGGTTCAATTGGAAATAAATTGAAAACTGATCTAACAAAACTGGAAGTGGTTGCTTTTTCTCCTGTTAAAGGAAACATCATGAAATTTCATCTGATGTTGTTAATGCTTTAAGCAGTGACCAAAAGTATATCGACAATATGTGCCTAGATGTTCAATCTGGAAATGTCTCTAAAGATCTCGCAGAAAGATCTGGTACAATTCATCATGCTCGTTGGCTAACTAGAGCAAATATAATTCTTAGACTCTATGTGTCAACATCAAATCCGACCCAAGATCTCAAAGATCTAGTAGAAATTATTATGCTATCTTATGTTCCAGGATGGTTTTGGGTTAAGTCACATCCACCGGCATCTGATGGATCATCTAACTTCTGGTACTAAGGGTATCTGCTGCACGACTTGAAGGAGAAATACAGATTGATCATGGAACCGGTGTTTCAGAGTAACTCATACTTTGCGAACCCCGAAAATATTCTACTATCGATGATAACAGACTCAAGAAGAGAAGTTAGAAAGGTTGTAATCCAGAGAATCATTTTCTCAAGAACTACATTTTCTGGATCAAGAAACTTTGATCTACCTCGAACTCTTAATTTTGATTCTTCATACTACACTGAAATGATTGATTGGCAGAGAGGTAATTTATCCGCCTCCACTTCTGAGAAACTTTAGCAATAAGGAACTTTTGCTAGCAAGACAAGAACCACTCAAAATACCAGCCTTTCCTTGTCACAGCCAAGGAGTAGAAAGCGCTTTGAGTCTAGTCACGAATGCATCTGATGCACGAATTGGCTACGAAAATTGCAAAAAAATATATTCTTAACTTACTGGAATCACGGCAAAAACTGCCTAAATTTGAATGAAAGGACTGGAATAAATAAACATGCAGTGTTACTTTCAAAATAGCTTAAGTTTATGCATCATGCAAAAGAGCACTTCATTAGGTAATGTTTTTTCTTTTTCTTGTAGAAGACAAGTTCTGTTGTTTAATTTCTCAAAAATGTTAGTATATACTGTAGTATATATACTAAAATACACACAAAAAATGTAATTTTTTTGAGTTTGAATAAAAAAAATAAACGAGTTTAACACAGCTGAAACAATTTTTATCCGAGTTTTTACTGAAAAATGTACATTTTGGCAAATTGAAACTAAAAACCAAAAATTTGTGGGGGGTGGGTGGGGGGTGGGGGTTTAGAAGCCTAGGATACGCGAAATATTTTACTGGGTGACTACTGTGCCCCATACGAAACCCCCCACAATGTGTCACTCTTGAATACAAAACATCAACCCGCCCTAGTCCATCTGTTATTGCATATTCTAATGAAATAGTATCGGATATAAGGTATAAAAATATGTTTCCTCCTCTGATTAATCAGCCTTTGGAAGAAATGAAAAACGGTCCTTGATTGGACAATTCATAATTAGCACGCAGAGTTGAAGGAATCTAACCCAATTTTGACTGAATACACGTTAGAGAGAAACGTACAGCTCCCACCTGCAAAGTGCCATTCTACAGGGTGTCCCATAAGTCCGGCATCATAGGAGAAATTCATATTTTTCTATTTCTACAAACCATAATTCATATTTTTCTCTTTCTACAGGCCATAATGTCTGTGAGCAAGGAAGAACGAATCCAGATAATTCTACTCAGAGGAAATCGGAGTCAAAGAGACTTTGCAACAAGTCTGCTAACACAACTCTGTGTTATTGGCTTGCGGTCTGGATGCAGTCTGTTAAATTCAGCAGCGGCCTCTCTGACTCCAATTTCCTATGAGTAGAATTATCTGGATTCGTTCTTCCTTGCTCACAGACATTATGGCCTGTAGAAAGAGAAAAATATGAATTATGGTTTGTAGAAATAGAAAAATATGAATTTCTCCTATGATGATGCTTATGGGACACCCTGTATTACTATTTTGTACGGATATATATACAGTATCAGTGGTTCCCAACGAGGGCAGTACCGCCCTCAGTGAACGTTTGTAAATTTTAAAGGGGCGCTAGCATGAAGGACCGAATGACATACAAATGTAAATATTAGCTCCATCGTAGCGATTGTAATGTAAAATTAGAATATTAGCGATAAATATCAATGTATTCACTGTACTGCGATTACTTTATAAATAGTTACATTCACTAATGATCATACTGTTTGCTTAATTTTATATATCAAAAGTACTGTTTGGTAAAAAAAGATTGGCACACACACAGTATAATATATATACACCTTTGGTTAGCTTCCGCCCGAATTGTTCATTCTGATGAAGATCAAGCTTTTCACCTCACCTTTGACCTACAGTTTAACGTGGAATCCGAACCACGCCCCACCAGCAGCCCAGTGTCTAGGCCACCCAGGGTACCCATTTATCTACCAACCACTTTCTTTATTGTGTGGAAGGATGAACAGCTGGGTTTTGCTCCACGCTGGCGACGCTGACCACTACACCACCGAGGTGGAAAAGGGTTTCCACAGGAAAATAAATTTAGGTTAAAATTTAAAAATATCATCCTGTTTGTATAAATTGAAGTATTAATCCTTTTATTGTGTTCGTATAAATTAAAATACGAATCCGTTAAAGTCTTAATATTTGAATAACTCGCCTCGATGCCCAGTGGATCATCTGGCATCCTTTTTCAATAACCCTAAACGACTCCAGTGTGCCAAATCTATATCTTAAACAGATTCCTAAATTCTAAGTGTTCTTTTCGACTATTATAAATCACATAAAAGAGTTAAGTGCAAAACTACAATTTTATAAATTCTTTGGCTAATATCATTATTAAAGTAGGATTTTGCAAAGTTTAATAATCTTTTGTAATACGTGGCACCATGGGAGTTTTCTCCAGGGCAGAGTGAAAAAACACTGAGGGTCAGTCCGCCTCGGCCTTCGGGCAGAGAGTTCCTGCCGCACCTTTTGAGTGGTTAGTCAACCAAATTGGGTTCTCTTTCGTTTTACAATTCTCTGAAACAAGTGTTGTGTAAAGGATTTGATTTTCTAATTACTTTGTATTGTAAAAGAAATCCAATAGTTTAAAAGTGATTCCAACCTTGTGAAATAAGGACTGACAAAGGGTGATGCATCATTTTATATCCTTCAACGAGAGAAAAGCATTCCCTTCTCTCAACGGAGTGAGAGAGAGTTACAAGGAGTTACAAGGAAAAGAAGTACCTCAAAAGGCCTTGCGGCCCATACCGAGGAGGTACCAATGGCAATGGGTGCCAGGGAAAATTTTGTAAAAGTTTATTTTTCTTTCAACTATCCTAGCAGTAGTAGAAAATAGGATAGAAAAGTAGAAGGCTCTCTCCCCACCCTCCGCTCCCTCCCTGCCAGAGGCAGGTACGGAAAAAGGTTGAAGAAAATACCTTGACCCTGGAAAAGTAGCCAAGGAAATTTTACAGGAAAGTGGAGAATATATAAATAGCTCTATATTTAGCTTGCTCACAGAGAGACTGTGCAAGCAATCTCCTGCAGAGTTTTCTTATGTTTTAGTCTTGAACTATGAGAGTATTCAGTACTTTGTCTAGCCTATTTTTAAACACATTTACACTTTGACTGGAAACAACCTCTGAGGGAAGTTGGTTCCAGATATTAACTATTTTATAGGAAAAGAAATTTCCACAGACTGAGGTCCTAAATGTCTTTACACACTCAAATAGTGTGCAAGATTTCGTCTAACCTTTTCTTGAACTGATCCACAGAGGAACTGTTCACAACTTCCGAAGGTAACCTGTTCCATGTGTCACAGATCTTATACGTAAAGTAATTCCCACACACACTAGTCCTAAACCATTTCAAATCCAACTTCCAACCATTGTTGCGAGTTGGGTTATCATTTAAACTAAACATACTTCTAAAATCGACATTGTTGAACCCTCGTAAGAGCTTGAAAACCTCGATCAGTTGACCGCGCAGCCTCCGAGTTTCAAGCGAAAACAAGTTCAGGGAGCGTAACCGTCGATTGTAGCCCATATGCCTAACGGAAGGGATTAACTTTGTGGCCCTCGCCTGCACTCGCTCCAGCCTCTCAATATCTTTCCTGAGGGTGGGCGACCAGAACTGCACAGCATACTCCAGGTACGGCCGAACAAGGGAATTGTACAGTGAGAGCACAATCTCCTTGTTCCGAAACTGAAATTGCCTCCTGATATAACCCAATAGTTTCTGGGCTTTCTTTTCCACCTCTACGCACTGTTTCGTAAACTTAAGGTCGCTGCTAATTAGCACACCCAAGTCCTTTTCTAAATCAGTCACATCGATATTACTGCCCAACATCGAGTAGTCCGACTTGGGATTGGCGTAGCCAATGTGCATCACTTTGCATTTACCCAAGTTAAACGGCATTTGCCATTTTTCGGACCACTCTCCTATCCTACCTAGGTCCGCACGCAGTTCCTCGATCGCTTCGGGCGTCCCAACATTGGTGTCATCAGCGAATTTGGCGATCCGACTGACGATGCCACCGTCGATATCATTTATGTAAATGGTAAACAACAGCGGCCCCAAAACGGAACCCTGAGGAACCCCACTAGTGACCGAGGCCCAACCCGAACTAGCCCCTTTAATTACCACCCTCTGCCGCCTATTCCTCAGCCAGTTTTCAATCCACCTAACTATTTCCCCACCAATACCCAGCGCGCGCACTTTCGCCATTAGCCGGCCGGTCGAGAGAGAGAAGAAGAGGAGAGAGAGAGAGAAGAAGAAGAGGAGAGAGAGAGAGAGAAGAAGAGGAGAGAGAGAGAGAGAAGAAGAAGAGGAGAGAGAGAGAGAAGAAGAAGAGGAGAGAGAGAGAGAAGAAGAAGAGGAGAGAGAGAGAGAAGAAGAAGGGAGAGAGAGAGAGAAGAAGAAGAGGAGAGAGAGAGAGAAGAAGAAGAGGAGAGAGAGAGAGAAGAAGAAGAGGAGAGAGAGAGAGAAGAAGAAGAGGAGAGAGAGAGAGAAGAAGAAGAGGAGAGAGAGAGAGAAGAAGAAGAGGAGAGAGAGAGAGAAGAAGAAGAGAGAGAGAGAGAGAAGAAGAGGAGAGAGAGAGAGAAGAAGAAGAGGAGAGAGAGAGAGAAGAAGAAGAGGAGAGAGAGAGAGAAGAAGAAGAGGAGAGAGAGAGAGAAGAAGAAGAGGAGAGAGAGAGAAGAAGAAGAGGAGAGAGAGAGAGAAGAAGAAGAGGAGAGAGAGAGAGAAGAAGAAGAGGAGAGAGAGAGAGAGAAGAGAGAGAGTTACAAGGAGTTACAAGGAAAGAAGTACCTCAAAAGGCCTTGCGGCCCATACCGAGGAGTACCAATGGCAAGGGTGCCACGGAAATTTCTACACACTCAAAGAGTGTGCAAAATTTGGTCTAACTTTTCTTGAACTGATCCACAGAGGAACTGTTCACAACTTCCGAAGGTAACCTGTTCCATGTGTCACAGATCTTATACGTAACGTAATTCCCACACACACTAGTCCTAAACCGTTTCAAATCCAACTTCCAACCATTGTTGCGAGTTGGGTTATCATTTAAACTAAACATACTTCTAAAATCGACATCGTTGAACCCTCGTAAGAGCTTGAAAACCTCGATCAGTTGACCGCGCAGCCTCCGAGTTTCAAGCGAAAACAAGTTCAGGGCGCGTAACCGTCGATTGTAGCCCATATGCCTAACGGAAGGGATCAACTTTGTGGCCCTCGCCTGCACTCGCTCCAGCCTCTCAATATCTTTCCTGAGGGTGGGCGACCAGAACTGCACAGCATACTCCAGGTACGGCCGAACAAGGGAATTGTACAGTGAGAGCACAATCTCCTTGTTCCGAAACTGAAATTGCCTCCTGATATAACCCAATAGTTTCTGGGCTTTCTTTTCACATCTCTACACACTGTTTCGTAAACTTAAGGTCGCTGCTAATTAGCACACCCAAGTCCTTTTCTAAATCAGTCACCTCGATATTACTGCCCAACATCGAGTAGTCCGACTTGGGATTGGCGTAGCCAATGTGCATCACTTTGCATTTACCCAAGTTAAACGGCATTTGCCATTTTTCGGACCACTCTCCTATCCTACCTAGGTCCGCACGCAGTTCCTCGATCGCTTCGGGCGTCCCAACATTGGCCCCAAGCTTGGTGTCATCAGCGAATTTGGCGATCCGACTGACGATGCCACCGTCGATATCATTTATGTAAATGGTAAACAACAGTGGCCCCAAAACGGAACCCTGAGGAACCCCACTAGTGACCGAGGCCCAACCCGAACTAGCCCCTTTAATTACCACCCTCTGCCGCCTATTCCTTAGCCAGTTTTCAATCCACCTACCTATTTCCCCACCGATACCCAGCGCGCGCACTTTCGCCATTAGCCGGCGGTGAGGTACCTTATCAAAGGCTTTCTGAAAGTCGAGATAAAGTATATCAATCGCCCTACTCTTATCGTACTCACTCAACATGACGTGGAAAAACTCGAGCAAGTTGGTGAGACACGACCTATGCCGTCTAAACCCATGTTGGGAGTCCCCAAGCAGCTTGTAGGAATCCAAATGGTCAACGATTCTATCAGCTATTATCCTTTCTAATAATTTACCTACAACTGAAGTGAGACTAATAGGACGATAGTTCCCTGGACTTTCGTGATCCCCTTTCTTAAAGATAGGGGTCACGTTGGCCTCCCTCCAGTCACCAGGCACCTGGCCCATCTCCAACGATTTGTTGAAGACTGTAGCCAGGTGGGGAGCCACCTGGTCGCGCACTTCTCGCAAAACACTGGGGAGAAACTGGTCTGGCCCAGGAGCCTTAAACGCGCTCAGTTTGTCTATTCTATGAGCAACGACTGTCGCGGTACATCTAACACTATCCAGGTCAGCACCTTCGTGCCTCACAGCTGGCTCGGGGATGACGCGGGTATCCTCCCTGGTGAACACTCCCGCAAAGTACTCATTAAGCACTTAGCGATGTCCGCGTCGGAGGTCCGCAGAACGCCGCTTCCGTCCTTTAAAGGACCTATCATGCTTCTAATGGGCTTTCTACTATTAACATAACTGAAGAACTCCTTAGGGTTCCTCTTGCAGAGGCTTGCCACCCGTAGTTCTTCGTTACGTTTCGCTAGCCTAACCTTCGCCTTCACTTCCCTACACAGGCGGACATACGCTTCAGTGTTCTCGTGGGAACGATTGGCCTTCGCCCTCCTATACACTTTCCTATTTCGGATAGCCGAAGCGATGCCACGATTGAACCACTTAGGCTGCGTTGAAGCAGGGGTGACCGGTTTTGAGGGTATGGCAGCAGACTGCAGCACCATAAACTCATCCCGGAATGCACTCCACACTCCCTCAACATCGCCGCCAACCTCTAACCCCATCTCTGCTACGCTATCCCTGAGGCTAACAAAGTTCGCCCGCCGGAGATCGAGCTTACTGCCTCTCGAGTTACTACGCTTCACCCGAGGGACGCACACACGGAACCTAATAAGACCGTGATCACTCCCGCCCAACGATTCGTCAACGGTGAGGCCAGTGACGAGGTTGTCTTCGGTCGTGAATACTAAGTCTAGAACGCTTTCGCCTCGTGTAGGCTCGTTGACCCACTGAGTGAATTGAAGTTCTCATCAGCAAAGTCAACTAGCCTCCTCCCTTCAGCATCGGCAGTCCTTTTCCCACTTTATGCCGCGACAGTTGAAGTCTCCTAAAACTACACACACCCTATCCCCTAGCAGGCTACTGAGTTCGGTGTACAGGGCTGTATCCTCCTCGAGGAGGAGATGCGGAGGTCTGTACACCAAGATTAACCTATAGTTCGTCCCTCCCACGTTCAGATCGACGCCAAGCAGCTCCCGTTCCGACCGGAACTGGCAGTCAACCGGACTCAACGTGTCTCTGACGTATATTAGTACCCCACCCCCTCCCCACGGGTGCGGTCTTTGCGAAACATTCTATACCCGGGAATTTCGAACTCCCCAACGTAGTCCCTACGATCAGTATGAATCCAGGACTCGGTGATAGCAACGATATCCTGGTATTCTGATGCTAAGAGCGCCCGTAGCTCGCGAAACTTGTTCCTAATTGACCTAGCATTAAAAAGCATTGCACGGAGGGAGCCTTCCCTATTCTGACCGCCCCCTAGCACGACCCGTTTCCCGAACAGCCAAGGCTGTCGGGAGTTGAAGAGCCCCTCACTAACGAGGGGGCAACTTCCACAGGAGACTGAGCCCCCTCCAACGTAGGAGGAGGGTCACCCATCTGTACTTCGCCGCACCCTTCAGTCGAAGGTACGTCCGCCACCGGCTCATCCTCATCTCTCCCCGGTGGGGGCCCATCATCTCTCCCAGGACTCGACCTCACCATTCTGTATAGGTGCCGGTCGAGCAGCGCGCCTAGCACACCTTTACCCTTGTCATTGAGGTGGACACCATCCCTCTGGTAAAGGTCCCACCTACCCGAAAATGCATCGAAGGGGTCAATAAACTTCACGCCCAGCGGAACGCACAAGTCTTGTACCCTCTCGTTGATGCCAATGACCTTACTGAGCGAGTGGTCACTGACATTCATTCGCGGTAAAATACCCATTAACATTCCCCTGTCTGTCTTCAGTTTTAGATCATCCGCAAGAGACATGATCTCGGTGATGATCCCTTCTGTAAGACCTACCCCACCGCCTTTGAGGAACAGGTCATTGCCACCAGCGTGGACAACGATCGCAGTCCTCCGACTATCCACGCGCACCTTCTCTACCTCCTTCCTTAAGTGCGCCGTTCCCCGCCCAGGTAAGCACCTTACCTTCCTCCCATCCCGGTTTGCAGAAGCAAAGTACTTCTCCTGGCCCCTGATCTGCGAGTCCCCAATCAAAACGGTGTCTTCCTCCTTCGAGCACAGGAGACTAAAGCGGTTAGAGGTCTTGACAGGGGCAACTGGGGTCTCAGGCTTCGGCTTCGCAGCCTTCTTGCCCGAGACCTTTCGAAACCCGTCGCCACCCATACACGCAGTTACACCACCCGACCCACCCCGACAGGTAGCTACATCCTTCGGTTTCTTTGGGCCATCAGCAGGCCCCTTCCCACCCTTCTCTATCGATCCCTTCCCACCCTTCTCTATCAGCCCCTTCTTTGAGCCCTCCCTTTGTTCTTGATACTTAATCTTACAGTTTGAATCTGCTGGTGTGTTTTTAATTTGATCTTGTCCACTGGGTTGGATTTCCAGTGCTACGACCCTAGCTTCAAGCTTTTTTACTATTCCTTTAGCTCTTTAACTTCCTTTTCGTGGTTGTCTCTAAGTTTACAAAACAAACATACACTAAGGGATGTGATATCGCTGATATTACCCTCTGGGAAGTCTACGCACCAATGATTAACTTTACATTTAAAGCATTCTGCTTTCAATTTAGCTGGCCCTGCCATATTTTCTCTTTTTTTTGTTTTTTCTGAATACTCTGAATAAGATAAAGCGTTCTAGCAATGAAAACTATCCAAAAACGTTATGACCAGTATATAAAAAGGGGGGGGGGGGGGGGGGGGGTGAATTAATCCCGCGCGTAGCCGCACCCGCCTTTTCGCAAGTGACGTTCATTCCTTCCAGAAGACTACACCTCTCCTGCTGCCGCACCGACCAAAGGTCTCCCCAGGGCCGGACCGTCCCAAACGTGTCGCAGCTACCAACTGACAAACACTCGCGACGCAAGCGTCACGGATTTTCCGCCAGGAAGGGAGGCGGAGCCATACACCACACTCCCATAGTCTAATTTTGACTGTACCAGGGACACGTACAAACGGAGTGTCCGCCTATCCGCGCCCCATGTAGTATGCGACAGATGTCCCAGCAAATCCAGGCTACGTCTTGTAGACTCGCGCAGCCGGCGAAGGTGGGAAACCCAGCTCAAACAGCTGTCAAAAACCATGCCCAGGAAACGTACCGATTGAACGAGGGCAGACCCAGCTCAAACAGCTGTCGAAAACCATGCCCAGGAAACGTACCGATTGAACGAGGGCCAGAGGCTGACCCCCGAGTGTAAGATTAAAGGCCGGGACGCGCCGGATGCCCGTCTCCTCGACGGAAGGAAGGCCACACACGAAGTCTTCGGGAAAGACAACGTAAGGCCCACCGACGACGCCCAACATTCAACCCGACTGACCGCGAGTTGGACTTGCCTCTCCACGAGGGGGACTCTCGTCCCCGCGGCATAGACAGCCAGATCGTCGGCGTAGATCATGGGTCGGGGAACTTTTTTGGGTATTACCCAAAAATCTATTTGAGCAAAATGAAATTACCCCCAGACTTCAAAGTAAACAAAAACAAGCCAATTGCTCTTAAAATTGTTGCATATGGTATACAAAAAATTCAAATTCAAAAAATGTTTATTGGATCCATTATTATGGAGAAATAAAAAAAAGCCACACATGCTGGCATAAGAATAGCACACAAACAAAATTAGTAAAAAGGATTGAAGAACTGAAGAATTTCATTCAAAACATCACTTCAGGTTTTGGAAAAATGATGCCGTTTCATTTTTGATACATCATCATCAAAATCAGGACGTAAATTCGTAATATTCTAAAATTTAGAATAACGCCACATTTATGTAACAAAATAAAATAAAAATATACGAAAAAAATATCAGCACAAAGTGACAAGCACTAAAAGCACCTCTTCATTTCATGATACCATACACACGACTGAGGCTCTGAGGGAAGTGTCTCTCATACCGCACGCATTACCCCCAAAATTGTTAAATTTACCCCATTTGGGGTAATTTACCCCTGTTCCCCGACCACTGGCGTAGATGGAACAATGCACCGAGGGCGGAAGGGCCCCCGGTAGCGCAGACATGACCAGATTGAAGCAGGAGACACTCAAAACACCCCTGGGGCACCCCCTCCTCCTGAACATACAGGTCAGATAGGGCCGCCCCATTACGGACGCGGAAAGTGCGATGGCAGAGGAAGTTACGAATAAATGTGGGCAACAAGCCCACAAAACCAAGAGACTTCAAACGGTCCATGACAACTCCCCGACGGGTCGTGTCATAGGCCTTTTGGACATCGAAAAAGACAGCCAGAACAAGATTCCGGCAGGAAAAGGCCTCCCGTACATCATGACCAAGGAGGAGAAGGGGGTTCAGAGTACCCCGAAATCGACGAAAGCCATACTGGGTCGGGGGTATAACCCAAGTGACTCCAGTGTGAAGGAAAGTCGGACGGCCACCATCTTTTCAAGGAGCTTGCATAAGCAGCTCGTCAAGGCAATAGGCCGATAGCCCGCCACCTCCGCCGGATCCTTCCCCGGCTTAGGTATCGGGACCACAATCGCCTCCCTCCAACGGGAAGGGAACGACCCCTCAACCCACACCCGGTTGAAAAGATCCAGCAAGAAGTGTAGGGCCATCGGGTGCAGGTTCCAAATAGTCATACGGAATGTCATCAGGGCCAGGGGCGGAAGAACGACGGGTTGCCAAGGCAGCCCGAAGTTCCCGCATCGTAAAGAGACGGTTATAGGGCTCGTTCCCAGGCGGCGGGAACGTAACATCCGACAAAGGACGATCCGCAGCTGAAGGCGAACGGGAAACCGCAGCAAAAGCCCCAGCCAGCAGATCGGCCACAGCAGTAGGATCCGAAAGGAAGCCGTCCCCGTCCCGAAGGACAGGGCGACTAGCAGGGACCGGCTTCCCCTCGATACTACGTACCTTCCGCCACACAGCAGCAGAAAGGGTAGACGAGGAAATGCCGGACACAAAAGCAGGCCAAGAGGCCCGATGGGCCAATTTGAGAGTCCGGCGGGCGAAAGCCTTCGCCTGCCGCATCTCAATCAAGTTGTCCGTGCGCCGGGTGCGGTGGAAGCGGCGCTTTGCCCTCTTCCTCTCACACACCGCCTGATGACATGCTGGAGTCCACCACGGGACGCTACGCGTCCGCGGGTTACCGGAAGATGGAGGAATACAGTCCTCCGCGACGCCCAACACCACCCGCTCGAAGAACTCCAAGCTCTCATCAACAGAGCCAAAGCTCAACACCGAACGGGCAATGATGGAACGAGCTCTGAAGGATGGCCAGTCAGCCCGCGCAAGGCACCACCTCGGTCGAGACGAGACACCCGGCTGCGGTCCGACCGGCTCAAGACAGACTGGGTAATGATCACTGCCATAAGAGTCCCCCAACACCCTCCACGAAAAATCGAGTAAGGCATCGAGGGACACCAAGGAGAGATCAATACAGGTAGATGAACCCGTGGGTTCGTGGAAGTAGGTAGGTTCGCCGGAATTGAGGCACGCGAAGGAAAGTTCCTCCATTAAGGAGAGCAACATACCAGCAACATTAGTCGACCGGACATCTCCCCAAGCCGGGTCGCGACTGTTAAAGTCCCCGAGGAGGAGAAATGGTCGAGGCAGTTGCAACACCAACTCGCGAACCGCGTCGCGAGGAGAAATATAAATCGAGCAGGCAGTGTACTGGCGATCTAAAAAGAGCCGCACAGCCACAGCCTGCAAAGAAGTACGAAGAGGCACACCTCGCGAGGGTAATGAATGATGTACATAAATCGCCGCACCCCGCCGGCGTGTGTGCTCATCCGGGGTGCAAGGGAAACCAACATAGCCAGAGAGACGAGGGAGCCCCCGTGCAGCCAGAATAGTCTCCTGGAGACAAACACAGGAAGGCCGCTCGCTCTCCAGCAGGGAGGCAAGGTTTTCCCAGTTAGCTAAAAGCCCCCTACAGTTCCAATGCAAACTGGAACTGTAAGGGGAAGTGGCATTATAAGAAGCAGAGAAAGCAGAGAAATAGCCACGGACCAAGCTGAGCAGCAAACTCAACGGTCCGTAACCAGGAACGGAATCGGCTTCCCCGACTCACCCCGAACTGAGGGGGTTGGGGCCACCGACTCCGCAGCTGCTTCACCCGTAGTAGAACGAGGTGGAAAGTGGAACAGGGAGTTCAGAGGGGGGCAGAGGAGACGAGACGGGCACAGCCGAAACCCCCGAATCCCCCCAGAGGGGGGCCGGGGAGAACCAGATGTTCGAGGGCTCGCCGCACCAGACAAGTGCTGACAGGGGGGGGAGGAGGAAAGGTAGATCCAGGAGAGAGACCCGACCACTCTCAGCAGGAGCCGAAGGGAGAGAGACTCCATGAAGAAGGGCCAGGCTCCTCTCGACCAGGTCCACCGTGGGAACCGAGTCAGTAATCGAGGGTGTCATGGGGCGGTGTACCTCAACCGACACCCGGACACTAGTTGGGGCACCGGGAGGTGACGCCCAACCAGCCCTCCGTATAGGGGGGAGGGGAGTCCCGAGTGGATTAGGAGCGGCGCGCCGCTTTCCCTCCGGTGAAGAAGGGGAAGCAGGGGGGGCAGTGGTCATGATCGGGTCTGGAGGACTTCGACCACGGCGACGCTTCCTCCTCCCCTTCGGGGCATCACCTTCCCCACCCGAGAGACGAGTAGGCAAGGATCCAGACCCCAGCGCCGGAGAGAGAGAAGGGGCACTTGTAGGCAGGGAATCAGATGGGATGTCTGAAAGTGAGGCAGAGGGACAAGAAGGTCCCGCGGCGCCAGGACCACCACCAACCCCAGGAACTTCCAGGGGGGCACCACTCCGGTAGGCGCCGGGGTAGCAGGGAAGGGGCCCGAGGACCCGCCGGAGCCAAGAGCCGCAGCATAGGACAAACCCCGCCGCGGCTCCCGGTCAAAGGACCCTATCGCGCGCCTCCCGCGCACTAAGGAATTCGGTAGTCCTTAAGGACCGCACCTCGAATTCAAACGAAAACTCAGTTACCCCCGAAGAACGGGACTTCAAAAGAAGAGACCCATCCTTCAGATGGCGGATATCATAACGACAGGGAACCCCCACCGTCTTAAGACGCTGAAACACTCGTTCCGAGTTGCCCGGAAGGGAGCCAGCGGAAGGGCGGAGAACAAGGAACCTGTCCACCGGACAGAAATTGACAGCAGAGACAGGTCCATGTGTGACGGTAACCGAGAGTGGGCGAGAGAACGAGGGCCGCGAAGACCCCGCCCTACGGCCACCACGAGTCCGGCCACGAGAGCCAGACGCCGCAGAGGACGAGATGGGGCCATACGGCTTTAAGGTCAATCCAGCGGAAGCAGAGGCCGCTGAACGACCAGAAGTAGGAGTCTTATCCAAATCCAAGGGCTGGCCAGAGTCGTCAATAGGAGGGGATTGAAGTTTTGAAATTGAACCCATAAACAATAGCATTACAGAAAAGACAGCCTCGGACCCAAGGCAATGCACCATCCGCCGCTACATCCTTCAAGGCGCAGGCCCAACGTCCCGGGTAGCCCGCCCCCCAACCTGACTGTCGTTTTAAAAACAGCAGATTGGCTCTACGGAGACTTGTCCGTTAAGGGGCTAGCAAAGACCCAATCCAGACGCAGCAGCGGTCCGGGCGCCCGTACCGTCCCCAGAGCACGGCTCAGCCACGGAGCGATGCCCCCCAGCGGGTGCACCCGATGACCCCAAGATTGCAAAATACAAACAGAGGGGAGGGATACTACAATTGACAGACGTCCAAGGCCGAGTCAAGACAAAAGAAATTCGGGAGATACGGGGGGGGGGAGGGGGGAACACACCCGCGAGGAGTTGAGGAAACTCCAACAACCCACGAGGTGTGCGAGCCCCCTCGGCCCGGCAAGCCAGAGTACCTAATCGAAGGGATATATATATATATATATATATACAGGGTGGGCGGAAAGTAGCTCCCTATTTTGGATTGGTAAAAAAATACGTATATTATCCATTTATTTCAGAAGAAATAATATGAAAAGGTAGGCATACATGGTAGGTTTTCTCTAAAATTCAATGTGGGCTCCAACTCTTTCCACCAGCTTCTGGAGCCGCCCAGGAATGGCGTCCACTGACTTTAGCAGGAACTCCGGCGGGATGGAGGACATGACTCCCCGAATTCGGTCCTCCAGTTCTTCCAATGTCCTCAGTTTGGTGCGGTAGACTTCTTCCTTTACCCACCCCAAAGAAAGAAGTCGCACGGTGTCAAGTCGGGGCTCCTGGCTGGCCATTCGCTCTTGTTGTCCGTGAGTGGCTGGATGCCCACTTCCCTGGGCGTTGGATGGGTCGTCGTGGTCCACATCAATGGCCAGCCAGGAGCCCCGACTTGACACCGTGCGACTTATTACTTTGGGGGTGGGTAAAGGAAGAAGTCTACCGCACCAAACCGAGGACATTGGAAGAACTGGAGGACCGAATTCGGGAAGTCATGTCCTCCATCCCGCCGGAGTTCCTGCTAAAGTCAGTGGATGCCATTCCTGGGCGGCTCCAGAAGCTGGTGGAAAGAGTTGGAGCCCACATTGAATTTTAGAGAAAACCTACCATGTATGCCTACCTTTTCATATTATTTCTTCTGAAATAAATGGATAATATACGTATTTTTTACCAATCCAAAATAGGGAGCTACTTTCCGCCCACCCTGTACATATATATATATATATATATATATATATATATATATATATATATATATACACACAGGGTGTCCGAGAATTATCTGTACAAATTTGGCTGTTATTAAAAGTCAACCATGAAGTGTAGAAATTCCAGTGTTGTCCCATTTTACAGAGAATCTCATTAAGGTTTTCCTGATACCAAGTTTTGACAAGTTTTTTAGAAATTCCAGTGTGTCCGAACATTATCTGTACAATTTCATCTTTTAATAAAATCTTGATAACACACGTAAAATTCTTAAACAAGATTATTTAGAATCTGTATTTTCAAAAGTTTCTTTTATTAAAGTAACGTTGTTACAAACATTCGATATGTGCACCATTAGTGATTCGCAAAACATCCAATCGATACTCCAAATGTTGCCATGTACGCTGCAGCATATCCACATCAATTCGCTCAATAGCAGCTGTGATTCTTGCTTTTAAATTATCAATGTCTGTCACCCGCGTACATTTCTAAAAACTTGTCAAAACGTGGTATCAGAAAAAACTTAATGAAATTCTCTGTAAAATGGGACAACACTGGAATTTCTACACTTCATGGTTGACTTTTAATAACAGCCAAAAATTGTACAGATAATTCTCGGACACCCGGTGTATATATATATATATATATATATATATATATATATATATATATATATATATATATATATATATATTCTCTCGGTGAAAAGTAAAATTCTGCCTCCGTATCGACCGTGAGGCTTTATGCTTAAGGAAACGAAAGAAATGGACTTGAAAGCACAAAGAAAATTAGGAAATCTGATGGATAGGTCGAGGTTCAATATTAGGGATGCAGGATTGTCACTCCAAAGGAATATTAAATCTACGTGATTCATAAATAAACTACTTCAATTATTTTTTTCAAGTAAATTTCACAAATTTACTTCCCAAATAAATTATTTTCTACCTTTTACCTTTTATTACTGAAATAAAATGTGGTCTTAAGTTTCCAACTAAACATTCTACAGAATATGGCAATTCCGAAGTCTTGGTATTTCTAATTTTAATGCAATATTACGATGATGATTTATATTACAGCTTATGTAAATCATGCTTTGAAGTTATTCCTAGTCTATGTACGAACCGTCCTTCGATATATGTAGGATAGCCAGAATTTGAATGAATGAATGAATGAATGAATGAATATTTATTCCTTCCAAGTCTCTCATTTATTTGAAGTTATGAAATTCCGTTTAAACAGACTGTGACTATTTTTCTCATTCTGCCTAATTCACAGTGTTGCTCTAACCAGAGCTGGGCACTTGCGTTTTTTTGCCCGTTTTTTTGCGGTACTGCGGTACTGCGGTACTACCGTGTTGGTCGGTACCGCGGAAAGTACCGCGGGAAATTTGAATGCGGTAGCGGTACTGCTGTACTTTCAGCGATCCTTTGCGGTACTGCGTTATGCGGTACCGGTTTGGTAGTGCGGTAGTAGTACCGCAGTACCGCAAAAAAACGGGCAAAAAAACGCAAGTGCCCAGCTCTGGCTCTAACTATATATATTTATAGTAGTGATGTAGGTCACATCCGCACATTTTCTCGCATCCGCATCCGCACTTTGGACTGCGGATGTCGTGCGGATGTGGACCGTTGAGATAAAACGTCATTAATAAGCGGAAATTATCAAATTCTACTTTAATAATAGAACTAGTTCATTATGCGCAAAAGTGATGCAAGCGACAAGACGAGAGGCTGTTCTTGTATGAAGTTACTCTCTTGCAACCTACTTAGATCCACGTTACAAAGCTAAGTTATTTTCACCTAGTACATTAGAACGAGTTAAATCATCACTTGGCAAAGCAGTTGAAGAGCTTCAATCTCTTGAATCTGTCGCTTCGCCATCCACCAAAAGAATAAAAGTTTCAGTGACAAAACCAACACCTTCAACAAGCAAATCTATCACAGAATCTCTCTCTCAGTTTCTTGAGTCAAGCAGCGATGACGAGACCTACGCGATGTCAAAAGATGTAGTAAAAATGATCGAGAGCTATCACCAAGAAAAACGCCTGGCTGCATGTGACAATCCTATTAGTTGGTGGAAAAATACGCAGAATATCTATCCATACTTGAGTAAACTTGCAAGGAAACATTTAGCACGTCCTCCAACAAGCGTACCAAGCGAGAGATTATAATTATTTAGCAGTGCTGGATTAATATATGATGAAAAGAGAAACAGACAGCAGAAAAGGCAGAAAAATTAATGTTCTTTAAGCATAACCTTCCTATAATTAAGTTTGAATATTAAACGATGAACATCTTAGTTTACTTTATTTTAATTACTCATTTATAAATATGCCTAATAAAACTTTAAACTTAATATAAATAGTTATCAAGCTAATTAAAGATCTCTTTCTATAAGGGTGGAGGTTGGGGAAAGAGGTCGGGTAACACAATTATGGTTTCTAATTGTGGCTGAAACAAAATATAACGAATTTATTTGCAGACGAATTCACTAATTGATTTCTATATTAGTTAGATGCTTGCTATTATTTTATATGTTCAGGGAAAAGTACAGCAATTATTGTACACTTAATCAATTATACTACATTATAGCTACAGCTCTCTCTATATAATAACTTATTATATACGTTAAACACAACATATCTCGAATATATCCTAAAAAATAATGAAAATGTAGACATGAAATCAAACATCCTCATCCGCGGATGTGAAAAAAATGACATCCACTACATCACTAATTTATAGTAATAATAATTTAAAATGAAAACCGAAATCATTACCATAATAAAACATAGTTCATTCAGGCGAGTGAGGACATTGTGATCAGTTGCATATTAAGGATTTTTGGGCTCTGGGGACAAAATATTCTTGGGCCCCTCAACAAGACAAATCTTCCGAGTCACGTAAATTAATAAAACCATTTCTAAATAAAGCCATTTATTTTTAAATCAAATAATACAAGTTTTACACATATACCAAGCTGCTACAATTACACCAAATGAATTAACACAACTACCAGTCCACTAGTAATCTACCAAAGTTGATCACAAAATCATCCACCACCAGTCTACAAACGTTTTTTGCGCTGCTTCATATCACTAAAGTTTCCAATCACAAGCTCAGTATTTAAGTTCCGCAAAATATCATTTTCTCTGCATAACAATGACAGACTTTGCAATTTCTTTTGTGTTAGCATTTGACGTTAACATTTTTAATCATACTCAAATGAGAAAAAGAACGCTCTCCAGTTGCATTTGACACCATCAAACACACATAAATGCGATAAGCAATGAAAGTATTTGGGAAAACAGCTCTCAATTTGTGAATTTCTTGTAGTACCAGTACTCGGAAATTTCAGACATCCTAAAACAGCTAGGCCCTGGGGCCTTGCCCCACGCTGGGCCCACCCCTTTAATACGCCACTGAATTTGTGATTATACTTTTGTACAAGTTCTCAACCAATCTCCATGAGGAATTACCAAGGCGATAAACTCGAAGCAAAAATGTCGCATATACAAGATAATTATCCTTGATAAAACTTTGAGCAAAGGTATTTTAACTTCTTAACCATGTTGTGTTTTGATGGGATGTTTAACCTCCTTCGCAACATCTAAAGAAATATAACGGAGGGGACCTACAGCTTTACGTGCGACCCGAACCACGGATCGCTACATTATCTGGACGCAGGCAGAGGGCGGTCTCCCTTCCAACTACTCTCCGGATGGGAAGTTGTTACGACACTAGCCACAACGTAGCCTTTTTAACCACAATGAAAGTCAAAATCCCCCTCCCCTATTTTCATTAGATCTCACTCCTCAAAATATTCTCTGTAAACATTTAATTTATGTTACTGTATATGGCGTTTAATAGAAAAAAAAAAAAGGAAACCTACAAGAAAAAAGTTTTATTCATTTTATACAGAAATATCTTAAGTGGACAAGGACACTATCCCTATTCCGTGTTAAATATTTAATACATATACTGTACATTAAAGATGTAATAAAAAAGTGACTACTGCAAATTCCCCGTTTTTGCCTTTGAAAGCGGTGGGACAATCATTCGAGTCCTACCTGACGATAGTGTCTTGATCCTTGAGTCCCTGCAGCAGATAATCAATTACCTCTTCAATTTCTGACGGTACATCATCTTCCTCTTCTTCAGTGACTGTACAAGAGATTTTGGCTGCGGAATGTGAAGCTAAACCATCCACATTCGAAACTAGGCTGCGGTTCCCTCTCTGATAACGCCATGATGCTAATTTTGGACGGAGGAATGTCAATCCTTTGGAAAAATTGTGGAAAAAAAGTTACTAGTGATAAAACGCACTGATTAAGAAGCGCTTTATAAAGACAATTCTACCAAACGGATGACAAAAATGGAATTCTCAAATCTTTATTTCATAAACTAAAACATTTCAATATGCAGGAACCACTTGCATGTTGGTGAGATGCTCTTTCCTTCTAGGCAAAACTACCATGAACTTTTAATGAAAGGTGACCATCATTCCGTATATTTGAAACACTTTGCACGCTAAACACGCGGTATTTAAAATAGTGAGTGTGACACAATTATTTAAAATAAATCAAGTAATTATTGTAAATAACAAAAATTTTAAAAATCAGATTGTCACCTATTCTTTGGATGAGCTTCATGGAAAATTTGCGGAGGGGAGTATCAGAAAAGGTGGGCGCTTTCGAGGAAAGAAACTTTACGATGACATCAGGAGCAAATTCAGACATTTCTTCTCTTTTCCCATGCTTGAAGATTAAGCCTAATGCCCTTAAGACTCCCATTCTGTGAAAGAGCGTTTGAGAATCTGTTGGGTCAGATTTCTCAAGAACCTGAAAGAGAAGCCATTATTTTACTTTCAAGAATTAAAAAGTCCTTATGAAATTAATGAAAGTCATTCACTATCTAATAAACAGTCTTTAACGTTTCAAATACACGCATTCATAACTTAACCCTACAAAAAATTCAGGGATTAAAGGGTTAAAGTAAGTGATTTTTTTTTATTGTTATTATTATTCATGTACACTTGATGTTCTTTCATATTTTTGGTGGAAAAATAGTTCCTTACTAAGAAAGAAGTGGTTAGACACGGTTTATTCTAGGCAATGCTACTAAACAGAATGTATAAAATTCACCATGATTTATCTGCAGGTGATCTATGTACAATTTCGGGAAAAAGTTCGCCTAGAAACCCAAAATTTCTAAAAAACAAAAATTAGGAATGACTGGATTTTGCTTTTGAAATTTTTTATTAGGAGGGATGGGGACCCATTACCAATATGTAATATGCTTTTTACAAATTGTTCCTAGGCGAACTTTTTTCCGCAACTGTGCATAGATTACCTGCAATAAAAAAGCAAGAACTTTAATATATTTGCCAAAAGATGATTCTGGCTTTCAACCATTTACGACGTAAATTCCAATACATATTAACGTTTTAAAAGTTACAATTATACTGCTTTGCTTCAAGGCAATGATATCGATGAATTAAAAAACTATTAGTAATAGTATCATACATACGTACAATTATCAAAAACACTCCTTTCGCAACAAAATGAGGTGAGAAGGCAGAAACAACTCGGATATAAAACACAGAAGGTACTGAAGGAGAAAAAATGCAGAAAGTAAATTGTACACATCCATTCACGCAGGCGTCCTAGTGGACTGGTGACTACGAACATGGCTAAGTTCCACACCTGCGGTGCTTCCAAGCTTTGTCAAATAATAATAATAAAAAAAACCAGGCTTACATCATTCTCTCAATGTGACATTTAGTAAACAAATTTTGGGGAGTTAAGTTAGGTTAGCTTATTAGTGCCGATAGAATGTCCCGTGAACGAAATAGGTCATAAAAGCAACCATTTAAATTAAATATTACACAAACATTACCTCAAAACAGTAGCTCAGGAACCTCTTAAGATGTTTATCTTTTAAATCAGGCCTTGTCACAAAACGAGACGCTAGATAAGCCGCCATTTCCCTCGAGCTTTGTGCGCATCTAAGATGTTTTCTGATTATCGTAAATACTCTGTAAAAGAATCAAAATAAAGTTACTTAAAAGTTTAAAAAAAAAAAAAAAAAAAAAAATTCTTAAGATTTTTAAAAATAAAAACCACTTCCTCTAATTCCAAATCTTCCATTTTGCATACGTCACTCTCCAAATTTTGTAATGTATTTTAATAATGAAATTCTGCTAAACCTTTATATAATCTTCGCTAACTACACTACGTTCGCACTTATTAAGCAGATTACATTTTCTCCAATGTTTTCAAAAGTTTTCCCCCTATTTCAATGAAATTTGTAGCAAATAATCACTATATATAGCAGCAATGATGGTATTCATTTCGATAAAATATTCTGATAATTAAAATAATTATCTCATTTTATTGAAAAAAATGTAAAATATTGTGTTCCGAATTATTAAGCAAGTATTCTGTTTACGGATCTAAATGGTGAAAATGGGTAAGAAGAAGGATTTAACATTAACCGAGAAAAGAAAAATAGTCAAGTTACTCGCTGAAAATATAAAATCTATTGAAATTGCGAAGCAGTTTGGCAGAGCTTATCGAATTGTAAACAAGTTTGTAGCGGAGGGTACTAAACTGAGGCAGTGAAGTGATAAAGGAGCCATAAGAAAAGTGACAAGGGGGCAGATATCTGTAATCAAGCACAAATTGCAAAGCATCCATTGTCCTCAAGTAGAGGTTTTTGAGCAGGCTGGCATACATAATGTACCAAGAACATCTCGATGTGGAATCCTCCAAACAATTGGCAAGACATGTAAACCGACGATTCAGTCACCATTAACACCCAGGTACAAGAAGCAGCGTGTTGAATGGGCGCGTCAGTATGTGAAAACAGATTTTAATACTGTATTGTTCACCGATGAATGAAAAGCAGCCCTTGAGGGTTCTGATGTTTGGTCAAGAAGATGGATTGCTGAGAGCCAATTTCTACCATCAAGATTAAGACACCAACAAGGTGGAGGTAGTCATGTTTTGGGCAGGATTGATAGGCAATGAAGTAGCTGTCCCATACAGAGTGCCTGATGGTGTAAAAATTAGTGCCCAGTCTTACACAAACTTTCTAAAAGAAAACCTCATTCCATGGTAGAGACTGACCCTTAGCAATCCATCTTCTTGATCAACCACCAGATCCCTCAAGGGTTGCTCTTCATTCATCGGTTAACAATACAGTATTAAAATCTGTTTTCACGTACTGACGTGCCCATTCAACACGCTGCTTCTTGTACCTGGGTGTTAATGGTGACTGAATCGTAGGCTTAAGGATAAAAATATAATACAACAGAGTTAAAGATTACAAGGATCAATTTAAAATTAAATTATTTTTTTCACTGCCTATATATATATATATATATATATATATATATATATATGATGCAAACCCACAAGGAAAAAAAAATTATTCCAAGGCCTTTCGTGTATTCAGAAGTACACCATCATTCCCTGATGAGGTGTACTTCTGCATACATCAAAAACCTTGGAATCATTTTTCTTTTTCCTTGTGGGTTTGCATTATTCATTCATTTCATGTGTTTAGTTGTGAAATTTATCCCAATATATATATATATATATATATATATATATATATATATACACATACACACACAGGTCCTGGGTGGCTTAGTAGTTAAAATGCTGGGCTGCTGGTGGGTCGTGGTTTGGATTCCACGTTAAACTGTAGGTCTAAGGTGGAGTGAAAAGCTTGACCTTCGTCAGAGTGAGTGAATAATTCAGGCAGAAGCTAACCAAAGGTTTTATTATATATATATATATATATATATATATATATGAAAATTATTTCACAAAAGTAACACGTGAAAAATATTTATGATAAATAAAACCACGAAGGAAAGGAAACACAAAAAGGTGCTCAAGTGCTTTCGTCTAATGACATCCTCAGGAACACTGAAGTACATAAAAGGTTACGGCCTATATATAGGTTACAAAAAGAAAAAAAGAAATAAATAACATACACACACACATATATATATATATATATATATCTCTACACACACACATATATATATAATATATGCAATAAATGGAGAAGGAAAAATAAAAATTAAAAATTAAAAATTAAAAATTAGAGGATTAACAAAGAGGCATACAGATTTGTAAGGAAAAATATCGATTTTTAGCACAAGATCAAATGAATTATAAAAATACAAATTTATACTGGAAATCTGCCTGGGTTTTAACACTTTGCCTTTTAGAGTCAAGTTTCGATATATATAAAAATAAAATGAAGATTAAAAGTTAATAAAGTAGCATACAAGTTTACCAAAGATTTAGCGTCCTACCCTTTTTATCTAAATTTGTTTTGAAGGAATTCAAAACAACAGGATCGAGTTGAAAAAGACCTTTGCTTATGTTAAGTTATTTGAAAGTTGGATAATGGCAGACTCAAGAATATTTCTATTAACAATGTTGCTAGAATGAAATAAAACTGAAGCATTATTCCAATCAATACAGTGGGATAACTCTGACAAATGGACAAAAAGAGCACTGGACAACTGTCCTGTTCTAACGGAATATTGATGCTGTTTTATACGTGTGTGCAAATCCTTTCCCGTCTGACCTATGTAAAAGGAATCACATTGTTTACACCCAATTTTATAGATAATGCCTGAATTATTGGTAGGGCTATTTTTTACTATGATATTTTTCACAATATTGTTATATGAAAATACTACATTGATATCCAAAAGTTTAAGTACATTAGCAATGCCTAAAAAGCCCGGGAAAAATGGAAGTACTAAAATATTTTTTGACAAAGTACGTGTGTTATTATTGACACGATAGAAAGTTCGTTTTGCCTTGTTGAGACAAGATTCCATAAACGCAGATGGGTAACACAGATCACTTCCAATACCGTTGATTTTTTCCAATTCGGCATCGATGTATTCCGGACTGGCGATCCTAAGGGCGCGGAGAAACATTGATGAAAAAATGGCCTTCTTAGTGGGGGGGTCATGTCCCGAGTAAAAGTGTACGTAGGGCAAATTGTTTGTTGTTTTCCGATAGATACTAAACTTAAAACCTGGGCTTTCCCTATGTACATGCACATCCAAAAATGGGATTGAATTGTCTTGTTCCACTTCTAAAGTAAACTTAATGGAGGGGACTTGATCATTTAACTGAAGGAGGAAGTTATCCAGGTCACAATTCATGGGCCAGATACACAAAATATCGTTGACATACCGCAACCAAGGGATGCCAACCCCCAGGATTCTCGGAATGTAAGTAATTTCGAAAAACTCCATATAAATATTCGAGAGGAGGGGCGACAAGGGGTTGCCCATGGCCATCCCAAACACTTATTGATAATACTCGTTATTGAAAGTGAATTTACAGTCTTTGATGCAAAGCTTAATAAGTTCCAAAACAATGTGTGAAGGTAGTGGCAGGTCATACTTATGTAATTCTTGGGAGAGAAAGTCAAGCATATCATCAATCGGCACTTTTGTAAACAATGAACAAACGTCAAAACTGATCAATCTATCGTTAGTTTCAGTACGTGCATTATTCAATTTTTCAGGACCCCGCCACATACAGCAAACTTAGGAAGAACCTGCAGGATGATGTCATCAAATCATTTAATAGTAGCTTGAAACGCATTCTCAAAGATCATAAGGACTTAATTCCGCTTTTCATGTCCACTTCACCTTCTCTGCCATACCTTTACGATCTTATTAAAACCCACAAACCTGGCAACCCTATGTGCCCTATTATTAGCTCGGTGGGCTCTATTACTTATAAACTCTCCAAATGGCTTGTCAAAGTCTTGTCCCCCATTCTTGGAACTATCTCTGATTCACATGTAAAAAATTCCATGGATCTTACTGAAAAATTGAATAATGCACGTACTGAAACTAACGATAGATTGATCAGTTTTGATGTTTGTTCATTGTTTACAAAAGTGCCGATTGATGATATGCTTGACTTTCTCTCCCAAGAATTACATAAGTATGACCTGCCACTACCTTCACACATTGTTTTGGAACTTATTAAGCTTTGCATCAAAGACTGTAAATTCACTTTCAATAACGAGTATTATCAATAAGTGTTTGGGATGGCCATGGGCAACACCTTATCGCCCCTCCTCTCCAATATTTATATGGAGTTTTTCGAAATTACTTACATTCCGAGAATCCTGGGGGTTGGCATCCCTTGGTTGCGGTACATCAATGATATTTTGTGTATCTGGCCCATGAATTGTGACCTGGATAACTTCCTCCTTCAGTTAAATGATCAAGTCCCCTCCATTAAGTTTACTTTAGAAGTGGAACAAGACAATTCAATCCCATTTTTGGATGTGCGTGTACATAAGGAAAGCCCAGGTTTTAAGTTTAGTATCTATCGGAAAACAACAAACAATTTGTCCTACGTACACTTTTACTCAGGACATGACACTCAGGCACTAGGAGATGAGGGGGTGGATCTGGTGTGGGATCTAATGCAGAAGTTGTTTGACCAGGAGGTGATTCCGGATGAGTGGCGGACCAGCATCATAGTGCCTATATTCAAAGAGAAGGGAGATGTACAAGATTGCACGAATTATAGAGGGATCAAGCTAATATTACATACAATGAAGATATGGGAGCGAATAGTGGAGAGTAGGTTGAGAGACGAAGCGGAAGTGTCAGTGGAACAGTTTGGATTTATGCCGGGAAGGAGAATGACAGATGCAGTTTTTGCATTGAAACAGTTGGCAGAGGTACAGAGAGGGGCAGAAGGCGTTGCACATGGTTTTTATTGACTTGGAGAAGGCATATGATAGGATACCACGGCAGGAAGTTTGGAGATGCTTAAGGGAAAAGATGGTACCGGAGAAGTATGTTAAACTGATCAAGGGGATGTACAGGGGAGTAACAACTAAGGTGAGGAGTAGCGTGGGTGTGTCAGAGAGCTTTGGGGTGGAAGTTGGTCTGCACCAAGGATCAGCTTTGAGCCCCTTCCTTTTCAATGTGGTATTTGATGTGTTGACGGACAGGATTAGAGGGGAGGCACCGTGGTGCATGATGTATGCAGACGATGTTGTGTTGAGTGGGGAGACGAAAGAGGAGGTGGAGCAGCAGTTGGAAAATTGGAGAGAGGCGTTGGAAAGTAGGGGGATGAGAATTAGCCGAAAGAAGACCGAATATATGAGATGTGATGTGCAGCAGGACCGAGGAGGGGAAGTGACATTGAGTGGAGAGCGTGTTAAGACGGTGGAGTATTTTAAATACTTGGGGTCAACAGTGGATGCAGAGGGGGGAGCAGAGAGAGAGATAAACTGTAGAATACAGTCGGGGTGGAAGAACTGGAGAGACGTATCAGGGGTGCTCTGTGATAAGAGGGTCCCAGTGAAACTGAAGGGAAAGGTATTCAAAACAGTGGTGAGGCTGGCAATGTTGTATGGAATGGAGACTGTGCCAATGAAGAAGAGCAATGAAAGAAAAATCGATGTGGCTGAAATGAAGATGTTGAGATGGATGTGTGGAGTGACGAGGAGGGATAGGGTCAGAAATGAGCATATAAGAGGGACAGTGAAGGCGGCGGAAGCATCTAAGAAGGTGCAGGAGGCCAGGCTGAGGTGGTATGGACACGTCAGGAGAAGAGAGGAGGAGTATGTGGGGCGCAGAGTGCTGGAGATGGAGTTGCCGGGATGGAGAAGAAGAGGAAGACCGAAGACGAGATGGAGGGACTGTGTGGTGGCGGACATCAGGGAGAAGGACTTGGAGGAAGATGTGGTATACGACAGAGGAGAGTGGAGAAGACGAACCAAAAACAGCGACCCCATGTAAAGATGGGATAATAAGCTGCGGAAGAAGATGATGATGATGACACCCCAACTAAGAAGGCCATTTTTTCATCAATGTTTCTCCACGCCCTTAGGATTGCCAGTCCGGAATACATTGATGCCGAATTGGAAAAAATCAACGGTATTGGAAGTGATCTGTGTTACCCATCTGCGTTTATGGAATCTTGTCTCAACAAGGCAAAACGAACTTTCTATCGCGTCAATAATAACACTCGTACTTTGTCAAAAAATATTTTAGTACTTCCATTTTTCCCGGGCTTTTTAGACATTGCTTATGTACTTAAACTTTTGGATATCAATGTAGTATTTTCATATAACAATATTGTGAAAAATATCATAGTAAAAAATAGCCCTACCAATAATTCAGGCATTATCTATAAAATTGGGTGTAAACAATGTGATTCCTTTTACATAGGTCAGACGGGAAAGGATTTGCACACACATATAAAACAGCATCAATATTCCGTTAGAACAGGACAGTTGTCCAGTGCTCTTTTTGTCCATTTGTCAGAGTTATCCCACTGTATTGATTGGAATAATGCTTCAGTTTTATTTCATTCTAGCAACATTGTTAATAGAAATATTCTTGAGTCTGCCATTATCCAACTTTCAAATAACTTCAACATAAGCAAAGGTCTTTTTCAACTCGATCCTGTTGTTTTGAATTCCTTCAAAACCAATTTAGATAAAAAGGGTAGGACGCTAAATCTTTGGTAAACTTGTATGCTACTTTATTAACTTTTAATCTTCATTTTATTTTTATATATATCGAAACTTGACTCTAAAAGGCAAAGTGTTAAAACCCAGGCAGATTTCCAGTATAAATTTGTATTTTTATAATTCATTTGATCTTGTGCTAAAAATCGATATTTTTCCTTACAAATCTGTATGCCTCTTTGTTAATCCTCTAATTTTTAATTTTTAATTTTTATTTTTACTTCTCCATTTATTGCATATATATATATATATATATATATATATATATATATATATATGTGTGTGTGTGTAGATATGTATATATATATATATATATGTTTGTGTGTGTTATTTATTTTTTTTCTTTTTGTAACCTATATATAGGCCATAACCTTTTATGTACTTCAGTGTTCCTGAGGATGTCATTAGACGAAAGCGCTTGAGCACCTTTTTGTGTTTCCTTTCCTTCGTGGTTTTATCATATATATATATATATATATATATATATATATATATATATATATATATATACAGTACTGGCCAAATTATTAGGAATTTTTTTAAAATTTCATTTTTTGGTATAAAATGTTAAATTAAACCAATTTTAAACGTTGAAAAGTTATTTATTTCTACACAAGAATACATGGTCATTATTTAGCAATAGTTTAGTACTTAGTTTGACCCACCTTAGCTGCCATAATGGCTGCGACACGCTTCGGCATGCCATGAATCAATTTTTTGCATAATTCTTTAGTCGAACGAAGCATGTTTGTTAGTCAGTTGTCGTTTGGTTGTCGTGCGATGCGGGTGTGTTTCTCTTTCTTTTACGTGTCATTGTAACTACCGTTTAATTTAAATAGTGTATTTACCCAATTTCGGCAATTATTTGTTACAGTTTTTAAGTGAATTTGAAAATGGGGCGAAAGAATGACGAGTCCACGGAAAATTGGGCAAATACAGGTTTTATTAACTTCTTCTACATTTAAACAAAAGGAAATCGCTGCCAAACTCCATGTTTCACCACAGTCAGTACTTCATATTAAGAAAAAAAAATGGTATTTGGAGAAAATGTAGGCCCCAAAAGGGTTGGAAGATGCGGCAGAAAAAGGGTAACGACTCCAAGAACTGATAGACAGATTGCAATTTTCTCTCTTAGAAATAGAAGAGCTACTTGCAAAAACATTTCCAGTAGTCTAGCGGCTGAAGGCATCAATATTAGTCGTAGAACAGTCAACAGGAGGCTTCTAACTGCCGGCTTCAAAGCCTACCACCCAAGGAAGAAGCCCAGGCTCACTGAGGCTATGAAGAAGGCACGTTTTGCATGGGCAAAGGAACACATTAACTGGACTAGTGAGGATTGGGAACAGGTAAGAATAATATTTAACATTAAATAGAATGTTAATACAGTAAATACAGTATGCATAGAAGTGTATTTACAGTACGTGATAAAACTGCAGTAAAAATATCTGTAAAGCAGCAAGTCATACTGTACTTCGTTTTAGCTGTACTTCATACGCTATGCACTGACTCTTTCACAGGGCTTTCTTTGATTGCAGGTGGTGTTCTCCGATGAGTCAACGATTGCCGTGCTTGACGATCGTGTTCAAAGTGTAAGAAGGAGGCCTGGAGAAGAATTTTTGCCTGAGTGTCTGATGAAAACTGTGAAATTTCCACAAAAGATCATGGTTTGGGGAGCAATTTCTGTGCATGGAACTAGTCGTTTGAGCATTGTTGAGGGGACTATAAACCAAGTCAAGTATATAGAAGTACTAAGAAGACGTCTACTGCCTCAAATAAGGGAATGGTATGGTAATAGACGTTGGATTTTTCAACAAGACTCAGCTCCATGCCACATGGCAAAGTCGGTTAAAAAATGGTGTCATGAAGATAGTGTTCGGTTGCTCCCATGGGCTGGAAATTCTCCAGACATGAACCCAATCGAAAGTTTATGGTGTATTTTAAAGGACGTAATCCATGAAACGCCGATAACAACAAAACACCAACTCATAGAGTGACTTATTCAAGTCTGGTTTCACTCTACACGTATTAAGGAATTATGCAAAAAATTGATTCATGGCATGCCGAAGCGTGTCGCAGCCCTTAAGGCAGCTAAGGGGGGTCAAACTAAGTACTAAACTATTGCTAAATAATGACCATGTATTCTTGTGTAGAAATAAATAACTTTTCAACGTTTAAAATTGGTTTAATTTAACATTTTATACCAAAAAATGAAATTTTTAAAAAATTCCTAATAATTTGGCCAGTACTGTGTATATATATATATATATACACAAATTCAGAATGGTTCCCTGAGACAATTATATGTTAAACACAGACCGTGCATGGAACAAGGAACTCTTCTGGGAAAATTAAATCCACTATAGTCCGAATAAGTAATGGTAAATGACAAATACCATAGTTTTTTCTTTTTCATGATTTTAGCCCGACGTGGGCAACGGGTCTCTCGCAAAGAGATCCCATAAATATAGCTTCCCTCACCAGCTATCTGCAAAGCAGACAGGATCCAGCTTTGGGACATGGATCTAGGGTTTAAAGCAAGCCTAGATCCCTACATTCAGAACCTCTATATAAGTAAAAGACTCGTTGCATTCACGTCGGGTTGAATAAATCAAAGAAAAAGGGGGTAACTATTGTATTTTTAGCAAAAAAAAACCAAAACTTAAACCTCAACCGGGACATTGAGCGTCCACTTTTCAAGGCACATAACACGTCCGTTTAATATACACAAATTCAGAATGGTTCCCTGAGACAATTATATGTTAAACACAGACCATGCATGGAACAAGGAACTCTTCTGGGAAAATTAAATCCACTATAGTCCGAATAAGTAATGGTAAATGACAAATACCATAGTTTTTTTTTAGGGATCTAGGCTTGCTTTAAACCCTAGATCCATGTCCCAAAGCTGGATCCTGTCTGCTTTGCAGATAGCTGGTGAGGGAAGCTATATTTATGGGATCTCTTTGCGAGAGACCCGTTGCCCACGTCCGGCTAAAATCATGAAAAAGAAAAAACTATGGTATTTGTCATTTACCATTACTTATTCGGACTATAGTGGATTTAATTTTCCCAGAAGAGTTCCTTGTTCCATGCACGGTCTGTGTTTAACATATATATATATGTATATATATATATATTAAGTTCAGGAAGAACCGATTTCCCTCTATTTAAAAGGGCATATCTCAGCAGAAAAACAAAGAAAAAGTGAGAGGAAAGACAGAGGAAAAAGAAAAGGTGGAGGGGACAGTCGAAGTGGAAAAAGACCAAGGATGACAAGGACTGCAGGGTCGAGCCCCATCATCCTTGGGTGCTAGGGCCGGGAGGGCGCACGTGAAACCTCCAGGAACAAGCATGTACAAACGAGCACAAAGAGCACTCAAGAGCACGAGCTTAGAACCCCTTTGTGGGGATATATATATATATATCCTTAAAATGTCAATTACCTGCTACTTTGACATCAAGTCCAACATATCCTGACCTAGCCACCCTAACTCTAGATTCCTTGGATTCAGTGTCATGTTTAATTATGGTACATCTGACCCAACAATATAGGAACAAAGTGACTTTTATTATTTGACTTAGAACAAAGTGTGTGTGTGTGTGTGTGTGTGTGTGTGTGTGTGTGTGTGCATGTGCGCGCGCCTCTTGTAAGAGAAGAAAGCGCTCTGAATCATTTTTCATAAGTTTTAGCAGATTTACCAACGTTCATATAAAACTTGTAAATTTTACAGATCTGAAAATATTCCTGTTAAAATAGCAGCTAAAGTGTAACTTCTACACTCTAGTCAGATATTAATATTATGATGTAAGAAGCTTAATGCATTGTGAACTAAATGGACGTAAGTAGCTAAGGAATTTCAATTAACTATGATTCATAATTGAATGACTATATGCATTCATTTATAATGTTGGTATGATGAAACACCATGGTGGTGTTATTAAAGTACTTAGGTCTATCAAAAAATTTAAGTTCAGATATAAAAACTAAAAAAGTTTAAACGTAACTTAAGTATACAAGTTGAAATTTCACCTTTCTACTACTGTATTTGAACTGTGATAAACTTCAATGGATTTATCAAATGCTGCCATATTAAATGGCATGTAGATAATAATTGAAAGCCACATGAGTAGGATATAACTGCCATAAAAATCCTTATCAATTTCTTCTTTTTCCAAAAGTTTTAGAACAGGAATGAGATCTTTCACCTGCAATGAGAGAGTGAATTTTAATAAAAATATGGAAAAAATTTAAATGCAAATTATTTTAAACTTACCATGAACCAGCTTATCATCAAAGTTTATTGATAGTGCGAGGAAAGCTTGAAGCATACACAATACTGTACTTCAATGTTAAAACCAAAATAAATTAAAATGATATAAAAGCTTAAATAACAGGGTCACAGATGATTTTAGTTCAGTCTTCTTACCAATCTGGATGGATCTCAACTGAACTTGGCCAAACTGTGTTAATCAGAAAACAACTAATTTGGTTCTTAGACAGAAACGACTGTACACTACACAAGCCTCTCTCTAGTCGGGCATGATGTTGAAACAAAACAGCAGTCATTGCAATGGAAGTGTGCGACGTCCCCAAGACCGAAAAAAGCACGACAAGTCCGATCGAATGTGAAGGCAATGCTGGTCTTTTTTTTCAATTACTACCGACTCGTTCATTACGAATTCGTCCCAAGAGGTCAAACAGTTAACAAACAGTTTTACTTGGAAATAATGAAACGCGTGCGAGACGCAGTAAAGAGAAAATGGCCTGAAAGTTGGAATGCAGGAACGTGCATATTGCACCATGAGAATGCAGCCACGCACACAGCATTGTCAATTCCACAGTCTCTTCGTTCCCCAGCCCCCGTATTCTCCAGATCTGTCCTTGGCAGGCAGACTTTTTTCTTTTCCCCAAACTTAAATTTGCATTTGAAAGGTCGAAGATTTCAAAGTGTGGAAGAAATTATTCAAAATGTAACAAACGAACTGAAGGCGGTCAGGAATATGGCCTACCACGAATGCTTTCAAAAGTGGAAACGCCGTTGGGAGCGATGTATAGCTGCACAAGGAGACTACTTTGAAGGGGACAACATCAATTAGATCATAAGTGTTACCAGAAAGTTTTTGTGGGATCAGTCCAGGAACTTTTTCAACACACCTAGTATATATATATATATATATATATATATATATATATATGTGTGTGTGTGTGTATGTGTGTGTGTGTGTGTGTGTGCGACGGAGGGGTTCAGGCAGGTCAGGCTGAGCCTGACCTGTTAACCTATTTCTCCTGCTAGGGACTTAAAAAAACTACCAATACATGCGTTTTTCTCCCCACTCCTACGGGAAGGCATTCTCCAAGTAAACAAGCACGTAATCACACACGCATCCATGCAACAAAATGGGCGTACTGCAAAACACACTCCTCAGGCAGAGGGTTGGGCGATCCCCTGCTTTCTTCAACTGTCTCTCTACATCATTTCGTGGATTTACTACTACTGCTTGTGTACTTGAACAATGCTTTTTTCTTCCCCTTCGGCACAAGCAAATTCAACGAGAACTGCCTTGCAACGAGTTTTGGGCTCAACACAGTTCCCCCTGCCCCCCTTCTCGTTTCCTCCTTTTGCTCCTCATTTGCTCCGCATTCCTGCTGCACCCCAACCCCATCCTCCTGCGGACCCCCGACCCCATACAGCAGCGCCTCTTCTGACCATCTCCCTATTCCGAGATGACCCTCCACTCCCTCCTGCATCACTAATTCCACGACATACCAGGTCAGGCGTCAAAACTCGGAGTGGCCTCATCAGTCTCACTACGGAATGGTATTTCTTCTTAGTATCGTTCCTGTGCAGTCTCTGAGAGGGGACTAACTTGTAGTGAACAGACAGAGAAACAGACTACTTGTAGAGGGCAGACAAGAAATAGACATACAAATTCCTTCTTCCACGCCGTGCGTAGACATCTTAGAATCATATGGAAGCGAAAGGCATACGTGGTGTTCAAAGAATTAGAAACAATAAGAACGCTTGTCTTTTTCCCAAAAGGCCCGCGAAAGCTAGCGTCTTAGCAACAATAGGACGCGTGTGGCTTCCCAAAAAGACCCGCAAAACTTGGCGTCCTTCGTCAGCAGCAACACTTGTCAAACCACCCGCTCTCCAGCTTCCGTGAGGGAGCAGTCTGCTGTTCCTTCAAGGGCCCGATCTATCATCAAGTTAGGCCTTCTACAGACTGCCTGCAGAAGCAATCTCTCGAAACCCAGCACCGTTTGACTTCAGCCAGCCGCAGTCTCTCAAGCAACATCTCAACACTATACGAAGCGAATCAACACTTGAGGCGACATCCTTCTGACCCTGGTTTAACTCATCCTTTACCTCAAGTCGATCAGCGCCCGTTCAACAAGCTTCAATAGGCCCCACTACCGGTCTCAAGGCCATCCTCGACGTGCGAAATATAGGATGGTCAACTTCACCTAGGGCCTATGCCCTACAGGCTACAAGGACAACCTTCAAGTATCTCTTCCATCTCCAGAGGTATTTCAGCATCGTCGGTAAGCTCCCTGTGCCTCGTTCTTAAGCAATTCTCGTGAAGCCTACACAGTGTAATCGCAGAACCGCGTTTTAGGTTATACCCAAAAGTGTTTTCACTACCATTCAAACTAACTTTCTCGTTAGAATTGCAGTAGGCCTATTCCAAGTGTCATTCCAATACCGTAATTGTGTATCACCCTGTTATTGTATTCTTTCATATAATTCATTTTATTTTGCATCCATTTGTTTATGTGATCCCTTTAAGCATTTCATTATTGACAGCCTAAGCCACTTAGAGTGTACCAAATGTACGTACATTATTTCTATTATCAATAGGCTTCATATTTCATGCTGCGTTTCCATTTGTGCACAACTCATTAGCCTATATAATCTTATTTAACAATTAAGCTGTATAACATTTCCTTATTTGCTAAGCCTCAGTCATCTTTAGCATAATATAAATGCTGTTATATAATTGTTAATCACTATAACTACCATCATTGCATTGTTAAATCGCTGTGAACAAATAACTGATTTATTTTCTTAAACACAAAACCACAAGGTAATTTTTCTAACATTATTAATATTGTTTGCTTGGGTGTAATCCAAGCTGGTGACCTTGAATCATTTGCCTCACTCAGAAAGTAATTATAGTAAGCCTACTTCATTGGCCACCTCAAACCAGTGATACCGTAGTACATTGTAAATTGTTGACCCCAGCCTTGTCATTAACAATCATAATCATTGTCACCTCAATCAGCTAATAACTAGGCCTACTATAAATTCTTCGCTTCCACTCTCTGAGTGAGACGAATAATTCGAGGTCATCAGCTTGGATTACACCCAAGCAAACAATATTAATGTCAGAAAAATTACCTTGTGGTTTCGAATTGAGGTGAAGGATGAGTTAAACCAGGATCAGAAGGATGTCGCCTCAAGTGTTGATTTGCTTCGTGTACTGTTGAGATGTTGCTTGGGGGACTGCGGCTAGCTGAAGTCGAACGGCGCTGGGTTTCGAGAGATTGCTTCTGCAGGCAGTCTGTAGAAGGCCTTACTTGATGATAGACCGGAGCCTTGAAGTAACAGCAGGCCGCTCCCCGACGAAGGCCAGAGAGTGGGTGGCTTAATGAGTGTTGCTGCTGATGAAGGCTGAGTAAGACGTGATAACCAAGACGAGAAGTGAAGAAAGCAGAGAGAAGAGTGAACGAGGGAGAATTTCAGTGAACTCTTGCTTTTATAGGCTCTTAGGATGCCAAGTTTCACAGGTCTTTCTGGGAAGCCACACGCGTCCTATTGTTGCTAAGATGCTAGCTTTCGCGGGCCTTTTGGGAAAGGACAAGTGTCCTTATTGTTTCTGATTCCTTGAACACCACGTATGTTTTTCGCTTCCATATGATTCTAAGATGACTACATATGGCGTGGAAGAAGGAATATGTTTGTCTATTTCTTGTCTGCCCTCTACAAGTAGTCTGTTTCTCTGTCTGTTCACTATATATAAATATATAAATATATATATATATATATATATATATATATATTAGTGATGGGACAATGCATCGCAATCGCAATACAATCGCACATTTTTTACAATCACAATCGCAATCGCATTTAATGAGTGCGATTGTTGCGATTGTGAACAAAAGATTTAAATCTCTACAAAAGTTGCTATGAAAGCTGCTCTTGGGTCCTCGTTCCCGCATCCTGGAAACGCACATTATGATCATGTGTGGCTGAAACGTGTTTAGGTATATTCTCTCTCATTTCTTAGTTGATAAAGTAATGAAGGATTCAGTACCAGTATCAAAAAAATCACGGATGGAGTTGGTGAAGCCATTGGTTGAAACTGGACTTTCCTCACAGACTGAAGCAGGAGCTACATCAATACTTAACTCCCTGACTGAGGTAGGTAACGCGTTTAGGTATATTTAAAGCATAAATGAGCATTATGTGAGGCTAAAGCTAAAACATCGCAATCGCAATCGCGCGCTTTTCAAATTCTGACAATCGCAATTGCAACAGCGATTGTATGAAATATGACAATCGTCCCATCACTAATATATATATATATATATATATATATATACGCCTCGGTGGTGTCGTGGTTAGCGTCGCTGACTACGAATCCATCGGCCCCGAATTCGAGACCCGACGGCAGCCGGCGCACAGCAAAACCCAGCTGTTCATCCTTCCACACAATAAAGAAAGTGGTTGGTAGATAAATGGGTACCCTAGATGGCCTAGTGGTTAAGATGCTGGGCTGCTGATGGGGCATGGTTCGGATTCCACGTTAAACTGTAGGTCTAAGGTGGAGTGAAAAGCTTGATCTTCGTCAGAATGAACAATTCGGGCAGAAGCTAACCAAAGGTTATATATGCTTGAATGGTTTGAGCCTGAATATCCACAAAAGCCTGGCATCACCCCTGATATATATATAGATATATACCCCCGAGGGGTTCTAAGCTCGTGCTCTTGAGTGCTCTTTGTGCTCATTTGTACGCGCTTGTTCCTGGAGGTTTCATGTGCGCCCTCCCAGCCCTAGCACCCAAGGATGATGGGACTCGACCCTGCAGTCCTTGTTATCGTTGGTCTTTTTCCACTTCGACTGTCCCCTCCACCCTTTCTTTTTCCTCTGTCTTTCCTCTCACTTTTTCTTTGTTTTTCCGCCGAGATATGCCCTTCTAAATAGAGGCGAATTGTTTCTTCGGGAACTTAAAAATATATATATATTAGGGTGGTTCACAAGCATAGGGAAAATTTAGCATCTGAGATTTCACTTTTGGGTCATTGTTGCTTTTGTTCCTACATTTAGTGTGAATAACTGTGTGAAGTATGGTTGGTCTACGGTGTCGTTAAGAGGTCGCTCAATCATGCATGACGTGTCTCACTAATGACTGATTACTATAGTATTACTAAATTTGGCTTCTTTTGTAGGAATGTGTAGAAATGCCGCCGAAGCAATCAAAAACACGGTCTAGCAGTGAGGTGTGGTTACTAGGGAAGGCGGAGGAGAAGTTAACTAGGGCAGGACTCCCTACCAAGCTTCAAGTCCTCCGGAAATTCATGTTCCACCATCTGGAGGAGAGGAAGACAGAATATAACAGTGCGGTGATGATCATTGAGGCTTTGATCCCGTTTTGGACAAAAGCAAACGTTCCAATGACGGATACCAGATACGCTGAGAAGAAGCTTCTGAAACTGCACGAGCAATACAAGGGGCTGAAGAAGAACCGCACAAAGAATTTCCCATCCTACAGAATGAAGGAGGACATATTTCGTGGAGACCTTGACGATGTGTTCGATCTTTCACGTCATGATGCCCTCGAGACCATGATGAATGAGGAGGACAAGAACTTCCTTGTCGCTCAGCTCAATAATCCCACTTCCTCCAGCTCTGGCCCCGATTGACAAGAAAATGGCTGACCAACAAACGAGGAAGAGGATTCGGTGTGAGGCGGAGATGAACCAAGAGGAGAAGGCCAAGCACGAGGCGGATGCGAGATGGTCCCAGGGAGAACTGGAGGCTTCTAGTTCAAGCACATCTGAATCATCAGATTCAGATACTGTAGTTTTTAAGGAGTCAGCACGAAAATGTTCCACTCCTAAGCGATTGAAGTCTGTGATCACGCCTGACATTTCCTTAGCCTTGGATCGCCACAACATCAGTGACAGGAAAGGAATGGCAGTGGTCGCAGCAACTATTAAATCGCTGGGGCACAACTTGGACGAAGTGTCAATCTCGCGCAGCACCATTCATCGCGTGAGACAATGTACACGTGAAGCGGTGTGCCGCGAAGATCAGGCCACTTTCAAGACCCATGAGCCCCTTCTCTTGCACTGGGATAGTAAGCTGCTTACAGATATCTCCCATGGGTTAGAGGTGGTGGACCGTGTGGCTGTGCTTGTAACCGGTAACGGGGAAGAGAAACTCCTTGGAGTTCCAATGGTAGCTGCTGCAACTGGAGCATCTCATGCTCAGGCGTGCCTTAAGCTTGTGGACGACTGGTCTTTGAGGGGCAACGTTTGAGGTCTTGTTTTTGATACAACTGCGTCCAACACGGGACTTCATGCTGGAACTTGTACTCTCATTGAAAAGGAGTTGGGTATTGATCTGGTATGGATCGCTTGCCGACACCACGTGGTAGAAGTCGTCCTTGCTGCGGCCTTCGGTGCTTGTTTCGGAACATCCAGTGGACCTGAAATTGGCCTATTCAAGCGCTTCAAGCAGCACTGGGTTTTCATTGATCGCAGCAAGTTCGAGAGTGCACCCGAAAGGCTGTTCATTGAAACAGCAGAGCAGAGGAAGGAAATGGTCTCCTACTACAAGGAGGCTGTCAAGAAGAAGAAGAGCCAGCGGGACGACTATGATGAACTGATGCTTCTCTGCCTCCTTTTCTTGGGAGGGAAGCTTGACGGTCCTGTGAGAATTCGAAGCCCTGGAGCCATGCACCATGCGCGATGGATGGCCAAGGCCATTTACACGCTCAAGGTGTTCCTATTCAGAGATCAATTCACCTTGCTTCAGACCGAGAAACGGAACATCGAGGAACTAAGCCTGTTTATCACGCTCCTTTACGGCCGCTACTGGAACGAGGCCAGTGTTGCATACATGGCTCCATTGAATTACCTCACTTTCTTGCGCCAGCTGAAAGCTCACCCAGGAAAGACGAATGACGCGGCATCGTGGGCCGCGATGAAGCGCCATTTGTGGTTCATTTCTGAGCACTTAATCTCCTTGGCACTCTTTGATCCTCGAGTTCACGCATCTACGAAGGAGAGGATTGCTCACAACATCATAGCTGTTCCCGAAAAAAGAAAAGGACTCAAGCGCGTGGATGGAAAAACATTCTCCTCGAGCAATCCCTTGGAATTCTATGCCACCAAACGTTCAGCAATCTTCTTCAACCTCGTCATGCAGCACGGAAGTGAACAGGCGCAATCATTCCTGTCCAAGACACCAAATGATTGGAACACAGATCCAGCTTACCAAGGAATGAAGGAACATGTAGAGAAGATGGCAGTGGTTAACAATTGCGCAGAAAGAGGAGTTGCGCTCATTACGGCTTTCAACAGCACAATCATGAAGGATGAAGCGCAAAAGCAGTACCTTCTCCGCGCAGTCGCTCAGCACCGCAAGGAATTCAAAGAGCTGACTAAAACTAGTCTCAAGAAGACCTAAAGATCTTCAACTGTGTGCATTATTTGTTCCACTGTTATAATTTCATAATATATATATATATATATATATATATATATAAATAGTCATAAATTGTAAAGTCATTATTATCCTTGTTCGATAAATGTTCCAGTCATAAATTGTCAAGTCATTATTCAAATTGTTTCATTTTGAGTGAGTGCATAAAAAGGTCTTAGAGCAAAGATAATTGGCACGTTTATTCTTGTGAGGGAATAGAATAAGGGCAGATGTGACTGAATTTAAAATTCCAAAAAATGCTGTTGTGGACCACCCTAATATATATATATATATATATATATATATATATATAATATATATATATATATTATATATATATATATATATACAGGGTGGGCGGAAAGTAGCTCCCTATTTTGGATTGGTAAAAAAATACGTATATTATCCATTTATTTCAGAAGAAATAATATGAAAAGGTAGGCATACATGGTAGGTTTTCTCTAAAATTCAATGTGGGCTCCAACTCTTTCCACCAGCTTCTGGAGCCGCCCAGGAATGGCGTCCACTGACTTTAGCAGGAACTCCGGCGGGATGGAGGACATGACTTCCCGAATTCGGTCCTCCAGTTCTTCCAATGTCCTCGGTTTGGTGCGGTAGACTTCTTCCTTTACCCACCCCCAAAGAAAGAAGTCGCACGGTGTCAAGTCGGGGCTCCTGGCTGGCCATTGATGTGGACCACGACGACCCATCCAACGCCCAGGGAAGTGGGCATCCAGCCACTCACGGACAACAAGAGCGAAGTGCGGAGGGGCGCCATCTTGCATAAATATCAGATCGTCGATGTTCTCCCATGTGCTGACAACCGGCCAGACCTCGTTTCGCAACATAGCAAGGTACCGCTCAGCATTCATGGTGTTGCGCAGAAGGAACGGGCCCACAACCTGATCTGAGGTCATACCACACCACACCGTTACACTGAACCGATTCTGCCGTTTTTCAGCGGTAACCATGGGATCCTCTCCTGCCCAGTAGTGGCAATTGTGGCGGTTGACACTTCGCTCTTGTTGTCCGTGAGTGGCTGGATGCCCACTTCCCTGGGCGTTGGATGGGTCGTCGTGGTCCACATCAATGGCCAGCCAGGAGCCCCGACTTGACACCGTGCGACTTCTTTCTTTGGGGGTGGGTAAAGGAAGAAGTCTACCGCACCAAACCGAGGACATTGGAAGAACTGGAGGACCGAATTCGGGAAGTCATGTCCTCCATCCCGCCGGAGTTCCTGCTAAAGTCAGTGGACGCCATTCCTGGGCGGCTCCAGAAGCTGGTGGAAAGAGTTGGAGCCCACATTGAATTTTAGAGAAAACCTACCATGTATGCCTACCTTTTCATATTATTTCTTCTGAAATAAATGGATAATATACGTATTTTTTTACCAATCCAAAATAGGGAGCTACTTTCCGCCCACCCTGTATATATATATATATATATATATATATATATATATATATATATTGCAGAAACAATTCAATCACGCTTTCCTTCAATTCTGACAATGAGACAATTTGTTCTAATTAGGTGTGTATTTTAACTCTTTCACCAAACTGACCTTTACAATTAGATTAGTCTAAACATTTATTTCACTTATTTAAAATTTTCAAGTATCAAGCTATGGTAAAATTTTGGTTGTAGAAAAGATAATCAATCTACACATTATGGTAGCTGACTGCAGAAATCTTCATAAAATTTACTTCTAAAGACACTAGCCTATCATACCTCATGTGGCATTTTTCTGACAATTGTCTTGTACCCTCTGACTTTAACAATAAGCCAAAGGTATTGAAATCCGAGTGATACTGCTTCATTGCTCAGGGTTGAATCAGTGATAACTGAAATTAACTGATTTAGAAGATTCTGTAAATGTAGATCCAAAAGGTGAGGTTGCTCCTGAAAAGCAAGAACTCTGATTACCATATTAACCAGAAAATACAATTACTAAAATTTAGAACCTACCTCTTAATTTCACTGAAGATATACAGTAGTAAGGTCTGAAGCTTAAGGGCCAAATTAAATAAACTAAAAATATCAAGTACAATTAACATTTGCATGTTTGAAATTAAAATTATTGTACCTATTTAATTTATGCAAATATACAGGGTGTCCGAGAATTATCTGTACAATTTTTGGCTGTTATTAAAAGTCAACCATGAAGTGTAGAAATTCCAGTGTTGTCCCATTTTACAGAGAATCTCATTAAGTTTTTTCTGATACCAAGTTTTGACAAGTTTTTTAGAAATTCCAGTGTGTCCGAACATTATCTGTACAATTTCATCTTTTAATAAAATTCTTGATAACACACATAAAATTCTTAAACAAGATTATTTAGAATCTGTATTTTCAAAAGTTTCTTTTATTAAGGTAACGTTGTTACAAACATTCGATATGTGCACCATTAGTGATTCGCAAAACATCCAATCGATACTCCAAATGTTGCCATGTACACTGCAGCATATCCACATCAATTCACTCAATAGCAGCTGTGATTCTTGCTTTTAAATCATCAATGTCTGTCACCCGCATACATTTCTAAAAAACTTGTCAAAATGTGGTATCAGAAAAAACTTAATGAGATTCTCTGTAAAATGGGACAACACTGGAATTTCTACACTTCATGGTTGACTTTTAATAACAGCCAAATATTGTACAGATAATTCTCGGACACCCTGTATACAGGATATACAGTAATGTATAGGAGGCATCATGTGGCACAATGATAATGTGCCAAAACAAAGTTTTGAGAAAAATGTCTTTAAAGTTTGTGAAAGTTTAAATACTCATAACTTTATTAAAATGAATGTAATTCGATGTTTTTTTTCAATTTTGTAAGTAATTTTATGAACACATTGAGTGAATGATTAAATAATAAAACAGAAGCATTTAAAGTTTTTATAAGGTAAATTAGCAATAAGGGTATAAAGATTGGAAGATTATAGCAATAACTTTGTAAAGAATGGATGAATTTTGATTGTTTTTGTTGCATTTTTGCAGTGATACAATGACAAATACGCCAAAAGATGACCTGGTACATGGTAGAGGAAAGGTTGAAGTTCACTAGGGCATAGAAAATGAAATTTTAGCCCGTTAGTTGATTCATCATTGTGCCACATGACAGTTCTCATATATACAGGGTGGCGCAAAAGTCAGGAACCATAGGCACATTTTAATAATTAATTTGTGTTTTAATGTGTTTCGTTATTTTCAGATTTTTTGTTGAACATATGGCACAAATACTGACAATAGGTGAATGGGTGAAAATAGTTTTAATGTGTGCAAGGTGTGGTAACACACAATGATCAGTTGCTATTGCTTTTAATGACAAACACCCTGAGAGGCTGCCAGTTGTTCAGGCATCAGTTGGAAAATGTTCACTCACTTCAAAGAAATGGGAAGTGTCCATGATCAGTCACATAGTGGCTTGCCAAAAAGTTCAACTCATGCAGCAACATCACTAATGGTACTCAATCACCTCTAAAACAGCTAACTTTAATAGATATATCGAGCTTAGACGTCAGGTTAAAAGATCAGTTAGGAATGCTAAGCATAATTTAGAGATACCTATAGCTGCTGATAGTAAACATAATCCAAAAAAGTTTTTGGAATACGTCAATAATCGTAAACCAATAAAAGATAACATAGGTCCTCTACTGGATGTTAACAGCGCTTTGGCTTCTGATGCTCAGGCAATGGCAGGTATTTTCAATAACTTTTTTGCGACAGTTTTTACCGTAGAAGACATAAATAATGTCCCCAATGTGGATGATATTGTTCCATTTAGTAGCAAGACTATTTTGGATGAAATAACTGTTTACGAGGGTGAGATTGTGCATTATATTGATAGGCTAAAAGTTAGCAAGGCTCCAGGCCCTGATGCTTTTTATCCCAGACATTTGAGAGGTTTGAAAGACGTTATTGTAGGCCCCTTAACAAAGATTTTTAATCAGTCACTTGAAACAGGGATTATTCCTGGAGACTTCAAATTAGCTAACATCACACCCATTTTAAAAAAAGGCAACCGCACAGTAGCTAGCAATTATAGGCCCATTAGCTTAACGTCAATTGTCGGTAAACTTTTGGAATCTGTAGTTAGGGATTGTATCATCGATCACTTAGAAAGTAGAGATTTGATTAATAGAAGTCAGCATGGGTTTCGACGCTATAGATCTTGGTTTAACTAATTTATTAGAATTTTATAACAAAATAGTGCATGAATACGATAGGCATAGAGTGGCTGATGTTATTTATTTAGATTTTAAAAAGGCATTTGATACAGTTCTGCATAGAAGATTAATTGCGAAGGTTAAAGCGCATGGTATATGCAGTCAGGTAGCTAACTGGTTAGAGGAATGGCTTCATGCTAGGAGACAGAGGGTCGTTGTTAATGGTAGTGAATTGGGGTGGTTGGATGTAGGTAGCGGTGTCCCACAGGGTTCAGTGTTAGGCCCATTGCTATTCGTAATTTACATTAATAACATAGATGTAGGATTGACTAGTAATGTGTCAAAATTCTCAGACGATACTAAAATAGGCGGTAAGGTTGTTAACAAGGATAATAGAAATAGGCTCCAAGATGATGTAAATAAGATTATGGAGTGGATGGATAAGTGGTAGATGCAATTTAACGTAGACAAATATAAAGTTTTGCATATAGGTTCTCATAACAATAATTACACATACACGATGGATGATAGATTGTTAGCGAGCGTTGATGAGGAAGTAGATTTAAGCGTATGCATATCTAAGGATTTAAAAGTTGGGAACCAGTGCCTGGAGTCTTGCGCAAAAGCTAATAGGATGTTAGGCTTCATAGCACATAATTTCAAATTTAAATCGAAGGATATTATATTGCCACTTTTCAAGTCCTTAGTCAGGCCTCATTTAGAATATGCTGTTCAGTTTTGGTGCCCGTATTTGGGTGAGGATATTGATAGGTTAGAAAGGGTTCAGCGTCGTGCCACGAAACTAATTCCGTCATTGCGCAACAAGCCTTATGAAGATAGGATTAAAGTGTTAGACTTGCATTCACTCAAAACTAGGAGATTAAGGGGGGGAGCTTATTAAAGTTTTCAAAATTGTTAATAACATCGATAACATAAATTTTGACAAACTGTTCACTTTTGATAATAGCAATACTTGTAATAATGGATTTAAGTTGCATGGCAGACATTTCATTACTAATATCGTTAAAAACTTCTTTATGTTTAAAGTAATTGAGAAATGGAATACTCTTCCCGCATCAGTCATTAACTCTACCACCGTTAATATGTTTAAGAACCATTTAGATAGGCATTTTAAAAATATTAACGTTGTTTAAAATTTAAAAAAAAGTTAGTAACAGGAGCTCTGGGAGTCGTAATTGGGGATGAGTCTATTGACGTCTAATGCTAGCTTGTAACATGCCAGCGTGTGATATGCCAGCATAAAAAAAAAAAAATTAGGTAGACTAACATGAACGTAGATGTAGCTCGTAGCATAAACTAACTCACTTTTTGTTTAACTTTACCTACTTTTTTTTTCTTTTTTTTATCCTCTCCTTACTTGCATGTCTGTAGTCTGCATGGTATGACAGTGAGTTAAGACTGTGTTTGCATGGTTTGTAATCGTTCTTATTTTACTTCTTTTCATCTTTCACCCCTCTCTTATTCTCTCCAACTATTTTTCCGACTTGTCGGCAGTGGCCGGTGGATGATGATGGCGAGTCTTTTTTCTCTTTTTCTGAGTGAATGTTAACCCACGAGTGATTGGTGTTGCTACTTACTTAACCCCTTATTCTCTTCTCTTAAGCCCCTACTCTTTCCTTTCTCTCGGGCTAACCTTAGAGTGGATCTTAGGGTCTTTGTTAGCCTTAGCTTCTGTAGATCTGTAGATAAGTCCTTAGGAAAGTTATCCCAGGAAATGGGTGTCTCCAGAAGATCTACAGAAGCTAAGGCTAACAAAGACCATAAGATCCACTCGGGTTAAAAGAAGAGAATAAGAGGTTAAATAAGTAGCAAAACCTATCATTCACGGGTTAACATTCATTCAGAAAAAGAGGGAAAAACTCACCATCATTATCCGCCAACCACTGCTGACATGTCAGAAAAATAGTCAAAGAATAGGAAAGGGGGTGAAAGATGAAAAGAAGTAAAATAAAAATGCTTACAAACCATGCAAACAGTCTTAACTCAAAGAAACACTGTCATGCCATACAAACTACAGACATGTAAGTAGAGAAGGGATGAGAAAAAAAAAAGTATGAAGAGTATAACAAAAAGTGGGTTAGTTTATGCTATGAGCTACATCTAAGTTCATGTTAGTCTAATTTTTTTTGTTATTAATAATATAAATTTAATGCTGGCATATCACACACTGGCATTAATCATCAACAGACTCAAACCTCAACTATCACCCTGAGAGCTCCTGTTGCTAATTGTTTTATTTTAAACAAGGTTAATATTTTTAAAATGCTTATCTAAATGGTTTTTAAATATATTAATGCTGGTAGAGTTCATGATGGACGCAGGAAAATTATTCCATTTATCAATTACTTTAAATGTAAAAAAGTTTTAGTAGTGTTAGTAATGAAATGCCTACCATGTAATTTAAATCCATTATTACGAGTATTGCTATTATCGAAAATAAACAATGTTAAAATTTACATTCCCCCTTAATCTGCTAGTCTTGAGTGAAGGCAAATCTAACTCTTTAATCCTATCTTCGTAAGACTTGTTGCGTAGTGATGGAATTAGTTTCATGGTGCATCACTGAACCCTTTCCAACCTATCGATATCCTCATGTAAATACAGGCACCAAAACTGAATGGCATATTCTAAGTGAGGCCTGACTAGGGACTTGTAAAGTGGCAATATAATATTCTTCAATTTAAATTCAAAATTATGCGCTATGAAGCCTAACATGCTATTAGCTTTTGCACAAGACTCCAGGTACTGGTTCATAACTTTTAAATCCTTTGATATGAGTATGCCTAAATCTACTTCCTCATCAACGCTCACTAACTGTCTATCATCCATCATGTACGTGTAATTATTGTTACGAGAACCCATATGCAAAACTTTACATTTGTCTATGTTAAATTGCATCTGCCACTTATCCATCCACTCCATAATCCTATTTACAGTGTCTTGGAGCCTATTTCTATTGTCCATGTTAAGAACTTTCCTGCCTATTTTAGTATCATCCGCAAATTTTGACATGTTACTAGTCAAGCCTACATCTATGTCATTAATGTAGATTATGAATAGCAATGGGTCTAACACTGAACCCTGAGGGACACCACTACCTACATCCAGCCACCCCAATTCCCTATCATTAACAATGACCACCTGTTTCCTGGCACAAAGCCATTCCTCTAAGCAGTTAACTACCTGACTGTGTATACCGTGCACTTTAACCTTTGCAATTGATCTTCTATGTGGAACTGTATTGAACACTTTTTTAAAGCTTAAATAAATAGTCAGCCACTCTATGTCTATCACATTCACGCACTATTTCATTATAAAACTTTAACAAATTAGTTGAACAAGATTTATAGTTGAACAAGATTTATGGTGTCGAAACCCATGCTGACTACTATCAATCAAATCGCGACTTTCTAAGTGATTGATGATACAATCCCTAATGACAGATTCCAAAAGTTTACCAACAACTGACATTAAGCTAATAGGCCTATAATTGCTAGCTACTGTGCGGTTGCCATTTTTAGAAATGGGCATAATGTTAGCTACTTTTAAGTCTTCAGGAATAATCCCCCACTTCCAATGACTTATTAAAATTTTTGTTAATAGGCCTACGATAACATCTTTCAAATTTTTCAAATGTCTAGGATAAAGCATGTCAAGGCCTGGAGCCTTGCTAACTTTTAGCTTACATTGGCCAACAAGTATTTTTCATCAGATATAATTATGGGTGGGCTAGATAGCTGTTGGGGCACTAATTCCAAATCTGTTTTTCATTTTCCTCTAGCACATCTAGTTTTCGAGATGAGACTGATCATAATATATATAATATATATAATATATATAACATATATACACAATGTACTATATATAATATGTATATAACTGTATATAACTATATATAATATATATAATGAAAATGAAAAGGTTTACTGGCAGACTATATATAGTCCATATGACAATATTATCAATACAATGACAGTTCATATATTAAGGATAAAAATATATACAATTGCTTAGAAATAATACTGTAATGTCGGAGTTAAGTGGAGCTACAGACAAACGTTTTCATACCAAGAATTCCATAGCTTAGAGAATAAATGGAAGGACTCATGGATAGCTTGGATAATTAAGTTGGTTGATTTTTTAATTCTTTGCATCAGACTGTATTGAACACGTCTTGTTACCTCTGGGAAGCTCAGGACAATGCGGGTAGCAAACATTTGCGAAGCTGAGTATCTTGGGGGTAATTTATGTAAGAGTCTAAAAGACCTGTTGTACAGCAAATTTAGGGTTCTGCCAGAACCTTTTTTGTAATTCACCCACAGTTGCTGTCCGTATATATTACTGCAGAAAGTACGAAAGTGTGTGTCTTTAGCTTCACTTGTACAGAATCGAAAGTTCCTTATGGTCATATTCGCTTTAGCACACAGGCTTCAAGATTGTTTTCTTATATCTGAGTCATCACTCAAGGAGCTGGTAATAGTTTGACCCAAATACTTAAACTCTTGTACTTCCTCAATTACTTCACCATTCATTTTAAACCTTATATCAGCTGGCTGATTACAGCTTTTAGGATGAAATTGCATAACCTTATTTTTTGTAACATTAAAAAGAATATCATGTTTCTGCGAATAAACTTCGCAGACTTTTAGTAGCCAATCCATACCTTTAACAGATGGGCTTATTAACACCATATCATTGGCATAAACTAAGTTATTTATCCTTGTGTTATCTATAACAACATCCCACTGTTGCCTCATTAAGTGAAGCATTTAATCTGTGAATATACACATTAAACAGCATAGGGGAGAGCAAGGAGCCTTGTCTCACCCTGCAAGAGGAGCCAAAACACTTGGATAGTACACTGCCCCACCTATGCCTTACTTATATCTTGGAAACAGCTATAAATAGTTGAATTACTGTCAATGTATTTAGATATTGTTTCTTTAAGTACATAGATACACAGGTCAGTTGAGTGGGACCTTTAAAAACCAAACTGATTAGATGTCCATAGGAAATCATTTAATCGGAGTAACAAGAGTTTTTCTAGTAGTTTTGAGAAGCAGGAAGCGACAGCAATAGGCCTGTAATTATTGCTGGACAGAATGTCTCCATACTTATTTTTGACCAGGGGCAAGATATATACCGGTACCCTCATGAACTCTGCAAGGATATAGCTATGAGCAAGCATGGCTGATAGGAGCAATAATATATGCAGACATACTACATCATTGGCATATTTTAAGTGCTCATTCAATAAGTCATCTACCCCTAATGCAACCAGTCTAACTCTCTAATTAACCTCTTTACTTCAGAAAATGATAGCAAAGTATTTTCCCTTGTCCCTCCCATAGTCATTTCGCTGCAATCTATCTTAAGATTATCCCTACTCACACTGTTAAGAATGTTAGCGTAGTGGTTTTTCCACAGCTTTGCAATTTCATCCTCCCCCGACACCCCATCAATTGTCAGAGGGAGGACATTTTTGACACTCGTTTGATTCTTAACAAATTTCCAAAATTTATCATCATTATTTATGAGAGCTTCACAGGCTTTTTGATGCTCAAACAGACTCCTCTTCCTGTTTACATCACCTTATGGCCGCCTTATACTGACCCCTACATACATATGCATATAACTATATATACACAGTCATTCCTCCGTATTCGCGTGACTGACATATGTGAGACCGCCTATTCGCGAGAGAATAATAGTAACCATTAAATCAGCATCTGCGAGGGAAAGACCACCTATTCGCAATTCAAATTGCCCACCATCTGGCTGATCGCAAAAGTGTACTAAATGCAGGTCCATCCTCGCGCAGCTGTTTCTCCCCACGTGCGAGCAAGAGCTGAGAGTGAGTCAGTCACTGAGTTTCCTTCATTAGAGATGCTAATATTTTTGTTTGTGTTCACTTGAAGGGTAGGCTATTAAAACAACAATGAAAAAGAAAAGTTTTCTGTAATTTTCTTTATTACAGGTGTTAGAAATATTGATAGGCTATGTTCATGTTAGGCTAGGATTTATCGCTGTCAGTAGTGGTAGAAAATGATTTCATACAATGTTTTTTTTGTAGTTTCTTTTAATTCTATTTAGTATTAATCTATATAATTATTAACATAATTGGTGTTTTTTTTCAGCATTTATGGCTAAATTAGGGGAGCAAAAAGGGATTTTCAGGGGAGCTGGAAACTTAACCCTAGTTTTCCATTTGTTTATATGTTCAACATCTGCGAGATCAACACTCGCGATGCTTTTTAAGAACCTAACCCTCGCGAATACTGAGGAATGACTGTAATCTAATATATAATACTATATATACACAATATATAATAAGCATCCTTTATATAATATAATAATATATATAGCTATTATATATATTATTTATATATATATATATATAATAATATATAATACTATATATACAATATATAATATGCGTCCTTTATACATGTAGCAGAGTATTTTGTCATTGCAGCTTAGGTGTAGGTTTTTGCTTTACCATTTCTGTACCCTCATATATACCGTATGGCATTTTGTCATTTCAACTTAGACTTTCCACAGGTTGTCTTGTGGTATTTTAGGTGAGAGCAGTTGCTGGCCACAAATTTGCAAATGTTGCACATGTACACCCTTTTATTCTTTGGCATAACAGTGACATGTCTAGTTGTGTGTTGTGTTTTGTGTCACCCACTTACACATTTTATTTTTTTAGGTGATTTACATCAACCCACTCATCGATCATCATGCCTCAAAAGTGTAAAAATCATCCAAACAATTTCTGTTCAATGTGTGCAGCTCAGTCACGACTAAATCACAACAGTGTACAATCACAATGGGTCTTCAGAAAACTTACTCAGTGTATGTCAGCTGTCCACTAGACAACAAAAGTAAGGCGTGGGCACCACATGTTATCTGTACCACTTGTTTGAATAGATTACATGACTGGTTGAACCAAAGGAAAAAGTCAGTGTCATTTGCTATACCCATGATATGGAGGGAGCCAAAAGACCATCATGGCAATTGTTACTTTTGCAATGCTAACATAACTGGATTCTCCGTGAAGAACAAGCATAACATCGTTTATCCAAATATAGACTCTGCAATCAGACCAATCCCTCACAATGACACAATGCCAATTCCAGTACCTCCACAGCATGGACTTGATTCTTTAGAAGATGAAAGGGAATCTGACAAAGGTGCAATTGGTAGAGATGCAGGACCTTTGGCTGATCTTGACTACACACCTGACAAAGAGCAATCGGAGCAGGAGAGGCTTGCCCAAAATGAGTTAAATGACCTCATTAGAGACCTAGCCCTCTCCAAAGAGAAATCAGAACTTCTCTCTTCAAGACTCAAGCAGAAACACTTACTGTACTTAAGAAGAATGTCCGAGTGAGTCACTAACTCACTATCGAAAAAGAAACCATGATTTGGTGACATTCTTTACAGTAGATGGTCCACTCTGCTATTGCCATGATATTAATGGACTTTTCAACAACTTGTCACAGGTACACACACCATCTGAATGGCGCCTCTTCATTGATTCCTCACAGCAAAGCTTTAAAGTGGTTCTCCTGCATAATGGGAACTTAAAGCCATCCATCCTGATTGCCCACTCCATTCATCTAAAGGAGACGTATGATAACATGAATATACTACTCGAAGCAATCCAATACAGCACTCATCAATGGAATATCTGTGGTGATCTCAAAGTCATTGGTATGTTAATGGGCATGCAAGGTGGGTTCACGTAATACCATTGTTTCCTATGCCTATGGGACAGCTGTGACTGGCATCAAAGAAGCACATACCAGCCAGGAATAGGCAGTGTCCAGTGTGCTCCTGTAGTTGATCCAAAGATGATTTTCCTGCCACCTCTCCACATTAAGCTCAGCTTAATGAAAAATTTTGTGAAAGCAATGGGTTTGGTGAGTTTGAGAGGGTTTTGATACCTTGTTGAGAAATTTACAAACATCAGTGCCGCGAAATTGAAGGAGGGAATCTTTGTGGGGCCCCAAATCAGGGAGGTTCTGCAGGATGAAGGCTTTGAAGAAAGCCTCAATGCCTCAGAACTAAAAGCATGGCAGGCTTTCAAATAGACTACTGGAAACATCTTGGGTAACCACAAGTCTCCCGCATACAAAGATGGAGTTCAGAAACTGCTCAATGCATATCAAGAAATGGGCTGTCGCATGTCCTTGGACATACATTTTTTACATTCGCATCTAAATTTCTTTCCCAAAAGCCTTGGTGCGGTGAGTGATGAACAGGGGGAATGCTTCCATCAAGACAGCCAGTCAATAGAAAATCACTACCAAGGTTTCTGGAATGAAAGTATGCTGGCAGACTACTGCTGGATGTTGTACCACAATGATTCAGACAAGGTTTACAAAAGAAAATAGTCTCGCTACTAAATGGAATATCATCATCCATGTCAGGGACATTACTTATGTCTTCTCTGGTAAAAACTGTTGCCAAAAAAGTTATTAAAAATACCCACCATCACCTGAGTGTTGGAAGCCAAAGCACTGTTAGCATCCACTAGAGGACCTATGTTATCTTTTATCAGCTTACGATTATTGACGTAGTCAAAAAACTTTTTCATATTATGTTTACTATCCACAGCTACAAGTATCTCAAAATTACGTTTAGCATTCCTAACAGATCTTTTAACCTGACATCTAAGCTCGATATATCTATTAAAGTTAGCTACCATGCAATTGCAGTTATTAAGTCTATAGGCACTGTTACACTCATTTATGAACTTACCTATTTCACTAGACCACCACTTGGGCCTACATGGAATAAACTCACTTTCGATATTCAAAAAACTTTCTTTAAACACCTCCCAATGAAAATTTGCATCATTACCCGTAAATAAATTACCCCAGTCCACTACTCTCATCCTGTCTGCAAAACTATCAAAATTAGTCCTATGAAAATCAGGGACTTCTATTATGTTACTATCCTTACTGTTTTTTATCAATAGCTTAAACCTAATAATTTGGTGATCACTACATCCCAAACTCTCACCTACTTTCAAACCTCCAACTATATTTTTGTTATTCGTCATCACCACATCTAAAATATTGTCACTGTGCATTGGTTTGGTAACCATCTGTTGTAAAAAATTATCTTCCATGAACTCCATCAGTCTCAAACTCTCATCATTACCAGTAAAAGTCTTGTAATTAACGTTAGGGCAGTTAAAGTCTCCAACAACTATACTATCCCAATTATTAATAAAGTTACCAAGAAGTGTGTAAAATCTAGTATCAGTATCGAGGGGTTGAACATGAGGTCTATAAACAACAATGAAATTAAAGCTAGTACTACGCACCCTAACTTCAATGCATATTGTATTAATTGCTGCGGGAAAATCTTATCTTAACCTCAATAGCACTAAAGGAATTACAAATGTACAACAAAATGCCACCACCAATCATATGTAACCTATCATTAGTAAAAAGTTTAAAACCTGTTATATCAAGTTCCCCCAACAAGTCCAGTCATGGTATTTAACTACATTTTGGTTATAGCAACTATATTGTAGTTCCTGGAATAAATTATCACCTTAAATTTGTTCAATTTATTTCTAATACTACGTGTATTACAATAAAAGATGTTTAAATTATTTTTTACCACAGATCAGTGTTTTAAACTATTTCTCACATTGGACTGGCATTTCCCAGACCCACAATATTTAAAGAGGGCTTCCACCTATATAGGTTTTGAATGTTCTCATTGATTAACCTACCTAGCATTCCCTATTTCAGTGAAATGACCCCATCTTTTATAAAAAGAATTCTTACAATGAATTCTTACAACAAATCATTTCCACCCGTACAAGTCCAACTCATTCAGGAACTGCACAGTGATGACACAGACCATCATGCAGAGTTCTACCAGTGGTTTCTACAACAGCAGCAGCTTCAACAAAGGATCATGTTCAGCAATGAAGCAATATTTCACCTCAGTGGTCGTGTCAATAGGCATAATGCACACTATTGGGCCAATGAGAACCCCCACTGGATGGAGGAAGAACATGTGCAATTCAATCCACAAATTATGGTGTGAGCTGCACTCTGGGTGGGGATTGGTTAATTGGTCTGTACTTTTTTGATGGCAATGTAACAGGTGAAACATATCTGCATATGCTGCAAACATTTCTAATGCCCATACTGGACAACATTCCATTGGCAGAACGAGTTGAGATGTGGTTTCAGCAGGATGGTGCACCACCACATTTCACAACCATCATCCGGAGCTCTTTACATGAAACATTCCCAAGCAAGTGGCTCAGATGGTGAGGGCCTGTTGAATGGCCACCTAGATCTCCAGACCTCACGCCTCTTGACTTTTTCTTGTGGGGCCATCTCAAGTCGGTAGTCTATACTGATCAACCCAGAACCATACATTCTCTAAAGGATGAAATCATATCTGAGCATGCCAAAATCAGTACCAATGTGTTAAGGAATGTTCAATCATCATGCATTCAATACATCAGAAAGTGTCTCTAAGTGGAAGGCTACCAATTTGAACATTTATTATAATTTAATAAAATGTGCCTGTGGTTCCTGACTTTTGCACCACCCTATATATATATGGAAATGAACTCAGAATGGTTCCACAAGTTTTTTATGATATACACAGACCATGCATGGAACAAGGAACTCTTCTAGGAAAATTAAATCCACTATAGTCTAAATAAGTAATGGTAAATGACAAACATACTAGTTTTTTTCTTTTTCATGATGTTAGCCCAACACAGGCAACGGGTCACTCGCAAACAAAGAGGTCCCAAAAATATAGCTTCCCTCACCAGCTATCTGCAAAGCAGATAGGCTCCAGCTTTGGGACAGGATCTAGGGTTTAAAGCAGCCTAGCCCCACTACAATTAGAACCTCGATATAAACAAAAGACTCACTGCCTTCACGTCGGATTGAATACATCAAAGAAAAAGGGGTAATTATTATATTTTTAGCCAAAAACCAAAACTTAAACCTCAACTGACAGAATTGAGTGTCCACTGCGAGTGACCCATTGCCCACGTTGGGCTAACATCATGAAAAAAAAAAAACTATAGTGTTTGTCATTACCATTACTTATTTGGACTATAGTGGATTTAATTTTCCTAGAAGAGTTCCTTGTTTCATGCATGGTATATATATATATATATGAAAATGAAAATGAAAAGGTTTATTGGCAGACTATAGTCCATATGACATATATTATTAATACAATGACAGTTCATACACTAAGGATAGAAATATATTCAATTGATTAGAAATAATACTGCACTGTCGAAGTTAAGTGGAGCTACAGACAAACGTTTTCGTACCAAGAAGTCCATAGCTTAGAGGATAAATGGAAGGACTCATGGATAGCTTGGATGATCGGGTTGGTTAATTTTTTAATTCTTTGCATTAGACTGTGTTGAGCACGTTTTGTTACCTCTGGGAAGCTCAGGACATTGCGGGTAGCAAACATTTGCGAAGCTGAGCATCTCAGGGGTAATTTATGTAAGAGTCTAAAAGCCCTGTTGTACAGCAAATTTAGGGTTCTGCCAGAACCTTTTTTATAATTCACCCAGAGTTGCTGACCATATATATTACTGCAGAAAGTACGAAAGTGTGTGTCTTTAGCTTCACTTGTACAGAAACGAAAGTTCCTTATGGTCATATTCGCTTTAGCACACAGGCTTCAAGATTGTTTTCTTATATCCGAGTCATCACTCAAGGAGCTGGTAATAGTTTGACCCAAATACTTAAACTCTTGTACTTCCTCAATTACTTCACCATTCATTTTAAACCTTATATCAGCTGGCTGATTACAGCTTTTAGGATGAAATTGCATAACCTTAGTTTTTGTAACATTAAAAAGAATATCATGTTTCTGCGAATACACTTCACAGACATTTAGTAGCCGATCCAGACCTTTAACAGAGGGACTTATTAACACCATATCATCTGCATAAACTAAGTTATTTATCCTTGTGTTATCTATACAACATCCTACTGTTGCCTCATTAAGTGAAGCAATTAATCTGTCAATATACACATTAAACAGTATAGGGGAGAGCAAGGAGCCTTGTCTCACCCCGCAAGAGGAGCCAAAACACTCGGATAGTACATTGCCCCACCTAACAGTGAAAGATTGGTGGGAATACCAAAATTTCAATAAATTTAATATGTACATGGGAACCTTCCTATCTTCTAGTTTTTCAAATAAAATATTGTGGTTCACCCTATCATATGCCTTACTTATATCAAGGAAACAGCTATAAATGGTTGAATTACTGTCAATGTGTTTAGATATTGTTTCTTTAAGTACATAGATACACAGGTCAGTTGAGTGGACCTTTTAAAGCCAAACTGATTAGGAGATGTCCATAGGAAATCATTTAATCGAGTAGTAACAAGAGTTTTTCTAGTAGTTTCGAGAAGCAGGAAGCAACAGCAATAGGCCTGTAATTATTGCTGGACAGAATGTCTCCATACTTATTTTTGACCAGGGACAAGATATATACCCTCATGAACTCTGCAGGGATATAGCTATGAGCAAGCATGGCTGATAGGAGCAATGATATATGCAGACATACTACGTCATTTGCATATTTTAAGTGCTCATTCGATAAGTCATCTACCCCTGACGCAGAACCAGTCTTTAACTCTTTAATTAACCTCTTTACTTCAGAAAATGATATCAAAATATTTTCCCTTGTCCCTCCCACAATCGTTTCGCTGCAATCTATCTTAAGATTATCCCTACTCACACTATTAAGAATGTTAGAGTAGTGGTTTTTCCACAGCTTTGCAATTTCATCCTCCCCTGACACCCCATCGATTGTTGGAGGGAGGACATTTTTGACACCCGTTTGATTCTTAACAAATTTCCAAAATTTGTTATTATCGTTATTTATGCGAGCTTCACAGGCTTTTGATGCTCGAATACTCTTCTTCCTGTTTACATCGCCTTATGGCCACCTTATACTGACCCCGACTTCTACACATATTTATGTATACTGGTCCTAATCTGGGTCTACCATGAAAGCACCACAAATCGTAGGCGTCTTTCGATTCCCTCTTCAGGGGGGCAATAAAATCATTCCATCCAGGAATAACCTTAGTATGATAGTTGTAAGATTTAATCAAGGGGCTTCCTGCTTCTCTTAACAGGGATATTATCTTACTATAATACCTATCTATGAGTTTACAGTGAGAATCATTTGAGCAAGGATTATTACAGCCAATGTGCAAAATTTCTAAATTATTAAAGAGGTGACATGTTCTGTCTTTGTATTCTATTCTCTGCTGCATATTAACATTGGACCAATCAACGCGATTATTCTTACCTATTGAGTTCTTGTTAAGTCGTGTTGCGCATAAATTGGTAATGTTAATTAATAACGTTAATTAATAATGTTTATATATATATATATATATATATATATATATATATATATATATATATATATATATATATATAACAAATTTCTAATAATTTTGTGCAAAAAGAGATAGCTACTGGGAATAAATGTAGAGTTTATTCTCATACTGTTCCCCTTCAATGTTCCTTTGTTTTAGTGTTTTTATATTTGAAAATGTAGCCTAAGAGAGTGAATGAGGATGTCTAAGATGCTCAAATGCTTCTACTTTTACTACACTTCTGAGGTAATCTGTTTTGGTTTGGAATAAAAAAGTGGACAAACTGAATATTGTAGACTTATTATACATTTACTTCAATGTAATTGGAGCTGGTTTCATAAGAGATTGCACCAAATTTGTAGCTAAATATAAGTGCAAAACCAAAAACATTGAAATTAATGTTGCTCAAATACATTAATGTTTTAAAAAGTTGCTTTTTAAGCTGTTAAAACTATTTAACTATTTTAATAAAATGTATAGTAGTAGCAATAAAACAAAGGATTTGAAGAACCTTTTTTCACAAGATAATCCTATTTTTGTAAAGATGACTTAGAGAAATTAAAGGATAAAAGATATCATCTTGGTTTTCACTTCCTTTAGTCTTACCTGATACTGATCTAAAATTGTTTTTAAATTTTCAAATCCCTTTTCAGCTAAGATAAATTCACCAGCAGAGTTTGGAATATCAGCAATCATTTGTTGAACTTCAATATATTCTCTAAACATATCTAATGTACAGGAAAGACCAACATCTGCCTCCTCTTCAGCAGGCAGCTCTTCTTTACTAGTTCCAATATTAGACATGTTTCACTAAATATTCAGGAAATCAACTTTATCCTGAAATAACCTATTTAAAGTCTCAATTATATTAGGCTACAGTGGAATATGATTGGATTAAATTGGTAAGTGATTTTTAATTTTACCATGCAAAGAAATTTCCAATTAAAGACTATTTATAATGTTACTACTTTTTTTAGTATGTATATAAAAATATGACATCTGGAAAATATCTGCAAATAAAAATCTTATATTAAGAAATATATTTTTAAAATCTTTTAGAGGTTGTTTTAGGTACAATAATTTAATAAAAACTTTGATGACTAATACAGGGTGCCTGTTTACTCAGGAATGCAGGAACCTCATTCCTGTATAAACCACCATGATTGTGTATAATTTCAGGCCAGGCATGATCTTGACTTTTCAAAATCTTAATTTTTGCATATAAAGACAAATGCAATTTTGAAACAATGTAAGGTAATTATTCATTTTACCCCTGCGTGTTGATTTTGATATGAGAATAGGTTTTTCTGGTGTATTTTGGTGTGTTTTATTCAAATCTGACCTTCATTTCTTGTGCAAATGAGCAAATTTTGAACCAAAATATGTACACCAGAAAAACCTATTCTCATAATATGACCAACCTAACCAAAACCTAACTTAATTAGTATGCACTCAGCAAATTAAGTTGAAATATGATAACTCACAACCAGAGCACATATGGTACCAGGTCCCATTTCAAATTTGTCACTGGTTGGTATGGAAGAAATTTGAAATCAATGCATGTGCGAAATAGTTCCTATCATCTGTGCATGTGCTGAACATGTTACATCATGGCAGACACAGATGACATCAGGGATTTCCACATGCACCAGTAATGGTGAACACATGGCACAATGGAAAGTAGGAATCTTGTGGCTTATAACCCATCATTTAATTCATTTTTTCATGTAATACAACAACCCACAATGATCTGGTTTTTCTTATATATAATTTAAATCTGAATCTATTTTCTTCTATAGTATTTCTTGTGCAAACTGATATTAACAGAGATATAAGCAATTTTTGGATTGATTGAAATAGTATGGTGGTAATTATTTATTTTACTCCTGCGGGTCAAGTTTTATATGAGTAAGTTTTTCTGGTGTATTTTGGTGTTTTATTCAAATCTAACCTTCATTTCTTGTGCGAATGAATTATTGAATACCTGGTTAGGTTAACCCTTTCATGCCTGATTTTCATTTATTTTTCATGCCAAAAAAGAAACTTGTGTTATAGCTCCAGAATGACTGAAATCTCATAAAAGATGATGGTCTCATTTGCACCCCTACGGCATGAAAGGGTTAATTAAATGCCCAGTTAGGTCAACTGTACACCCTTGATGATTGGTTAGGTTGTCATGATATTTTTTGTTAATTTTAATGAAAATATCACAACTTAACCCAACTATCACAACAACCTATCATCAAGGGTGTACAGATGACAACTGGGCATTCAATAATTCATTTGCACAAGAAATGAAGGTCAGATTTGAATAAAACATCAAAATACACCAGAAAAACCTATTTTCATATCAAAATCAACCCGCAGGGGTAAAATATACAGCCTGATTTAACCTTATTAACAAGTATTAAGCTATAAATACAATTAGTAAATAATATATAAATAATACATAATATAATAAAAGAAATAAAATTTTACTAGCCAAATAATGATTGTTGTTGTTGTTGTTGTTGTTTAGCCGATCAGCCCACCCTGATCGAGCAAGCCAGCGGCACGCAGGTAACCAATCACCCTCTCCAGAGTGGACCAGAGGTTCAGTGCACTAGTGATGTTGTATTGTGTTCGTTGTTGTGCTAGAGTGGTACAGTCTGTCATAATGTGTTGAATTGTTTGTGGTGTGTCCTGGCATAGGTGGCAGGTGTCATCTATGGAGTTGTCTAGTCTGTGTTTATATGTCCGTACGTTGGGGTGATGTCCACATCAGAATCGTGCTAAGTTAACTCGATCCGATCTGCTCAGGCTGATCTCTGACCTGTTAATGGGTGTCAGCTTCGCACCTAGGACCGCATTCGGACCGAGTCGTGTCAGTGCTTTGTGGGTTAAGTGTGTGTGTATGTGTTTTCTGAACTGTGTGATGTCTGTGGGGTGTGGTATGGAATGGAGTATTTGGTTATAATGTCTCTCTGATGTTACCTTAATGGTGCGAGGTGTTGGTGCATGATTGTACATGTAGTGGCAAGGGTGTTGTGGGTTAGTTGCCGCTGCTGCCATGAATTGTGTTCCCCTCATGTCTAAATGTTCCCTAACTTTCAGTATTTTTGTTTCTGTGTGCAGGTGTTCTATTGGTGTTGTTTGAGTGCATCCTGTAATGATACGAAGTGCGTTGTTTTGTATTGTCTGTAAGGTGTTTGTGGGTGTTTGTGTGTGTTTGAGATAATGGGTGCCCAGCATGGGCTAGCATAGTCCATAACTGAGTGAATATATTGTTTGTATATGAGTGTTGTTGTTTCCTGCTGGTGTCCAAAGTTTGTGCCTGTTAGTACCCTAAGTGTGTTAAGTCTTGACATACATTTGTTTTTAATGTCCTGAGTGTGGTTTGCAAAAGATAATGATGTGTTGTATGTGACCCCAAGTATTTTGGTCCTGTGAGTGTGTGGAATGTTGTTGTTGTTTAGTGTAAGCTGTGGAATTACCTGGTGTTCTTTTGTGTTGCTTGTAAGCAAGGTGATGGTTGATTTTGTGGGTGCTACTTTGAGTCTATTGTGTGTGAGCCAGTCTTGTATACTGTTTATGTATGTTTGTAGGTTATTTGTAGCGGTGTCGATGTTGTTGTGGGTGGATGTTAGAGTGATGTCATCTGCATATGATAAGGTAAGCTTGTTATCTATGGGTGTTGGAATGTCATGCATGTATAAGTTGAAGTGTGTTGGTGAGAGAACAGAGCCTTGAGGGACCCCATTCAGAAAAAGCTTGTTTTTGGATGACTTGCCATTAAATGTGACATGTGAGTATCTTCCTGAAAGATAGTTGCTCAGCCACCTTTTCGTGTTATTGTGCATGTTTGTGTTGAGTATTTTGTTTATGAGAGGGAAGCGTGGGATAGCATCAAATGCTTTACTAATGTCTATTGTTGTTAATAGTGTACGTTCAGCTGGTCGTCTGGAGTTGATGCCATCCATGATGTGCTGCGTGAGGTTAGTGAGTAATGTCGTGGTTGAGTGGTGAGGTCTGAATCCATGTTGAGTAGGCAATAGTGGAATGTGTAGGTTGGTGATTTGTAAGATTAGTCTTTCTGTTACTTTGGAAGGTGTGCATAGTAAAGTAATGGGTCTATAGGAAGCTGGTTCTGTTGGATTTTTGTTTGGTTTGAGTAGTGTAATAATTTTACCTTGTTTCCATATGTCAGGAATAATACAGTGTTGGTATGAATATGTGCTGATATTTGTGAGAGCTAGTATTCCTTGTGGGCCGAAGTGTTTAAGGTGTATGTTAGATATGTTGTCTGGTCCAGTAGCCTTCGAATTTTTAATGTTCTTGATGATCTTGGTGGTCTGGTCTGAATTGAAGGGTGTAATGGTAGTGTCGAGTCTGTAGGTTTTCTTGTGTGGCTGTTTGTCTGTCTGCGTGTTTCTGGTTGTTGTCTCTGTTTAAGTGACTTATCTTTGCGTAGTGATTAACTAGAATGTTAGCTTGTTGTGTGTATGTTGGGATATTATTCTGACTGCGACAGATAGCCAAGTGTGAGGTGTGAATGCCGCTGTTAGAGTGGGTAATGCTGTTTATAGTCTTGTATAGCCTGGATGTATCTGTGGAGTGGTTTAGTATTGTTATGAATTCCCTGAATGTTTGTTTGTTTTTCTTTGAGTTTGTTGTTTATTTCTGTGTTGAGCTGTTGTATCTGCTGTTTTATGGCTTCTGCGTGTGGTGTTTGTGTGTTATATTTAAGGTTGTTACGTTGCCTTATGAGGTGGGCTATTTCTCTAGTGTAATTTGGGTTGTATTTCCTAATGTTGCCCTTGGGTATGTATTTGTTTGCATTATTGATGATCTGATTAAATGTTTTGAGTGTTGTATTAATGTTTATGATGGGTGTGCTGTTTAATATGGTGAATTGTTCCTCAGTCTGTATTTTGAACTGTTCCCAATCAGCTTTCTTGTAAGTTCTGTAAGTGTGCCTGAGGCTGTTGGGGCAGAGTGTAGAATGTGTTGTAATGATGATGGGCAGGTGGTCTGATGACAGTTGTTTTTCTGTTCTCCATTGTGTATGTGTTGCTAGTGAGGGGGAACAGAACGTTATGTCTGGGGAGGAGTTTGAGTATCCTGCTTGATGTGGTATGCGTGTATGTTCTTCTGTATTGTTAAGAATGAAGAGGCTGTTTAGTTGTGTGATGATGATGAGATGATGATGATGGTGGTGAGGATTGCTGTGCAGTATGGTACTATTTATGAGTGATGAAGACTTGATGAGATGTACCGTAATGTACTGCACAGCACAGCTCTCCTTTAGTTTTCTTAATCCTGGCACACAATATTTATCTGTTCAAATTTAGCATTTTATGTATAGCATGGATTACCCACATATATGAAAAACCACATTTAACAAAACTGCATAAAACAAGGGATTACTGTATTTGTACACTAAATCCTCACTATTTTGCGATTCATAATTTATGTTGGGCTATTTCATGATCTTTTGCACATCATGATTTTCAGTAATGTGATTAGGCCAGAGCCCTGAGAGTCACGAATTAGTGGGGGCTTAGTATAATTCTAACTTGTACTTGGACCCCATGGTATGGTAACTTTATTCCAACTGCCTTGGGCATGTTCTTTGTACCATACTTAGAAACACTGCTGATATTAGCAAGAATTTTCCTAGTCGGGGCATTCCAGGACAAATCACCCAAAAATTAAAAAATTTGTCACCACTCCGACCCAGATTTTAATGAAAATTGACATATGGGGTTCTTCCGGGTGCTGATTTCACTGGTTCGAATAAAAAAGTTCTATGACCCATAGTTTCTGAGATATGGGCCCCACTTTATCACCTAACTTTAATGGGCAATAACTCTCAAACATCTTGTTGTAGACCTATAAAATTATACATTTTTAGAATCAGCATGAAGAGATCTATTAAATGATACCACATTCAAGTGTGTAGAACAATAATGAAAATTTCCCTCCCTTTTTTTTATTTTTGACCCCCACCCCCTAGACAGTGATCAAAAAAAAATTTTTTCATCTATTAAACTTCCATTAATTGTTAAAAGATACAAACAATAAAAAATGTGGGTATCAAGTTGCAAGATATTTTAAAAATTATTGAAAAAATATGTACATTGAAATTTTGACATTTTTACACAGACTAAAATAGAGAACTACAAATGATATATTTACATCCTATGTACATATATAACTCATATTCACACAGTCTCTCTCTCAAATGTTTGTTAATTATGCTTATTTTTATTACATATGGCTTATTTTAAGTCAAATCATATCTTATTTTTGAGATTTACAATTGTATATTTTTAGTAATGAAAAATGGTTAGATACTGTGATGATCCTTTACAAAAACATAAGAAAAAGATACACAAGGATATAAGAACCATCAGCCAATCACTTTATGATCGATGTAAATGGAAACTACAAAGGAATACTGTACTATGTAGCAACTGTAAAAAATTATTGACCCAGAGACCAGAGTTGCTATCAACATCACAAAGTGAAGAGTCTGATCACAATCAGTCTTCTGAGAATGTTATTTCAGAAAGCGATGAATATGATCCAAGTATATCAAGTAATGCCAAAGAAGAGGTTTCTCAAGTTCTAGAAAGTCTTGCTGTGACTCCAGTGAAGAAGCGTAAGTATTTAATGATAGGTATTTTTTTTATATTTATAATTTTTTTATTCATATTATTTATTTATAATGCATTTACTTTCAAGACAGTTTTTCAGCAGTTGCTGAAAAACTTAATGAAATTAATATTTTGACATATTAAATTTATTAATTATTATTGTCCATATATATATCAAATGGAGTTAAATATTTATTAATTCAAAAATTTCAGATGGTTTGGGTTCCTCAAGAAAAGAAGCAAAGGCTATTCAAACAATAGAAAAAGCACGTCGTTCTTTAAAACAAAAGCTAGAAACAAGTTTAGAAATTGAGATCCCAAGCCCATCAAAAGCTACAAAGTTGGATCATGAAACTCAAAAGGTATGAATTTTAAAATGATACGTTATTATTAAGTAGGAATATACCTAAACTAAAACTGAAGCATAAAAACAAAATGTAGGTATTCACCTTTGATAGTAGAAACTAGAAGCACAACTCCCTAAAGATTGGAGATCAATGGGCCCATTAAATCATTTGGAATTCATTTGGTCACAAAATAATTTTTGGTTTAATTTGACTATCTCAAAGAATGCTCATTTTGTTACACTTGAAATCAATATTATAATCTAAAAAATTTAATATGCACATGTAATGTTTTGTTTATAGCTATTATACATTCATGAATTTGTTTCAGGTCAATGATTCATCTCATGAATGAACTGGTTGAAGCTTTCCATTCTACTGACAGTTATGAGAGGAAACTCAAAATATTGACATTATCTCCATTTACCATATCAAAAACTATGAATCTATTTCAGACAACTGAATATTTAGTTAAGAAAAGCAGAAATACAAAACAAAAACTTGGAATTATTCCTGAAATTGAACCCATGTCAAAAGGAAAAGTAATAACTAAAGGTACTAAAGATTCTCTTCAGAAATTTTTCAAATCAGATGAAATTAGTCATTTGTGCCCAGGTACAAAAGACTGCCTGAGTATCAGAAATGAAGGTGGGTATAAAGAATCTGTGCAGAAAAGACTGGTGTTAATGAATCTGAAAGAAGCTTTGTCTCTATAAAAATAATCCAGATAGTCCCCAAATTGGCTTCTCTAGTTTTGCCAGCCTTCACCCCAGACATTGTGTTTTAGCTGGAGCTGCTGGTACCCATTGTGTGTGTATGTACATACCACCAGAATGCCAAAATACAATTCTCAGCTTTGGGTGTCAAAGGGTTGGAATACACAACTCTTATGGAGAAAGCAGTGTGTGATGTCAACAACAGGAATTGTGTGATGTCAACAACAGGAATTGTGTGATGCAAATATGTAATCTCTGTCCAAAAGAACAAGGTATTAAGAATTTTTTGCTCACTTTTCAAAGTGTTAACGATCCTGAATGTGAGGAAATAAAATATAAACAATAGATTACTATAGATCGATGCAATATGGTTGAAAAAACAGAATCTATAGATGATTTTATAAATTCATTAAGCACAAAAATTGTCAAATTGACACGTCATCACTTTATAGCAAAGAATCAGAGTGCATTTCTAAAAAACTTGAATAATAATTTAAATAGCCATACAGCTGTAGTTCTTGGTGACTTTTCAGAAAACTACTCATTTGTAGTACAGGATGTAGCCCAAGGCTTTCATTGGGAAAATACCCAATGCACAGTGCATCCTTTTGTGTTATATTATAAGGAACCAGAAAGTAATGAAACAAAACATTCAAGTTATTGTTTTTATCTCCAAATACAAAACATAACTACAATGGTTTACACTTTTTTAAATACACTCATACCTATCAGGGCTGTGGAGTCGGTGATAAAATTTGTCAACTCCAACTCCAAAAATTTTAACACTCTGACTCCAGAAATCTGACTTGCATAATTCCAACTCTGACTCCGATGGAATGTTAAGGCCAAATTGATTACGATTAGCTTTATTAGGCCAATGGAGATTCATAAACAAGGCATTTCATCACCACCACATGACTCATCAGGTTACTTAGTGGCTATAACTATGCCTTAATGCCTTTTTTTCTCTTTATTCAAAAATTACAATAAATCCCAAAATACAAACTGATTGAAGCTTAAACAAAATAAGATTATTATTGATTTAGCAAATTAATAAGATGTTTTTGTATTATTATAAACATCCGTAACAAAATGTACTAACCTAAACTGAATTTGTTCTTAAAAAAAGGATCGCTTCCATTAAATCTTCTTTCAGTGATGCTTATCAAAATTATCAAATTGAAATCTAAAAATCTGAAAAAGATTTAGGGGTAGTACAAATTTTTAAATTTCCTTATTATTAATTATGTTAATTAATTAATTATAATCCTTATTAATTATAAGCAACTATATTTATATATTATTTATATTTATATATTATATATTATACAGGGTGTACATAAAGTCAGGATCTATTTTTGTGAAATAATTATTTTTTTCTATTTTTCTTTTCAGAAGACCTTAGAATGAATACAGAAGAGCGTGTGGCAATAGTAATTTGGCGAATCACGGGAAAGAAATACAATGACATCAGAGAGAAGTTCAGGAGATTTCATAAGCCGGGGCCAATAGACAAGACAATACGAAAATTGGTGAACAAATTTAAATGAACGGGATCTGTAAATGATGAAGCAAGATCAGGACGACCGTGTATGTCAGATCTTACCATGAATGCAGTACGCGGAATTATCACTGAGGAGCCACGTATGTCCTGTTCGTGCTGCATCACACAGACTCAGCCTCCCGACGTCATCTGTGCACAAAATTCTGAAAGTTAATTTGCAGAAGAAAAGCTATCATTTGCAGGTTTTACATGATTTACATGAGGAAGATTTCCCTCGACAAAGTGCTGTGTGTGCTGATCTCGTAGAACAAATCTGGAGTGATAATTTAATGGACAACATTCTCTTTAGTGATGAAGCCACTTTCCATACATGTGTAAAAGTAAATCGCCATAACTGTCGAATTTGGGCAGATGAAAGACCGAATGATTTCGTCCAAAATTGGGAAAAAGAGACACCTAAAGTTAATGTCTGGATGGGTTTAACAAAATCTAAGGTTTATGGTCCTTTTTTCTTTGCTGAAGCTACAGTTACAGGGCTTATTTATCTGGACATGTTGCAGCAATTCCTTGAACCTCAGCTGATTGGGGATAGGATTGTTAGTACCGTCGTCTATCAACATGATGGTGCTCCTTGTCACTATGCCAAAATTGTTCAGGATTATCTAAATGGACATTTTCCAAATCGCTGGATCGGACGCGGAAGCAACAGACCTTGGCCAGCGAGATCACCAGATTTAACCCCTTTAGATTTCTTTGCATGGGGCTTTATCAAATCGCATGTCTATCAGACAAAGATTACAAGTCTTGAAAACTTACGTACACATATACGAACTGCTGCAGATAACATAACCCCGCAAATGCTCCAGAATGTGTTCAGAAATGCTGCGGAACGATTTGAGCTGTGCAGGGATACTGATGGGCGTCACGTCGAATTCTACTCTTAATTATTTAATAAATGTTACCACTTTATCATTTTATGATTGAATTCCATATAATTTCCAAGTGCTTCACAAAAATAGATCCTGACTTTATGTACACCCTGTATATTATTTATATTTATATACAGTGGAACCTCGACTTACGAATTTAATTCGTTCCAAGACCCTGTTCGCACCTCGAATTGGTCGTAAATCAAATCCATTTTTTCCATTGAAATTAATGTAAATTTAATTAATCCGTTCCAGCGCCCCAGATAATTGTACTTTTAATGCTTTGTAAGAGTTTATAAAGAGAAAATATAAGAGAAAAAAATTATACTAAATTTAATAAGCTGTATAATTTTACTGTACCTTTGTGGAAGATAATCGCTGGCATGAGTGGATGGTGATGAGGAAAGGAAGGGGGAGGGAAGTTACTGTTTGGAAGGAGAGTCCCCTTCCATAAGAACACTGGGCACCTCTCCTTCAGGGGTTTTCTCTCTTTTCTGTCTCTTTAATTCAATGGTTATTTTAAGCTTTCTTTTTTCACTGCCACTATCACTCTTCACTTTCTTGGGAGCCATAATGAAGGGCTTATTAAAGCAATAAACGAAAAATCATGGAGCAAATATGCGAGAGAGAAAGCAATAAATGAAAAATCACGGAGCAAATATGCGAGAGATAAAGCAATAAATGAAAAATCACGGAGCAAATATGCGAGAAATAAAGCAATAAACGAAAAATCACGGAGCAAATATGCGAGAGATAAAGCAATAAACGAAAAATCACGGAGCAAATATGTTTGTATGTCGATTTGGTCGTAAATAGAGGCATTCGTAAGTCGAGGTTCCACTGTATTTATATATTATATATTATTTATATATTATATTATATATTAAAACACTAGGTTAAATCTATTTTATTCATAAAATTGAGCTAGGCCTAGCCCTAGGCTGCTATGGTTATAATTGAAGGATTTGCACCGACTCCGACTCCATCCAACTATGCACTTCCGACTCCGACTCCACTCAAAATTGACCGACTCCACAGCCCTGATACCTATTATTAGAAAATCCCACCTTCATATCAAAAAATTATATTATTTTACTGATGGATGTGCAGGAAAATATAAAAATTGTTTCAACTTTAACATTTGTAAACATGAAGATTTTGGGCTGGAATGTGAGTGGCATTTCTTTGCCACAAGCCATGGTAAGAGCACTTGTGATGGGATTGGGGGTACAGTGAAAAGATCTGTTGCCAGAGTATGCAGAGAACATTTGCAAATCAAATATTAACACCAGAAGACATGTTTGAATTTTGTTCAAACAATATAAGTAACAGTATAAATTTTTTTTTTAATAAATTCTGAAGAAATTGAAGCTATGGAAAAATTTTTAAGTGACATATGAAAAACGTATGCGGCTAACAGGAACACAAAAATTCCACAGATTTGTACCTATTAATGCAAATGACAAAAACATTTGAATTATCTTCTGATGAAGTTGGTGAGGTGAGGATTATAAGCAAAGCTTTTCTGGGTGAGGACATACACAATACACAGTTAGGTAGACCAGCCATGAGTGGATCCTAGGGTCTTTGTTGGTCTGAAACATTATAACATAGAGAAAAAATTTTAGGTTTATTAAGCACACCAACTTTAAAACCAGGAACAATGCATATTCAATATGTTTTCCCAGAAAATGAGTTCAAAAAACTCATGTAATTATGAATCAACTTGATGTAATATCTGTGCTCAATTTGTATTTTTGCTGTTTATTTTCATCCATGTGAATATATCATTTGTAGTTCTCTATTTTAGGCTGCAGGCATAAAAATTTCAAAATTTCACAATGTACAGGGTGGGGCACGGGAATCAAGTGTTTTTTGAATAGCTAGTAATCGGCCATTAGGAATGGGAGGGGCGTGCGGTAGGTAGCATTCCATTCCTGGGTTCATAGCATTTAACTTTAACTAACACTCACCTTTATCTTTCAGGTGCCATCATGGAGCAGTGGACGTTAGAACACCGCATGTTCGCGTATGATCATTTTGTTAGGAGTGGCAAGTCAGTGACAGCAGTTCAGCGTGCGTTTCGCCGCAGATTCAACATTCATCGAAATGACTCTGTTCCCGCTCGTGACACAATCTTACGTTGGGTTAACAATCTTCGACAGGAGGCTCAATAATGAAAACAAACTGAAGGGGCCGCAACGCACTGTGCGTACTCCAGAGAACGTTGAAAGGGTCAGACAAGCGATGTTGCAAAGCCCAGGCCGCTCTGCTCGGAGACATTCAGCTGCACTCGGAATCAGCAATCGTACTGTTAGACGGATTTTGCATGAAGAATTACATTTTCACCCATACAAGTTAGCGATGGTGCAGGAATTGAATGTAAACGATTGCCCCCAATGACTGAATTTTTCACAGGAAATGCTTGCACTTTATGAGCAGAATGAAAACATGATGGTGGTAATGAGTGATGAAGCCCATTTCCACCTTAATGGGGCCGTCAACAATCAAAACTGTCGGTATTGGGCTGCTGAAAATCCGCGACAACTCCATGAAAAACCGCTGCATAGCCCTAAGGTTACAGTTTGGTGCGCGGTGGGAAAGTTTGGCGTCATCGGTCCCTATTTCTTCGAACAAAATGGGGTTACCGTTACCATAACATCTGGGCGTTACATTGAGATGGTGAACACCTTTTTCATCCCTGAGTTACGAAGAAGGCGTATTGCTCGTCAACATTTGTGGTTTCAGCAAGATGGGGCCACGCCACACACCGCCAGAGCGTCAATGGCTGTTCTTCGCCCCCTGTTTCCCAACCATCTCATTTCGAGATTTGGTGACATTGCATGGCCCCCTCGGTCCCCTGACTTGTCCACATGTGACTTCTTTCTATGGGGGTACCTCAAGTCACGTGTCTACGAGGACAAGCCCCGTACATTAGATGCATTGAAGGAAGTGATCCGTCAACAAATCATCCAAATCAACAGAGACCTGCTGGGAAGAGTGGAGGCCAATTTTCGTAAACGCCTTCAACAATGCGTCGATGGCCAAGGACATCATATGCCAGATATAATTTTCGGTACATGATTATTATGGCATGAAATGCTATGTTCTTACGAATGTTGTTCTACCAATATATTTTCTTTACAAAATATCATTTTCCTGATTATTCCAAAAACACTTGGTTCCCGTGCCCCACCCTGTACATATTTTTTCAATAATTTTTAAAATATCTTGCAACTTAATACCCACATTTTTTATTGTTTGTATCTTTTAACAATTAATGGAAGTTTAATAAATGAATTTTTTTTTTTATTTCACTGCCTAGTAGGGGTGGGGGTCAAAAATAAAAATGAAAGGGGGGGGGGGGGGGGGGGGGGGGGAAATTTTCATTATTGTTCTACACATTTGAATGTGGTATCATTTAATAGATCTCTTCATGCTGATTCTAAAAATGTATAGTTTTATAGGTCTACATTAAGATGTTTTGGAGTTATTGCCTATTAAAGTTAGGTGGTAAAGTGGGGCCCCCAAGATTTTGGGGGCCCATATCTCAAAAACTATGGGTTATAGAACTTTTTTATATTGACCAGTGAAATCAGCACCTGGAAGAACCCTGTATGTCAATTTTCATCAAAATCTGAGTTGGAGTGGTGACATGCATTGGGTGATCTCTCCTGGAATGCCCCAGACTTCCCTACTATGCTTAGTCACTTTGCCTACTGACAACTTTAGCTGAAGTGCTAGCCTATTTATACATTTTGTGCTATTTTCCTATTTCAACTTAATGCATTCATTAGTGGCCCATTAATCATGTGTAACACTATGAAATTAATAATGAATGACAACACATTCTATTTCATGTTGCACTTGACATTTGGTAAAAATCTCTTTATTGGACATATCAAAAATGGTTCAAATAGTATCAAAAAGTCTACTGGGCTGGATGAAATCACTTCTTAAAAGTGCAAAAATTTTCAGTAGAAACCTGGAGAGCCTCACTCACTGCTCAACCTCTAAGTACAGCTCTAGCTATAGATCCCCACATCCCAGTTCCCATACAGCTGAGGGATAAGCAGGCACCCTGCTGTAATGAAATGGCAGAGTTAGGCACGTATGATATAAGAAGCTCTAAAATAACCATACAAATATATAGAATTAAGCTGGAAGTAAATTGCTGGTTGAATATGAAGTTGGTCTTCAATAAATTTAGCTTTGGCCTAACTTTAAATTTAATACAAACATCTTTGTAGATTCCCTATTTAAAACACTCATTGGTATAAGCCTAACCAAAGAAAATAATCTTAGCCAAATTACAGTAGTATAACCAAATCATAGGCAAATGTATACAACCTTAACTAAATTATCAAACATCCAGAAAATATGGAAATAAATCTCTCTGGGCTATATATCTACTTCCATTTATTAATTTTGTATTTATATTAGAACTTTATCTATTAATTTAAGTGTAATCTCAGCATAATGTGATAAAGTTGCATCCATCCAAGCATGTAAGGCCCTACAGTTATTTTCAGCCTTAGCCAGGAACCAAACTGGCCCACTTTTCTAAATTCTGACAAGATTGGTTTAGCTAAGCTACTATTAATGCTTGATTGGATTAAACTATGTCAGGGATCATCTGAGTTGGTCAGAAAATTAACCAACTTGGTTATTAGGGCAAAATAACCTATGACACACCCAGGACCAAATCTCATTGCTAACTGTACCATATCAGTGAAAAGATTATAATTATGCAAATTGGCTAATTTCAAAGTTTAGAATATATATAGTGTCCCAATATCTCCTTTATTATTAACCTTTATTAATAATAATAAAATAAATAATTTTTTTTTTTTTCAATTTACAATGACATGAATAATTGTGAAGCTCAACTATTTATTTAATTTAATTTGGTCCTTAAAGCTTTAGGCTTTACTGGGCTCTTATTAAAAATAAGCAGCTAGTTGTTATAAATTAATAATAAATAAATAAGTATTATTAATAGTTAAAATGTGTATTACAATATTAAACAATATTAATGGACAATATTAAACAATATTAGTGGATATTAATCCTAGATTTTTGTTAGTATGCCATTATTAATCGGGATTTCAACTTGGTTTTAAACAAATTTACATTCACAATATTTTTTATATTGGCATTTAAGTCATTCCATAGTTTCAATCCAATGAAAATGGGTAGTTTTTGAGATGAAGACAATCTAAATTGAGGTAAATGGTGAAATTTCATCAAGAAAAATCAGGTGAAAAATTGAAACTTGACATTCTTTTACAGAATAAAAATTAGTCAAAAAGTTTAGAAATTGAAATGCATATCATTTTGTAGAGTTTTTTAGAACTAGTAATTCATTATAGATATAAAATTTTCTTTCAAAAAGATCTTGAGAAATGGCAACAACTTCAACAATGATAGGAGCAAACTATCTCCAGGATAATGTTTGCAGATGATACAACTCTCTCTTTTTCTTACAAAGATGTTAATACAGCTAAGAATATATTTCATTCAGAATTCATCAGTGTAATGAAATGGTTGACTACCAATAAACTCTTCCTAAATACCAGTATAAACAAATTTCATGATTTTTACTAATAAAAGAAATGTATATCTTGATGAACTTAATGTTAATGAAATTGCCATAAAGGAGTGTACTGTAACAAAATTTCTTGGTGTAATGCTAGATAAGAATTTGCAATGGAGTGATCATGTAAATTATATCGCGAAAAAGATTTCAAGAAGTGTTGCTAACTTGCTATAATGTTTAAACTTAGAAATGTAGCCCCTAAACAAGTTTTATTGACTCTTTATCATACTCTTGTTCTTCCTTATTTAACATACTGCACCCTTGTTTAGGGAAACTCGCTAACAACACATTAAATGGTATCTTTGTCATCCAAAAATGAACAATAAGGTTATCTGATGCTGATTTCCTTGATCACTCTAGTGCATTATTTAAAGAGCTAAACCTACTAAAGCTCAACAATATAACCAAACTGGTACATTTTATTTTTATTTACAAATGTAAAAATCATTAATTTGCAATGGGTAAATAGATACAGTAGACGATGGGTAAAGTAAACACGCTTTAAATAAACATTCGGATAAAGTAAATAAATCCTTGGTAATGCGCCTGGTTGTAGAGTAAAATCCGACTGATAATGTAAACTTGCCTACGCTTAATGTAAACTAATGTTCACTGGTGTAAATTATGTTTGGTCAGTATTAGTGATGGATCGAGTGGTCGTTTTCACAACCGCGGTTGCGGTTGTGTTTGCGGTTGTCAAATTTTTTCCAACCGCGGTTGCGGTTATCATATACTAGGAAAAATGCGTAATTATTAACTGGATTTAGCCACTATAGTGCGATTTAGCCACACTTGGTACATAATATATACTAAATAGTATTTTTTAGTAAATACCTTATGTTGAACACAAGTTTTGCAATACACCGCTACCGCTATTTGTGTGTTGCAAAACTTGTGTTCAACATAAGGTATTTACTAAATAAATACTATTTAAATGAAGTATATTCTAAACTTATATAGCTATTATGAAAGAATAGGTCAAATTAATTAAAACCATATTTTGCACTAAGTGTGTTACCAGGATGAGGGACGAGGACCCATCGCACTGTTCATCCCACCTACCACTTTCCCCAGCCTCCACCCATTGGAAAGTTATGGATTATTATTCATTTGAAAAACTGATGTCAAACTTAATGACAGGCAGTGTGAATTTCAAGAATAATATTTTTGCTGCATTTTCACCTTTCAAGCGGCAACGCCTCTCATCATACAACGTTCCCGCTCCACGCATAAGGAGACCCATCATTTTCTTTTTAAAAAAATAAATATTTCTAATTAACCTAAAATTAAAATTAACTAAGCTTTTACAACCGCAACCGCACTTATGGAACAGCAGTTGCGATTACGGTTGTGGATTTTTGTGCGGTTGTAGTGCGGTTGCGGTTGCGGTTATTCGATCCATCACTAGTCAGTATTATAAAATATGCTGTGGGTGACGTGCACGCTTTTAAATTGTCTTCAAAATTTTATAGATTTAAGATGATGACTGCAAAATGTGTACATGTATCATTGACTCTTGATCAGAAATTTAAGCTAATTGAAGAATATAGAAAGGTTGGACAAACAAAGGTTGCTCTTGCTGAAAAATTTGGAATTCATAAATCAACTGTCACCCAGATATTGAAAAATAAAGAACAAATCGAAAAAATTTCAACAAGGTGTAGCAAGTGGATCAACAAAATGTGAGAGAGAAGGTAAACATGCCATTCTCAAAAATGCCCTTTTTGCTTGGTTTAAGGAGAAATGGGCACAAGGTGTTCTGCCTAATGGTGTGCTTATCAAGCATAAAGCTTCAGAATTAGCTGAAAAGATGTCACTGAAGGATTTTTCTGCAAATGATGGCTGGTTTACTCACTGGAAAAACAGATTCAACATAAAATTTACAGTAGAATATGGTGAAGCTAAATCCGCAGATGTCCCAGCTGCTGACCAATGGATACAAAATAATCTACCAAGCATATTAAAATCCTATGACGAAAATGATATCTTTAATGCTGACGGAACTGGTCTCTACTACAAACTGGTCAAATTGCGTGGTTACATTGAGGCTTCTGAAAATAAAGAAGCTGGTCGCAAACAACCAAAGGATAGGATAACCATCTTAGCTTGTGCCAATATGACTGGAGCTGAGAAAAGACTGCTGTTTGTTATTGGAAACGGAGGAATCGGATTGTCTTCATGATGTTACTGTTTCTGAAAATATTGCTTGGGATGTGTTCTCTTCTCTTTTGGCTGTATACGAGAATGCACCCGTGCATCAAGAATTGACAGATGATATTCTTATTGCTGATGCAATGTCTGCCAATTCGGAGAAATGTCCGTGAGTGGATGAAGATGAGAATTTTGATCCACCCTCAGTAAAGGAAGTCCACAATGCGCTCGATGTCATACGCCATTTTTCTGCAGTTGAAGGATTGAATAACCCTACATTATCTCAGCTGGAAGCGGCCTTGAACAAAAACATATTTGCCAAAAAAAAACAAATCAAAATCATAGATGTATTAAAGAAAAATTAAACAGTGAATAGTATGAACTTTCGAAAAGAATTATTTGTTTTGTTTGAAGGAATTGTATTTTATATAGTAAGTAAAGGTACATATTTTATATGCTAAATGCAGTATTTTTGTTTGCTTTTTTCTTTATTTTCACCCTAAAATTGCGTGAATTTGCGTACCTATGGATATTATAAACATATGGTTAAAATAAACTTTAGAGCAGTAACAGAGTGGTTTATTTTAACCATCGTCCACTGTAGTTTGTAACTCAAGAAATCCACTCATATCAGACCAGAAATAGATCAAAGCTTGTTATAGAGGGGTTCCAGCACAGGTGAATCAGTGCTTAACACCCAACCATCTCAGATCTTGCTTACTTTTGGTGTATAAGGTAAGTTTGTGCAAGAAAGCCAGCTGTGAAAGTTTCAGCTTTCTACGACCATTACTTCACGAGTTACGAAGGTCAGAAAAATCAAGGTTGAGGTCAAAATAGCTCAAGGTCGGCATCTTTGGATGCACCTCACACATTCACTAATTATCGTAACCATATGAAACTATATGTTTTTGGACTCAGAATGAGCTGTAGAATCCAAAAATGCAACGAAAACAGCAATAGGAGAACAAATAAAAATGTTCACCCTTTTTCAAGGAATGAATTGACCCTTTGACCTTGAAGTTCACACATTTTGGGGAAACATTTCTTTACACAAAATGAAGTTCCACCATTGCACTTTTAATATAAACAATAAAAATGTATCTTATTCACCATCTATACTGTCTTAAAGAATTTTTCAAATTGGCTATTTTTCAAATTTCTGGCAAAATCGCCATATGTATAATTAGGGTGGTCCAAAAAGTTAAAGCATCGACTAAGTTCTCTCCACAAGGTTGGTTTTATGCCTCTTGGTGTGGACAGTATTTGTGCAAAGTTTCACGTTATTCGGTTAATATTTAGGGGTCGCCCCACTTGCCCCCTTTTTGAAAATTTGGGAAAATATATAGACAACTGAATAACTACATTTTTTTTTTGGTTCTCAAGAATATGAAAGAAAACAGTAAGACAATAGGACATGATAATGGTTATCTTCATTATTTCTTCTGCATCAGAGTCGCCTTGGATGGTATTGGTATCTGTTTTCAGTGGGCGGCTACGAGTTGTAGGAGGTACTGCTTCTGGTCCTCGTTTCGTGTCAAAGTGTCATTGTAGCGTTGTGCGAGAGCAATACCTCGCTCGGCAGCATCATTGACGACTTTCATCTTTAAGGCGCGATCTCTAAGTTCCCTGTAGTTCTTGTCATTTGGCCATTCCCGTGGATCTTTTTGAAGTAACTGCGCGCTTCCTCCTTACCTCCAACTTTCAAGGCATCAAAGAGGGTCAATGTCCTTTTCGTGACGAAGGATGCCACATCATTTTCAACACCAGCTTCCCCATGTCGATTCGTCGGGGGCAGCCATTCTTTTGGGATTGTTGGAGGTGTTGAACCATTCTCCTTTTGGTATCAGGATCGATCCTATTATCGAAGAAGGCCAGTCCAATCAGATGCTCCGACAAGTACCACAGGTGCGTCTTAGAGCTGTCTTCGCCGTTTGTGCAGCTCCTCCGTGTGGATATTTTTCCAGAAGATGCAGCATTTTGAGATCATTGAGAGGAGCTTGTGTCCCCATTGGCGCTTCATGCCAGTACTTGACGTAAATCAACTGACAAATAAAGCCAGCTGAGTCACGTTTCGTTCTTCGCGTGCTGTGAGCTTGAATTGATAGTGAAAGAGGTAGATTTTGAGCGCATAAATCGCCTTCGCCATCCATCTCGCGTGGTGCATGGGACCCGGAGCTCGGATAAAGAGTTGACCACCAGTCTTTCCCCCCAGGAAGAGCAAAGATAGTTCAAGGAACTCCTTGTAGTCATCACGAGGTTGGCTTGCCTGAAGAGCATTAGGTAAGTAAGTGAGCATCTCTTTTCTCATCTCTTGGAGTTGAGGGTTCTCGAACAAGCTGTCCGATGCTGAGACAAATGCTTTGTGGGAGAGAGATGGCCATTCCTTTTTGAAATCGCTTAAAAGGCCTGTTTTCAGGACTTCCTGTTGAGCCAAATATTGAGGCAAAGACATCAGCAAGTACAACTTCAAGTATATGATGTCGACAACCGATCCAAACTAGCTTGTGACCCAATGCTTCTTCAATCCTGACACAGGCTCCGCGATGTAAACCCGTGTTTGACGCAGTGGTATCGAAGACGAGACCTCTCACATGCTGTTCCACGTTCCATAATTTCATAGTTTGAAGGCATGCCTGGGCCTGTGCTTCTCCAGTTCCTTGTTTCATCTTTGGGACACCAAGCAGCAGCTTCTGTCCATTGAATGTTATAAGGATTGCTATCCGATGCACATTTGTCTTCTTCCCTTCAATGCCGGGGAGAAGCTTTCCATCCCAATGGAGAAGGACAGGGTCTTCTAGAGAGAATGATTCTAGGTCTTCTTGAGCTGCCTGTTCTCGCCCACTTTCTCTGTAGCGATGAATAGAGCTCCGAGAGCACGTCATCCCAGACAGATCATGCCCCGCAGCCTGTAATACAGCTCCAGTTACGAAAACAGCATTCTGGTCAGAAAGATTGGTGCGATCCATTGCTCCAATGACTTCTGGAGATTGGAAAATGTTCGTAACCTTGTTCTTGGGACGCTTTGGTGCCGGAGCTTCAGACGAAGAAGGAATCGGAACTGATGGTCTATAGTCGTCGTCGTCTTGCGAAAAAAAGGAAGAAGAGGAGGAAAGATCAATTGATGACACTCCTGCTTCTTCCAAATCTTTCTGTGTTGCTTCATGCCTTGCCTTCCTCCTCCATTCTGGATCGCTTTCTGTCCTCTTGTGTAGTCGTTTCCTTTATCAATGCCAGCCATGCTGCAAGAATTGACGTCCTTGCGCTGCATGGACAGGAAATTTCAGTCCTCATGTTGACGATTGTGCTCATGGCATCACTGGTTGCGATGTCAAAGTTCCTGGATGTCCGCTTTGAAGATGTCTTCATTCATTCTATCGCTGGCACGTTGCCTGGTCCTGTGCTTCTTGAGTGTTTTGTAGCGGTCTAAAAAGCTTTGAAAGCTTACGGACACAGGAGTCGATCCGTTGAGTTGGGATCCACGCTCGGGTCCAGACTTCAATCACCCTCTGGCATGCCTGGTTCAGACTGTCGGAGGTGGTTTGCTTTTGATTGATGTGGTGGTATTGCCCCAAGAGGAGGGCGTCAAGGCATGTAGGGAGCCTTGACGTGGATAAAGTTCCAGTTGCCATCCCTAGAAGCCAAACTTTTGGAATTGATCGAGTTTGAGCCATCGGACCTACGGAAGAAAAAGTACATTATATAATATATATATTCAGAGTGGGGCGACCTCTAAATATTCACCAATCACGCTGCAATTTTGCACAGACCATGTGGACACTAAATGGACAAAAACCACACTTGTGGAGACTAAGACAATTTTGAAATTTCCCCCTATGGATTTGGACCACCCTAATGTATATGCATATATGTACTGTACTGTTAAATAATATATTTTGTGAACATAAATTAATTACTTATTTTATGCCTTTCTTACAGATAACAAGATGGGTAGAAAAGTTTGTGCTGATCCTCTTAGAAACATAGAGAGATCGAAAAAGCACTTGTGCCAGTCTGTAATACACTGCAAGGAATTCACGGATTAATATATATGGAGATTACATTTGTAAAAATTGTGTTAATGATATCAATAAAATCAAAGCTGAAGACAAAAAAGTCTCTGATATTGTCTCAGATTCGAACTCAGACACTGATGCCACTGCCACAGAAAATGTTCCTCTGCCTATGGGTGTACTACTGAAATAATGTTTTGAAGATTTCCAGGAGATTTAGACACAATTCTTCCAATGCTGATGTGACACCAGTGAAGACAAGTAAGTTTAAGTATTTTTAAAGTGTTAATTTATGTAGATATTATAGCAACAAAACATCAATATATATAATACATGTATGAACATTACAACCTTTATATATTTGACAAATTCAGATGTATGCATATCAATTTATATAATGAAGATCAATACAGTTATGATTATATACACGGTATTTACCAAATTCATATGTAATGTACATGTACATCTATAGGCCTACAGTTGATTAAAAAAATTATAACAATTTATTTTATTTGTTTTTCAGAGGGTCTGTCACGAAAAGGAGATCTTCAAAGGCTGAAACAAAATTTGAAATGGCATCAACATCCCTGAAGAGAAGCTAGAAACTTCATATGACAAGTTTTACACAAGAAAGTGAAGAAAAGCAATCTAAAATGGATGACAATAATTTGTGAGTACTGTATATATATCTGTAGTACCTTCATTAAAGTATACTAAGCCTATATATAGATCATATGTTTGCATATAAATTTACTCAAACATGTATATCATTTTCGCAGGCATGCAGGAGTGATGCAAGCACTCAAGAATGCCTTCAGTGAGACGACTGACTACAAGAGGAAGATTCAAATACTAACACACTCACCATACACCATTCACAGAACAGCATCTTTCTTCAATGCATCTACAAGAATGGTTTCAACCAGCCGCAAAATAAAGAAAGAACATGGCATATTACCAGAAGTTTCCACATATTAGCAAAGGTTGGGTTATAACAAAGAAAGAGAAGGAAGCAGTGTGCACTTTCTTATGAATCAGATGAAAAGCAGAATATGTCCAGGCAAGAAGGATTGTCTATCAATTAGGAATCATGAAGGAGAGAAGCAACTACAGCAGAAACGATTGGTGCTTGGTAATTTACGTGAGATTTTCGCTGTTTTCAAGGCAAATGACACTAATCCCAAAATAGGTTTCTCATCATTTGCTGCATTGAGACCCAAGTGGTGTGTCTTGGCAGGAGCTGGAGGAACACACACTGTGTGTGACTGTACCTACCACAAAATCCCAACTTCAGCTATCAGCTTTGGGGGAAAAACAACTATCATATAAAGACTCATCTCTCTATGCAGTTTGTGACAGTGAAAAGGAAGAGTGTATGCTACAAAAATGTGCATTGTGTCCAGGAGAAGAAGGTGTTATTGCATTCCTTGAAGGATTGGAATCTGTTCAGGATGCAGTCGGCAACATAATTACATACAAGCAGTGGACTTCCACGGATCGGACAACCCTTATTAACATCGGTGAATCTCTTGAAAACTTCATTAAGTCTTTGGCAACTAGAATTTGTGCACTAACAAGACACACTTATGTGGCTGATGCACAAGCAAGTTTCCTAAAAAAACTGAAAGCTAATCTGATGGTCACTGAAGGTATTCTCCTAGGAGACTTCTCTGAAAACTACTCATTTATTGTACAAGATGCTGCACAAGGTTACCATTGGGAAAGTAGTCAGGCAACAGTTCATCCATTTGTGTTCTACTATAAAGTAAGTGAAAATGATGTTGAAATTAAAGTTAAAAGTTATTGTTTCATTTCTGATGACATGAAACATAGTACAAACCTTGTCTTCGCGTTCTTAAAGCAACTGATCCCCATGATAAAAGAAGAGAGCTCAGGCCTGCGGAAGATTCATTACTTTACTGATGGTTGCGGAGGGCAGTATAAGAATAAATATAACCTCACCAATTTGTGTCACCACAAAGAGGACTTTGGACTGGATGCTGAATGGCACTTTTTTGCAACTTCACATGGCAAAAGTGCTTGTGATGGAGTCGGAGGCACAGCAAAAAGAATGATGGCTCATGCCAGTCTTCAACGTACATTTAAAGACCAAATTCTGACACCACTTGACATGATGAAATTTCTGGATGAGAAAGATACTAGCACAAAATTTGTATTCTTATTGAAACAAAATGTTCAGCAGACAACTGAATTCCTGGAAAATAGATATAAAAATTCTGTAACCATCCCAGGTACTCGTAGATTTCATAGATTTGTGCCTATTAGTCATACCCAGTTGGAGGTTGGTGAGATTTCCTCAGGTCCTACAAAAATTATGACAGTTGTGCATCCATCGTTTAAAGATAATTTACATGAGCAAAAGCACATTTCAACTGAAGATATACTAGTTGGTGTATATGTAGCTTGTAACTATGATGATAAAATTTGGTTTGGATTAGTGGTTGAAGTATCAGAAGAATTTAGTGATTATAAGGTCAATTTTATGTCTCCACATGGAAGACGTTCTAAATATAGTTTCCCTTCTCGTCCTGACTCATGTTGGATGTTATCATCTGATATTATCCAGACAATGACTGCTCCATCATTGACAGCAGGTTCAAGAATAATTCAGTATGCCTTTGATGATCATGAGATGCTAACAGCTGAGGGTAATCATGCAGACCTGTTTGCCACAGTTTCCTGTTCTTGAGTCGAAAGTGTACAGAGCTCTAGTTTAATATGTATCTATAGAATACAGGTCTACATAATATGATACTCCTTTTTTACTCCTATTTTATATGATACTCCTATATATATAGTTTGTATTAATGTATTATTAATAAAAGTAATTATAAAAAAAAGTAAAATATTTCTAAGGGTGGAAAGGTGTGGTTGTAGGGGTGGTGGAGACCACAATAAAATAGAGATCTATATCATAGTTATACCTATGGTACCTAGCTTATATCTAAGTGATTTTGTATCACGTTTCTAATAATATTTATTTTTGCTTAAGTAGTTTAAATAATGAATATCTCTAGATTTTAACAGTACATATATGCATATACGGTACATATGGCGATTTTGCCAGAAATTTGAAAAATAGCCAATTTGAAAAATTCTTTAAGACAGTATATAGTTGGTGAATAAGATACATTTTTATTGTTTATATTAAAAGTGCAATGATGGAACTTCATTTTGTGTAAAGAAATGTTTCCCCAAAATGTGTGAACTTCAAGGTCAAAAGGTCAATTCATTCCTTGAAAAAGGGTGAACATTTTTATTTGTTCTCCTATTGCTGATTTCGTTGCGTTTTTGGATTCTACAGCTCATTCTGAGTCCAAAAACATATAGTTTCATATGGTTACGATAATTAGTGAATGTGTGAGGTGCATCCAAAGATGCTGACCTTGAGCTATTTTGACCTTAACCTTGATTTTTCTGACCTTCATAACTCGTGAAGTAATGGTCGTAGAAAGCTGAAACTTTCACAGCTGGCTTTCTTGCACAAACTTACCTTATACACCAAAAATAAGCAAGATCTGAGATGGTCGGGTGTCAAAATGAAAATCTTTTGCTTCACCTGTGCTGGAACCCTCCATAAGTCACTATGCTCGCAGATGCATCCTTACCAAATTATGTAGATTTGAATATTATGACATTTTTGCATTTTTTTCCCGCCCTTCCAATATTTGATTGGTGACGTCATGAGAACATGATATATGAGCTACACTTTTGCCTTTTTTAGTTCCTAGTCTACTTCTGTTAGTTTTTCATAGATGTTTGTCGCGATGACTTGTGAACGGTGCGAATATTATTTTGAGGATTTAATATACGAAGTGCATTCTAATGACTCCCGAGCAATAGAAATATTTACAAAACACAATATTTTACCATCGACCCATAAGTGTAAATTGTGCAGAAATGAGTGCTTGTTAGTAGAATCTTGCCATAGATTTAAGTGCAACGCGTATTCAAAAATTGCGAAAACTAAAAGATGCCGGCCTTGTGGATTTACCGTGTCTCAATTCAAACAAACCTGGTTCGATAATGTTCGTCTTTCACCAAATGTTATTCTTAGATTTATAAATGTGTTTTTAAGACAGATCTTTTCCCAGGAGTATTGCGAGGTTCATTTGCGGCTCTCAGCCCATGCAGTCGTTGACTGGAAAAGCTTTTGCCTCGAGGTGTGTGAACATTGGGTTGACAACCAAGAACCAATAGGTGGTAACGGTGTGGTCGTTGAAATAGACGAGAGCAAATTTGGCAAGCGGAAATACCAGCGTGGGCGTGTTGTTGAAGGCGTGTGGGTTTTCGGTGGAATTGAACGGGTATTAAAAAAAAAATTTTAGTGAAGGTGCCAAATCGAACTGCCGAGACATTGATTCCCTTAATTCAAAAATTTATTAGACCTGGCAGCATTATTTACTCGGATATGTGGAAGCCGTATGCTGGCATTTCTGCTCTTCCACAAAACTATACTCACCATACCGTCAATCATTCGCGTTACAATTTTGTGGACCCGGACAATTGCCAAATCCATACACAAAACATTGAACACCTTTGGAAAATGGTAAAGGATTGGATTCTTCGGCCTGGAAACCTTGATGCATCCTACAAGAAGTACCTCTCTCGCTTCCTTTTTCTTGCTTCCCATCCAGACCACGGAACAGTTTTGCACCATTTTCTCGTTGCTATTTCTCATCTGTATCCACCACCTAATCCATAATAAGGTAATACTCTAGGCTAGGTTAGCTAGGGTTAGGTTAGCTAGGGTTAGGTTAGCTAGGGTTAGGTTAGGTTAGCCAGGGTTAGGTTAGGTTAGCCAGGGTTAGGTTAGGTAAGGTTAATTAATACCAAAATACATTTTCCTAGTAATATTTGGTTAATATATATTTTATCCCACTCAGTCATTTTACACACCAAAATACATTTTTCTAGTAGTATTTGATGTGATTTGTTCAAATATGACCATTTCCGTCGGAAATGAGATCCAACAAAGTTATAGTACTTTGAAGTTTGGCTCATTTTCAAGGGAAATGGAAGTCAAAATCTAAGCAAAACACATCAAATATTACTAGAAAAATGTATTTTGGTATTAATTAACCTAACCTAACCTAACCTTACCTAACCTAACCCTGGCTAAACGAGCCTAACCCTGGCTAAATGAGCCTAACCCTGGCTAAATGAGCCTAACCCTGGCTAAACGAGCCTAACCCTGGCTAAACGAGCTCTCGTCTGTATCCACCACCTAATCCATAATAAGGTAATACTCTAGGCCCGTTTAGCCAGGGTTAGGCCCGTTTAGCCAGGGTTAGGCCCATTTAGCCACGGTTAGGCCCATTTAGCCACGGTTAGGTTAATTAATACCAAAATACATTTTCCTAGTAATATTTGATGTGTTTTGCTTAGATTTTGACTTCCATTTCCCTTGAAAATGAGCCAAACTTCAAAGTACTATAACTTTGTTGGATCTCATTTCCGACGGAAATGGAGGTCATATTTGAACAAATCACATCAAATACTACTAGAAAAATGTATTTTGGTGTGTAAAATGACTGAGTTACTTAAAACACATAATTACCATAACTTAACCTAACCAATCATCAAGGACATATAGTTGACCTAACCAGGCATTCCAGCCATGTTTTCTCATAAGAAATCAACAAAAATGATTCAGCAAAACAAAGCTAATACTGTTAAATAATGAGACGCTATTCGTTTATTTTTGGTTGGGTGAATAATTTGGAACGCCAAAATAGGATATTGCCAAAATAGTAGCTACCACATTTGGTCATGAATTGTACCCTAATTTCCATACCAGCAGGCCGCATCGCCGTGTGCTTTAGTACCTACCCAACATATTTAATTTGATTTCTTTCAAATTCTAGAAACTAGTAAATTTGTGGAAATTTCATAAACGTACAGTAATAGTTGGAGATATCTGAGATAATTCAAAAGAAAAGCAGGCCTATTCAAAATCAAGTGACATTGTAGAAACATCTTCGACTTTTTTAATGTAAAAAAATCGTAAATTTTAACAAGTGTACATTACAGGCTTTGTAAATCAAAACTGTTTTTCTGATGGTTTTTGATGCGCTTTGAACAAGGTTAATTTCGTTCAAACATCAAAAATAATCGGAAAAACAGTTTTGATATATAACCTAACCTAAAATTCCAAAATTCCTCAAAAGCCTGTAACGTACTCTTGTAAAAAAAAATACCAAAAAATCTATCCAGAAACACACTTTCAGTTTAATATACTAACAACTCAGGCCATGTTAGAAAAATGGATTTTGCCGCAGGGGCACAGCTCAGCCCACATTCAATTCATTGATCTCGATGATTCATTCATCCAAACATTTGAAGTTCCCTCAATATGACAGCAAAGTTAGGTCAAAAATTATTCGTAACAAAATCAGAAACTCTGCTCAATTTTGGATTAGCTTTTAGTTTCTCTTATGCCATCTTGTGTTTGAAATGAGAACTACAGTATATTATCCACAGAAAAACGTTATTAAATTAAATTATATTTTAATGTTTATTATGAAAATGAAAAGGTTTATTGGCAGACTATAGTCCATATGACAAATCTTAATGCAATGACAGTTCATATACTAAGGATAGACATATATACAATTGATTAGAAATAATACTGCAATGTCGAAGTTAAGTGGAGCTACAGACAGACGTTTTTGTACCAAGAAGTCCATAGCTTAGATACAGTGGTTCCCAACCTTTTCACCACAAAGGACCCCTTTTATTTTTATTTTTTTCCCACGGACCCCATGTTTTTGAAAGATTCCGTCTACCAAACAAACTGTGGTTATTATATAGAAAACGGCGCAACCCGAAGTATGATGTAAAAAACATTTTATTAGGTCAATTTCGATGTGCTGAAGCCAAATCTGTTAACCATTTGGTGTGCAAATTACATTTTTACAGATTATAAATAAAATTACAAATTTTTGAAGTTCATTCATTTGCCCATCATTTATGTTTTGGTTCCAATAATTTTGCTCCGCGAGTCAAAGTAGTTCTTAACAGAAGCAATTTTATAACCCTTTTAAAATGCGCCCTTTTAATGTTTGTATAGCAATGGAATGTGAAGGTGTTCTGTTAGATACATTGAAGCTATTGTAAAGTGTTACGAAAATGATGAAGAAGCAATTCTATTTTTCCAAAAACATGGTGTTTTGCTTTCTGAGTTGTCGTGCCCAACGTGTGGTTATTTTACTCTTAGGTTAGGTTAGGTTAGTTTTCATGTGCTTGTTAGCCATTTTTTAGGCAAATGCTTCAAAATAAGAGTAAAATATAAATAACATTTACTCTTAATTTGAAGCATTTGCACACCAAATGGTTAACAGATTTGGCTTCAGCACATCGAAATTGACCTAATAAAATGTTTTTTACATCATACTTCGGGTTGCGCCGTTTTCTATATAATTACCCAAACTGTTTTTATTAACTAATAATTAACTCGTTTTCTCATTTTTCACTATCAAATAAAGGACATATAAGTGAGTATGCAATTAAAATACAGCGTATTAAAAAAGTATTAATAATTCCAGCCAAGAGCAAGGAAACTTGAAATTTTAGCCTGAGCGCCCTTATCGTGGATAAATGTACGATTTTCATTGGAGCCTCTCGAAATATTGAAAGCTCACGGACCCCCAGGGGTCCGGGGACCCCAGGTTGGGAACCACTGGCTTAGAACATGGGTCGGGGAACTTTTTTGGGTATTACCCAAAAATCTATTTGAGTAAAATGAAATTACCCCCAGACTTCAAAGTAAACAAAAACAAGCCAATTGCTCTTAAAATTGTTGCATATGGTATACAAAAAATTCAAATTCAAAAAATGTTTATTGGATCCATTATTATGGAGAAATAAAAAAAAGCCACACATGTTGGCATAAGAATAGCACACAAACAAAATTAGTAAAAAGGATTGAAGAACTGAAGAATTTCATTCAAAACATCTCCACTTCAGGTTTTGGAAAAATGATGCCGTTTCATTTTTGATACAACATCAAAATCAGGACGTAAATTCGTAATATTCTAAAATTTAGAATAACGCCACATTTATGTAACAAAATAAAATAAAAATATACGAAAAAAATATCAGCACAAAGTGTCAAGCACTAAAAGCACCTATTCGTTTCATGACACCATACACACAACTGAGGCTCTGAGGGAAGTGTCTCTCATACCGCACGCATTACCCCTAAAATTTTTAAACTTACCCCATTTGGGGTAATTTACCCCTGTTTCCCGACCACTGGCTTAGAAGATAAATGGCAGGACTCATGGATAACTTGGATGATCGGGTTGGTTGATTTTTTAATTCTTTGCATTAGACTGTGTTGAGCACGTCTTGTTACCTCCGGGAAGCTCGGGACATTATAATGCAGTTTAAAATGTAATCAAATATAGGATCATTTAATAAATTAAGCATATAAGTTTATATTTTTTAAAAATTAATCATAATCTAATAATATAACAAATCACCTCGTACCATGCAGGGGTATGTTGTAGCCAATATCGTAACACTGCCTCCCGTTGACAAGTGAAATTAAGTGACAGTAGGTCTGAGTTGTAGTTTGAATATCATGCATCAACACGCACGATTTTCATCGTAAAACAATCGTGGGTGTTCGTGCATGATATTCTATTTATGGCATCCCAGCGTTGAACCAGATAATTTGAATGAAATGCTAGTCATTACCCCGAGTGTGGGAGGATTAACAGATAAATTCCTCCTGGACGCAAAAATATTGTTTCTTTGATTTTTTAAGTGCATGACAGGTTGTGTTAACTTTTATTCCGTTGTAGTGTAATGGCTAGTGCCCTCGCCTTCTAATCAAGAGGTGTTGGTTTCAAATTGTGGTGGGGTCAATTTTTCTGATCTAAGCAGTGGTGCCCGCTAACTCCTAAAGTTAGCGCCGCTAACGCTAATACTAAGCATTTCAACAGTTAGCACCGCTAAAGCTAATTTTTTCTGAAACCACCCCAATTTATGTATGTTTTGCCTTCCGTAATTTACTTACATACTGTATATTAGCCTATATCTTGATATAATTGATTGCTAAAGTACAAAACTGACGTTATAATCTACGACGATGAAAACATTTTTATGTAGGAATCTAAATGAGAACCAACTCTTTGTGATCATTTATTTATTTATATAAAGTCAAACAATGACAACGGTCTTCTGAAAAAGGAATAAGCATAATAAGTAATCACTTGAATAAAACATAAACATAAACATAAACATAATCATTGTCCTCTATCTCCTCCCAAGTCTTTGATACTAGATGTGATATGAGGTAATTGCAGTACAGTAGTGCAAAGACTTATATTGTTTTATAAAGTGAATACAGTATAGTACTTTAATAGGAAAACATAGATACTAGTTTATTTAAGAGTAATATGAGGACATAAGGCTTTGCTATTACATCATGATGAATACGATACTGTAGAAACTAAAATATAAATACTTATGGAATTATACAGTACATTATATCCAATCAAACATATTACAATACAATTAGAGAGTTCAGCGAGAGATTGAATCATATATTAAAATAAGGGTTGTACAACGGTATTCCTGACAAAAGTAATAGTACAGTAGTGAGGTTACAGCTGTATTGGGAACACAATATAAAGTTCTTAGTAAGTAAAGTGTAAAGTGTACTGTACTCTATCTCTCCCCCAAGTCTTTGAGCCAGCAATTTTATAAAGAAGATTATTAAGGATAATATGGCAAGAAAAAAAATAAAAAATTTGTATGTTTACGGATAAAGACTAAACCTTATTTTGTCAGTGCCCTTAATTTAAAGCATACTTGATTGGTTACTCTTCTTGATTCATATGGTAGTCTTCATGCCAGGTAGGGGGGCGTCTGGTACGGTTCGAATGCCTTAGTGGAGTTGCAGTTTGGGGTGCCGTACCCATTGGCCTAGGGGGTGCGGGTGGTAGTATGTCGATGGGCGGCGTTGACATGTCTTCTTGGGTGGGGGGTGTGGTCTCTTCAGGGATCGGGCGCCTTCGTTCAACGTGCGGGCTGGACCGTGTCGGACTACGGGGTGAAGCGGGTGTCTTTGGTCCTGGTGCTGACCTGGCAGGTGTAGGTGGTGCAGCAGGTGGGCTGTTGGTGGGCACCGCTAGGAAGTTCTTCAAATGTTGGTCTATGGTCATCTTTGGAGCAGGTGTGCTGAAGGGTTCATATTTTTTAAGGAATTTCCTGTTCCTTACAGTTACCCTCCCAGATCCATCGACCCTAACCACGTACTGGTCAAACTGCCTGACTTCGATGACCACACCTGTCTTGTCCCATTTACGGGCGTGTGGACCGACCTGGTTCTGGATGCGTATAAGGTCTCCGACTGCTAGTGGTGGGAGTCTCTTGGTGTGCTCTGACCAGCGTTCCGCACCCCTCATGTGGCGGTTCCTCAGAGCATCTTCTCGGGTGGCCAAGTTTTCACGCCACGTGTCGTGTGGTTTATATCGGCCGGGAAGGATTGGAATGAAGTCCCGGATAGGGCGGCCGAATACACACATTGCTGGGGAGTGTTTTGTATCTCTATCCGGCGTGTTTCTGTATTGAAGCATGGCCCGTTGAAAGTTTTCGGTGTTGAGGTCGCCGTTTGGTCCAGTGTTGTCGGTTATTAGGCGTTTCGTTGTCTTGACACCAACTTCTGCCCGACAGTTGCTGTGAGGGAAAGCCACTGATGAGAGTCGGTGGTGTACGCCCCAGTTTTTGAGGAACTGCCGTGTGGCTGCTGCGGTAAATTCAGGGCCCCCATCGGAAGCCAGTTCGTCGGGGATGCCGAAGGTGACGAAGGTCCGTCGGAGGCAGGCGATGAGTCCAGCAGCACCATCTGATGACCTCTCTACTATTGGCCAGTTGGAGTATCTGTCCACCACGACCAGGTAGTTTACTCCTTTGTAGTGGAAGTAGTCCGCGCAGACGCACTGGAAGGGGTATTCTGGTGATGTTGGTGGAGTGGGTGGAGCGCTGGGCTGGGTTGGTGCCATGCGGTTGCAGTGGTTGCAGCTAGCCCGTAGTGCTGTGATGGCTGGTGTGATGCCAGGCCAGAAAATGGAGTCTTCTGCTCTGGAGATCATGGATGAAGTACCTTGATGAGCTGAGTGGAGTGAAGCCAGTACTTCTTGCCTGAGGGCCGGCGGGATAACCGTGCGGTTCCTGTACATTACCACGCCGTCAACAGTGCGGAGGTCGTCGCGAAACTGGTGATATTCCCGCAGCTGTGCAGGGAGTGCATGGCGGGATTCAGGCATACCGGACTCTATGACATTGGCTAAACTATTCATGACTTCATCGCTGGTCGTGGCGGTGCGTACTCGATCCCATGTCACTGACGCCAGGCTCAGCGAGTTGAGTGTTGATGCGGCTGCAGAAATGACGCAGGCTTCCATGCCATTACCATCTGTCAGTGATGTCCGTATGCCGGCTAGGAAGGTGGGGGGGGGAAAGAACGCCGTTCCCTCGCATGGTTGATGGATGGCTGCTACATCATCGGGGAGTGTCAGTGGTATGGGGTCGCCAGTGGGGTATCGTGACACCCCGTCAGCAGCTTTGTGTTTCGCGCCTGGTACGTGGATCATCCGGAAGCGGTACCTGAGGGTTTTTTCCTTCAAGTTTCTGAGGCGTGTATTAGATATGTCCTCTAGGGATCTGTCACCAAACACTTTGAGGAGAGGTTTGTGGTCCACTGCAATTATTAGGTCTTCGCATCCCAGCACGAAGTACCTCGCCTTGTCAAGGGCATCGGCGACAGCAAGTGCTTCTCCTTCTACTGGTGCATAGCGGGACTCAGCTGAGGTAGTGAATCTACTGCCGACCAATGTGACACGCCATCCAGTATGGCAGCAGAAGGGTTCGACTCGTGTACAGGTGCAGTGTTTCTGAAGTAACCAGTAGCCGATGCCTGTTTTCGACCAGTCTGTGGCGAGGCATGTGGGCTTGGTTTTGTCAAAAATTTTAACACCCTCCTCTATTTCTGTGATGATGACATCCTTTGATTCTTCGAAGATGGTTTCCAATTCGTCATCCCACTTGAAAGGTGTTCCTGGCTTCAGAAGTAGGCGGAACGGCTGCATCCTCTTGGCCATGCTGAAGGCATACGACACCTGGTTGATGAGCCCGAACCATGATCGAACGTCGGTGATGTTCTTTGGAGATGGAAACTCTAGGATTGCTTTGAGGTATTTTTTACAGGGTCGGACACTGTCAGATGTGATCTCGAAGCCTGCAAATTCAACCTTGTCCTGACAGAACACAAACTTGTCGGGGTTCAGTGTGATTCCGTGTCTGCCGCAGGTGTCAAGCCACTGGGTGGCCTGGAAGAAGCTCTCCTCCACTGTGTCTGACCAGAGCAAGACGTCGTCAATGCACTTTGTATTGTTAGGGATGCTCGATACAATTTCGTCGTACCTTCTTGTGTAACCGTCACCAGATGCAATGTAACCCTGGGGAGCGGTTTTGTAACGGTAGCGACCCCAGGGCGTTATGAAGGTGGTCAAGTGGCGGTCTTCTTCACAGATTGGTACGCTGTGATATCCATTCCATGCATCAAACACTGTTTTCTTTTTGCCTTGCGGTACTGATCTGGCCTGGTGGAATGGCGATTGAGTGTGGTGTGTTTCGCGGGTGGCGTGAGCGTTGAGGGGTTGAAAGTCAACGGTACGCCTTGGTTTTCCGTTCTTTTTGGCGCACACCACCATTCTGTGACACCAGGTTACGGGCTCACCAACGGGTACTGGTTCAAGGACACCCAGTCTGACATCTTGGTCGAGGCCAGCCTTCACGTCCTCCTGCCAGTGGATTGGTACTGGGACGGGGGTGTGATGTGCGACTGGTTTGGCATTGGGGTCCACCATCAATTTCATTGGGGGGCCGTCCATCATGGGCAGCGCTTGGTGGTCACAAGTGTTGAAGGTGCTTGATTTGTAATAGTCCAGCAGGTATTCCTTGAGCTTTTGCTGGTTCGCCGCAACAGCGGGTAGCGGTAGCTCGATTGGAGGTGATGGAGGATGTTGGCGTCTTGGACAGTCGCAGTTAGTTACAAGTCCGCTGTCACTGTGTGGCGTGCTGGCACTGTTGTTACAGTATTGTGCTGGATCCAGTTGGACTTCCCCCACTGTAGGAAATCTTCCCGAGATAATGCCGAGTGAAACGCATGCCTCTCTGCTGATGAAGAACTTGTCAGAAGAATCCGTCACATATGTTACCTGTCTCGTTTCTACTTGTTGGCCCTGTTCATCCTTGCCAGTGAGGCGAAGTATGGCTGCGCCAAGGATTTTGATGCCCTTGTTGTTGGCGGCGTGCATCTTCATGGTCACAGGGATGAGGTCAGACTGGAGAAGCCCGAGGCGGTGGATAACCTTGATACCGGTGAGGCAGCTCTGACAGCCTGTGTCTGCCATGGCAGGCAGTACCACGGTTTTTGGGTGGGCATTGAGGGTTGCCCCAAGCGCCTCGTAGTCTTCGGGGAGAGTCCTGACTGTCAGGTTGATGTGTGGCTGTGGTTGTGAGTTCTCCTTGATCCATATGTCCGATAGTTCATTGTAAATGTGATGGTCGAGGGCGATTGCTCTTTTCTTATGTGGCTCGGAAGTGTTGCTTGAGGCGCAGAGAAGATCAAATACCGCACCTTCGCACTCATCAGCTTTATTAGGAGTGGCTGAAAGGCTCTTGTCCTTGTCTTTGCTCCTGCATACGGATTCCCAATGGCTGTCGCGCTTGCAAATTTTGCATTTGTGGTTGTACGCAGGGCAATCCGTCTTGCGTATGTGGACTGGGGCTCTTCTGCCGTGTCCTTTTTTACCACAATATGAACAGGGGGCATTTTTGTCTTGTGGGGGTATTTGCTTACTTCTCCTGTATGTGCTGCCTGAGGCCTCCACGGCATGGGAGTCCAGCAGTCGTGATGCTGAGCGCTTGCCTGCTTCCTTCGCCTCGACAAACTGAAAGACGTCTTCCAGGGTCATCTCCTGGTTACTGTTGCCGAGGAGTTCCAGTTGTATTTCCGGGTCAGCAATTCCGCGGGTAAGGACGTCGCGAAGGATGGGGTCAGTGTAATTTACGTTGTTGTTGCAGCTTGGGCATTCAACAAGAAATTTGCAGACTCCGGCCTGACCACGAAGACGGGCTCCAAAACTGCGCACAGTTTCGTCGCGGTCTTGTCGCATATTGTGTAGGGTAACCCTGGCTACCATGGTGTTCTCCTCACGGACAGCTAGTTTCTTGATTGCAGCAAGGACTTCATCTTCGGTTTTGTTTGTTAGGCTTCCACCTGCGGATCTTGTCAAATCTTTGCGGAGTGAATCGTCGCAGCATTCAAGTAGTTGTACCACTTTGTCCCTACCAGTGATTTTTGTAGCTTCCGCATAATCTGTCCAACGCGACGTAAAATATGCCCAGTCTTCACTGGTACCTGCAGCCGAAATGGTTGGCCGTCTTACTTTCTCAACCTTTGCAGAGACTGTCGGGCTTGGGACATGGGTCGTGCAGTGGGCTGTTATAAGTGCGGCTACAATGGCTGGGTCCAGGTCTGCTGTGACATAGGTACAACCTGTGATAGGACATTCTACGGCAGGCATTGTGGATAGCGTTTGTTGAAGTTGCTTAATTAGGTTGGGGTGGTTGACAGTTGCTTGAATTTACCACGTATGTAGACTTATTTTATTATTTATTTAATTAATCAGTCATTTGTACCTAAGACCGTTGTCATAAATGAGAACCAACTCTTTGTGATCATTTATTTATTTATATGAAGTCAAACAATGACAACGGTCTTCTGAAAAAGGAATAAGCATAATAAGTAATCACTTGAATAAAACATAAACATAAACATAAACATTGTCCTCTAGAATCGAGTTCCTTTCGCATATATTAATAGGGAAAACAAACCAACGGAAAAATACATTCTATTCAATTTATACAAGTGGTTTTGAAAAAAATTAGCGATCGACTTTCTCTAAAAACTTAGCGTCGCTACCTGTTTCGCTAACAATTTTGAAAATTAGTGGCACTGACAGTATCGCTAATAAAAAGTTAGCGGCGCTAATCCCAGCACTGTATATAATACTAATAATTCTTTTGGGAAAGGCTATATTTAAATTTACTTTTGTATTTTAACATTTCAACCAATGAAGATGAAAGATATCTTCCAAAACATTTGGAAAAAAAATGTTTGCCTTGCTATACAACGAGGTTATTTCAGGCGTCAGACGTCATACAGAATGAAGCAATAGTAGTGTATATATATATATATATGGGTTAGGAAAATTTGAGGAGGAGCACAAGGACAATGGGGTGACTGCCACAGAAATTAAGAAGGCTGTTGTTTGTGGATGTTTTTCTTTATAAGAATAAATTTGCTGCAGGTAATTAAAGTACTGATGGTAAGACAAAGGTAAAAAGCTTTAATAAGGATACGACTCATCGCAGAAAAATATATAAATGAAGAAATTTCTGGAAAAAAAGTGGTGTTCACCACTTATTGGAACTGCATCATTTGAATTGTTGGTTACTGTTAATGATATAATAGAAGGTTAAATTCCTGTAAACTATATTTCCTAGCTTTTTTCAAGAAAACTTGCATTCTTGTTGAAAGAAGTTATCACCTATTTGTGGTATGCAAGATTATGTTTCGTTTATGTAATCTGTTACAGTATTTGAATGGTATGGCGTATAGTATTCTTTTGCTGGATTTAACTGGGAGCTACATGTACCCTGTAACAGAGGGGTCCCCAAGCTTTTCAATGCGGCGAGCACCAAGTTATTTTCTAGAGTATCAAGAGAGCACCCCTATATTTTAACAAAAATAAAGAATATCTAATCAGAAATAAAAAGAAACGAACATCAACGTTATTACAAATGTTTTAATACATTAAGAAGAAAATAAAAAAAAATTAAATTCCTTTATAAAACTTTTGCAAACCAACAACTTCCTTTTATCTAACACTAACTTATAGATATGCAATAGTATTTAAATATGCTACAGTACCTCACATAAGAAAAAACTTTTTACAGTACAGCAATCGTTAACTAACACGTGATAGTTCTAAGATCAGGTGACATTTTCACATAACTGCAAAAATAAAACAAAATAAATGTACAAGGTGAAGCACTAAAACTAGAACTGGTGTTTGCGAGCACGATTTTAAGAAATGTAGAGGAGCACCGTCACTTTCCAAGAGCACAGTGGTGCTCGCGAGCAACAGGTTAGGAACCCCTGCTGTAATAGGGGGGGAACAGAAATGGTGACCCCCAGTTTTCTGGTCTTTAAAAGTTGCTATCATACAAAAGAAGCAAAATGAACCATGTTTCACAAATATCTGATGTCATTAACCCCCCTGTACATGCCCTCTGAAGTTTTGCTGATATTAACAATTATCTGATGCTAAATAACAATATTAGCCAAAAAAAACTGATTATTTGCCATTGATTATTATTTACATATAATCATATATTATATATATATATATATATATATATATATATATATATATATATATATATATATATATAATATATTATACAGTGTCCGAGAATTATCTGTACAATTTTTGGCTGTTATTAAAAGTCAACCATGAAGTGTAGAAATTCCAGTTTTGTCCCATTTTACAGAGAATCTCTAAGTTTTTTCTGATACCAAGCGTTGACAAGTTTTTTAGAAATTCCAGTGTGTCCGAACATTATCTGTACAATTTCATCTTTTAATAAAATTCTTGATAACACACGTAAAATTCTTAAACAAGATTATTTAGAATCTGTATTTTCAAGTTTCTTTTATTAAAGTAACGTTGTTACAAACCTTCGATATGTGCACCATTAGTGATTCGCAAAACATCCAATCGATACTCCAAATGTTGCCATGTTCGCTGCAGCATATCCACATCAATTCGCTCAATAGCAGCTGTGATTCTTGCTTTTAAATCATCAATGTCTGTCACCCGCGTACATTTCTAAAAAACTTGTCAAAACGTGGTATCAGAAAAAACTTAATGAGATTCTCTGTAAAATGGGACAACACTGGAATTTCTACACTTCATGGTTGACTTTTAATAACAGCCAAAAATTGTACAGATAATTCTCGGACACCCTGTATTTATATATATATATATATATAATATATATATATATATATATATTATTATTATTATTATTATTATATTACATGATTATTTTAGTTGTAACTTTTTTATGCTTGTTTAATAATTTTTTCTCATTTACAGGAGCTAAAGAAATCTTAAAATAGACTTACAGTAATTAACAGGATCAAAATGAGAGAGTTACGTTCTGCTTCCACACGCCGGTGTGGAGATGTGGAATATATTGAGCTATATCAGTTTAAGGCAGGTGTACTGCCACTCCACCAAGATGTTATTCAAGTGATGATGTTCATGCTGAGGCCAGCCAGAGCTGGTAAGAATCAACTTTCTGTTAGTGATGCTGCATGGAAAGTTGCCTACAACTTGCAGAACCTTTGGATCTGGTGCAACCTATACACAAAGTCGATCAGTAACACTGTCAACCAGATAAAATTGTATGAAGAATTCAAAAAACACTGTCAGGTTCGCTCACAGAGAATGACTGAAGCAAAACGAGCAGAAATTTCAGAATTCAACATCCACTTGGATGAAGATGTTTCTAATTTTCTCAACAAGTATGAACACATTTGATTGAACCATTCATCAGTCTGACATCGGCTAGCACAACAGATTATGCTAAGATCATGATTGCATTTCCAACGCTGTACGATGATTTATGCAAAACGGATCCATCTGATCTTCTGAACATTGACGAGCCTGCATTCAACTTCATATCACCTGATAGGTTTAAAACGGTTCTGTGGAATGAAGACATCCGTAATTCAATCACGAAAGCCGTTAACTGCTACAAACCAAGAGTCACAAATGTTCTCAGCATCATCATCAAGAAATTAGCACCTGGATAGCAGAAACAACGTGGAGACATATTCCAGTTTGGTGACTGTGATGCGGAAGCTCCTCGACAGGTAAGTGCAATATATAATTTTATAATGTCCTATTGTTGTTCAATTGATGCTGTTTTTGTATCCTCATGGTACAGTACTATTTTATTCCTTTTTTAGGTAGCATCGATGGATCAGGAGAAACTACAGAAAGCACCAATCGACAACTTGCATCCAGAACGGTCAGTGGGCAGCATCAACTATGAGCTCAGTCAACGTGGTGCAAAACAGCTACCTATTAGGCCGGGTCGAATTTCTGGGGGCAGATCGGGCACTATGTGGGGCTTATAAATTGGGGTCCTGACCAACATACTCCAAAAGAAAGTTTATGCTCCCCCCCCGTACCACTAGCATACTCCCTCCTATTTTTGGCTCCGCCCCAAAAATGAAAATAGTCTCATAAATGAAAATAGAGACCATTTAGAGCATCTTCTCATAGAGATGACCCCCCTAAAATTGCATAATATATCTCATGTGCAATTTTCAGGCAATTACCTCAAACATTTGGATTTTTCAAAATTTTCACCACGCGTATTTTCTCAAAATATTTGCTAAATCAGAAAATTGATTACACATAAACATCGTTTGTGTGTAATCAATTTACTGAGCTGTGTTGAATTTCAAATTCAATACCAATAAATTTCATGTTCTAATTATCATATATTTTTACAGGAATTATAATTTATACTCTTCAGATTTACTTATGATCCATGCATGATTCTATAAAAGCTGGATTTTTAATTTTTTAAAAAGGTTGAAAAAATGTCAACCAGAAACAAATCTTCGAATGCAGCTTTTGGTTTTGCCACTGAATTCCGCCGATCAATGATTCCTACAAAGGCAGACGTTGTCAGACACTATTTCTTCATTCAAAAGAGAGAAAAAATCAAGTCAAGGGGATCAGCAACTGCGAAGGATTGCTACAATATAAGTTACCAAAGATCTTCAAGATATTTGGGCCATGTTCTCTTTCCCTGTCATTCAAGAAAGATCTATTTCTTCTGCAGTAGAAAGATTAATCAGATCAGCTCTTTCCTTGAATAAGGTTCCTCTACGTCAAAGGAATGAAAATTTTGCTAAAAAACTTGCTTCATATGATGAAATGTTTGACATTTGTACTTGCAAATGTTATGATAAAGGAATAGAAAGGCCGTTTTGTCGATGCGAGGTAAAAATCCCAATGGTAGAGTGGGAGTCATTTGTAGGCCAAAAGCAAGAATAAATCAATTAGGGCCATTTGATCGTGAAGCTGCCGCTGTCCAGAGACGATCCCTCTCAAGAGCAAGAGAAGAACAAAAGAGGCAACAAAGGTCACAAGTGGAAATGGCAGAGGCTATGGAAGTTGTACCATCTTCTTCAGTAGATGACTTTAGCGAAGATATAGAAGACAGTGACAATGAGCTAGAATTCGTGCCCGATGTGGAATTGATTGAAAATGATCAAAATAGGTATTCATACAATGAATTACCATTGGTGGCAGACCGTTACCGTGTGAGTTCGAGAGCTACAGCAGCTATTGTTAATGCTGCATTGAAAGATATGGGAATAATCGATCAATCTAACATGCTTGATAGGAAGAAAATAGAGAGAGAGAGAATTCGTGTAGGCAAGAAAAATATTGTTAGATCTAGATGTGAAAATGTGAATATTGAATGTATAGGGTTTGATAGAAGAAAGGATGATACGTTAACCAAGCATGGAAAAGAGAAAACATTATGTGCTGATCAAAGACCCTGGAGGTATCTATGTAGACCATCTCTGCCCTGACGCAGGAAACGCTCGGTGTATAGCTGATGAAATTATAACGTTCTTAATTGATTCAGCGAGCATCGACTCTCTCAATGTTCTGCTATGCGATGGTACTGCTGTCAATACTGGTAGAATTGCTGGTACCATAAAATTGATCGAAATTTTTTTGCATAGATCAGTTCAATGGCTCGTGTGTCTTTTACGCATGAATGAACTCCCCTTCAGACACATATTTGAAACCATAGACGGAAAAACATCAGGGCCAAATACCTTTAAAGGTTCAATTGGAGCCAAATTGAAATGTGATTTAACCATTTTAGACTTAGTGGCATTTTCACCAGTTCAGGGTAACGTCCAAGATATACCACCGAATGTCGTGAAAGAGTTGAGCAGTGATCAAAAGTATCTCTATGATATGTGCCTAGCAGTGCAATCTGGGTGGCTCTAAATGATCTCCATTTTGATTTATGATACTATTTTTAATTTGGGGGCGGAGCCAAAAATAAGAGGGAGTATGCTAGTGGTACGGAGGGGAGCATAAACTTTCTTTTGGAGTATGTTGGTCAGGATATCATTTCATAAACCCCACATAGTGCCCATCTAAAAAAATCATTTTGACTAGATTTCGACCCGGCCTACTACCTATGGCCAGCCGTGCACACTGCACATGTAAAAGGAAGAAGCACTGACTTGATTGAAGGCAAGTCTATGTCCAAAGTATATGTAAAACTAGTACAGCAAGATGGTCCCCTTCCTAACGTGTTGGTAGAATGGAGCAGAAAGCAACAAGAACTTAAGAGGCAAGGATTAAGTGACAAGGAGGTAGCAAACATAGCAGCTGACAAGAGAAAGAACAAAGATCTAGACACACTGAAGAAACTTGGTGGACCTTTCACCAAAGCTAGTGAAGTAGATGATTTTGTGAATGATACAAAGTTGTAACTCAGAGAAAAATGACAGAATATACATCGAAGTGAGATATGCAAGATACATCGACATCTCTTCCCAGGTCGTCAGATATCTTTAAACTGAAAAAGTACTACATGAATCTTCCAAGAGAGACTTATGCAATTAACTTGAAAATCTATCTAGACAGAGTTGCATCAAATATGACAATGACTATGAAAGATTTTGATAATGCTATAAATATACTTGTGCGCTAAATAATGTGTGGTAATTAGAGGCATTTATATTATGCTATGTCTGAATTTATGATTTTTTGTTTTGTCTTGATGATGTAAAAATATATACATATATTATTTTCCAGCAAATATATTCTGTAATGAATTAATCAATTACAGGTCTATTTCTAACTTCTTCAATGATATTTCATGTTTTTTAACAAGATTTGTTTAAATAAACTGGGATCTACTCTTAGAATAAACACTATAATATCCAATAAACTTTCAAACCACATGTACAGGGGGGGGGTTATCGAGTAAAATACATGATTTTTTTTCTATTTCTAAGCTGTTCGTAAGTGATAGCATATTTTAAGAACCAGAAAAAATAAATAATCCCCAAAAAATAAAAATTGAACCCCCCCTAGCTGTAACCCTTATTTCCCATCCCATGGAATAATGGAACATCGAGAATTTCAAAGGGGATGGTTTGTTGACGGGGTCTTCTATTTAGTTCTGCTGCTTTTTTTAACTTCTTTTCGAGACTCTTGATTAAAATGGTAAAGATTTAAATACATCTACCGCAGTTAGTCTTCGCAATCATGTGCACATCACGGGGTAGGAACACAAATAAATTACTTTAACTTTCATTTAAAAATTAAAAATCACACGTATATACAATCTGTTTTTAATGCATTGTACAAAGACTTACACTACATTTAATTTGTTTACCTAGGCAAGTAGTTCTTAAAAATATGCCATAAAAAATTTTAAATTTAATTTTATGATAATATACAGAAGACGAATAGAACAGCACAATAATGGAGGCAATTTAAGTTAAAAAATAAACTATTCATAACAAAAATATTCACACAAGTAAATATCACTTCAAAAATTTTGTTAAAAAGTTAAAAAATATGAAACGTTACTTCTATCTGTGACAAAACATTACAATATACATCAAACTTAGTCTTAATATGAACATTTTCACTACACATACTGGAATAAAAATACAATATATTACAAATAAGCTTGCAAAGGAAAAATCTAAAACAAGTAGAGAATGATTGTTCAAGTAAATAATTAAATTTTCCATTTAAATAATCGTACTATAATATTTTGAAACTGGAAGTTTCGGATAGTATTGTGCGTTACATTTCTTTAGAAATTCATATAAAAAATACAATTTCAAATCCAAAAGTAACGATAGTATCATTTGAGCAAAGTACTGAATCCGCACATTCCAGCAAAGTTAACGTTATACTAATATAATTCTAAGTCGGACCTAAAACCTTTGTAAAAATGTAAATCCTGCCAAACTCGAGGTCCACGGACTTTGATCAAACTAACCATTGTGATTACCCCGTTCTCAGTGAGTATAACAACCTATAAAGTGGGCACACTGGTACTCGATAAAATACATAATGTATTGAGCTGCGTCATTTTGAAATAAAAGTTACCACTCCGCTAAACAGACGTGGTTAATGTAGTTGCATTCTGCGCCAAACGCAACACCTCCTCGCAAACTTTCTTGTAAATCCAAGCGTCTCCCTTCAGTCTTTTCCTCTTTATGCCAACCACATCCAATCGAGGTACTCGACACACCTCCAATTCAAAGCTGAGCTTCGCACCACCCACTTCATCGCGCACCTTCCCGCGGAGAGTGTACCTTCTCGGGGAAAAAAAATTAAATAAAAAAGTTGACTTCTTTCGAAAACCACGAGTTTTTCTCATTTCACAACAGATGTACGAGTTTAGGCTTCCGATGAAATATGTAATAGTAATAAATACGAAAAACAAACTTGCGCACACAGTCACTTTCTTTGAAAAACTATATATACACATAAGGTACCATATTTATTTCAATGGAAATCAGTACAGAAACAACACACTAATAAATAAATAATAAATAAATAAATAAATAAATAAATAATAAATAAATAAATAAATAAATAAATATAAATAAATAAATAAATAAATAAATAAATAAATAAAAATAAATAATAAATAAATAAATAATAAATAAATAAATAAATAAATAAATAAATAATAAATAAATATTATATATATATATATATATATATATATATATATATATATATATATATATATATATATATATATATATATATATATATATATATATATATATATATATATATATATATATATATATATATATATATATATATATATATATATAATATATATATTATATATATATATAAATTATTATCACGAAAGTAACACGTGAAAAATATTTATGATGAATAAAACCACGAAGGAAAGTAAACAAAATGGTGCTCAAGCGCTTTCGTCTAATGACATCCTCAGGAACACTGAAGTACATAAAAGGGTTACAGCCTATATATAGGTTACAGAAAGAAAAAAAGAAAAAAAAGATAAAAATAAAAAATAAATAAATACATACATATACATACATACACACACACACACACACACACACACACACACACACAACACATATATATATATATATATTTTTTTTTTTGTATTTTTTTTGTATTGGGGCGTTTACCGCCATTTCCCGCTATACGCTAGCGGATATCATGGCGAAGCAGAATATGAGAAAGAGAAACGGAGACGGGGGAAAGGCACTAGAAGTGGGAGGACCGCGGACGACGGGTGAGAAGTCACCTAAAGCTCAGAGAGGAGGCGAGATTGGGAGAGGAAAAGGAAAAGACGGTCAAGCGAGAAGAGAGGGCTCTCAGCGAGCATAAGACGTAAACGATCGGGGAGGGGGGAATCAGAGAGGAACGGGAAGGCGCGACGACGTACTGACGACAGGGTGGGGCATTCCACAAGGATGTGAAAGACGGTGAGGGGCGACTGGCAGGAGGCGCAACGAGGAGCCTCCTGCCGGGACATAAGATAGCCGTGCGTGAGGCGTGTATGGCCGATGCGAAGCCGCGCAAGGACGACCTCTTTGTGTCGGGAGCGGTGGAAAGAGGACGCCCAATATGACAGGCGGGGGCGGATGAACCAGAGTTTATTTCCGGTGGCATCGTCCCAGGACTGCTGCCATATGCGGTCGTAGAGGGACCGAAAGACCTGCACATAGTCAGAGAAGGGAGCGGGCGGGGGAGGGGAGGCATCGAGGCGGCGGACCGGGCTGTGCGGTCAGCCGCCTCATTACCGGAAACACCGACATGGGCAGGAACCCAGCAGAAGGTGACCCGGATCCGGTGAACGGTGTGCAGGACATGGTACTCCTGTTGAATAAGGCGTACGAGGGGGTCCAGGGAATCATAGCGCTCGAGTGCTTGAAGGGCGCTCAGCGAGTCCGAAAAGATGGTACAGGAAGACCGCGAAAACCCGATACCAGACGGAGGGCTTCCAGAAGGGCAAAGAGCTCCGCGGAAAAGATGGAGGCCTGAACCGGCAGGGGGATACCCGGAGGTAGGTGACAGCGACGGGAGGAGACGGCGGCCGCGACACCTGCAGGGGAGCGCGAGCCGTCGGTGTAGACGGGAACATCGTCCGAGTGTACGGGAAGATGGGCCAGAAAAGAAGACCGGAGGACAGTAGGAGGAGACTCCTTACGCAGGCCACGGAGCACCTGGCAGCGGCAGATAGGGGTGGTCAGCCAGGGGGGCGACAGGTCGAAGGAGAACGGCAGAATAGAGGGTGGGGGGATCCCAGGGACGAAAAGATGTCGGCCAGGGAGGCAGCGAAATGCCACGTGTCAGGCCGGGGTAGCGCCTGGGATATCGCGGAGAAGAGTAGGGACCTCGGGGAGCGTCAGATGCGAAGGTAACACTTCGCCATGAGAAGGCCCCGGCGAAGGGGCAGGGGGGGGTGTCCTCAGTCCACCTGAAGACTAGCGACAGGGGACGAGCGGAAGGCACCCGACGCCAGGCGAAGGCCCGGTGGAGAAGAGGATCCAGCATACGGAGTGCCGGAGAGGAGGCGGAGCTGTAGACCACACAGCCGTAGTCGATGCGGGATTGCACCAGGGAGGTGTACAGGCGCAGCAGAGTACGCCTGTCCGCCCCCCATGTGGGACAGGTGACTCAAAAGGAGAGGGTGCGGCGAGATGATTGCCGCAACCGCCTAAGGTGTGGAACCCAACCGAAAAATTCGTCGAGGGTCATACCCAGGAATCGAACGGATGGGACGAGGGGAAGAGGAGTGCCGGCAAGGGTAAGGGCGAAGGTATGCGACAGACGGAGGCGCCGAGGACGGAAAAGCATACTGGAAGACTTAGAGGGTGAGAAAGCATAGCCACCGAGGACGCCCAGCGAACCACCGCGTTGATGGCTAGCTGGAGTCGACGTTCAGCCAAAGACGGGAGGCGGCCAGAGCAATAGATAGCCAGGTCATCGGCATAGAGGGAGCTACGAACGGAAGTAGGCAGGACCGTAGCGACTGTGTTCATCACTAGTGAGAAACACAGGACGCTAAGGACACTACCCTGAGGGACACCCTCCTCCAACGGAAAGCGGTCAGAGAGGGTAGAACCGATGCGGACGCGGAAAGAACGGGCGGACAAGAAGTTATAAATAAAGGAGGGGAGAAAGCCTACGAAACCCAGGGAGCGTAAGCAGTCAAAGACCGCGCTCCGCCGAGTAGTATCGTAGGCCTTCTGGAGGTCGAAAAAGACGGCGAGTACAAAGTGACGCCGGGAGAAAGCCTCCTGCACGTCGTGGCTAAGGAGGAGGAGGGGGTCGGTGGTAGACCGGAAGCGCCGGAAACCAGCCTGGGTAGTAGTAGGGTATTGGTCACTCGCCACCAGAGTAAGGGACAGCCGCGAGGCGACCATCGCCTCCATAACCTTGCAGGCGCAGCATGTCAGGGAAATGGGGCGATAGTTCGACGGGAGTGAGGGGTCTTTATCGGGCTTCGGGATGGGGACGACGATGGACTCACGCCACCGGTCCGGGAATGAACCCTCCAACCAAATCCGGTTATAGAGGTCCAGTACAAAGCTGAGAGCAGAGGGGTGGAGGTGCCGTAACAAGTCATAGGGGATATTATCGGGGCCGGGTGCGGAGGAGCGTCGGGGGCGGAGGGCCTCCCGAAGCTCCGTCATGCGGAAGAGGTGATTATAGGGGTCATCCCTATGAGGTGGAAAATCCGGTGGGTCGCGGCGGGAATGGGGGGAATCGGAACTGGAGATGGCTGCGAAGTGCGCCGCGAGTGCGTTCGCGACGGCCTCCGGATCGGAGACGAACTCGTCGTCCCCGACCCGAAGCACCGGGGGTCGAGGGGGGACACGGGTCCCCTCAAAGCTACGCACCTTGCGCCAAACATTCGAGGAGGAGATCCCGGACACGTAACTCCGCCAGGAGGTACGCCGGGCCAGTTTCAGGACCCGACGGGCCACTGCCTTCAGGCGCTGAAACTCTATCTTGTGCTCCAGCTGGCGGGTCCGGTAGAAGCGGCGGCCGGCACGGCGTCGCTCCTGAACGGCATGGGAGCACTCTGGGGTCCACCATGGGACGCTTCGCGGCCTGGGGGAGCCAGAGGTACGGGGGATGCAACTGGCGGCAGCCGAGAGGATCTTACTCTCGAGGAAGGCGAGGGCCTCACTGACGGAGGGAAAGGCAGGAATTGATGGCGAGATCGCCGTGCCCCTCGCGTATGAGGCCCAGTCTGCACGGGCGAACAGCCAGCGCGGGCGGACAGAGGTGGGGGGGAGGAGACGGGTCGGGTAAGACACACTGGGAAATGGTCACTGCCGGAAGAATCCGGCAGGACCTCCCAGGTGAACTCCGTCACGATTTCGAGGGAAACCAGGGAAAGGTCGATACAGGTGAAACTGTCGTGGTCCGAGTGAAGGCAGGTTGGGGAGCCATCGTTCAGAAAGGTGAACTCGAGCTCGTCCATAAGGGAGAGAAGGGTCCCGGAGAGAAAGGTGGAGCAAACGTCCCCCCAGGCCGGGTCCCGACTGTTGAAGTCCCCGAGAATCAGGAAAGGGCGGGGAAGCTGAAGAATTAGGTCACGGAGAGAATCGGGTGGAGGGCGTACGTTAGGGGAGAGGTAAAGAGAGCAGACCGTGAGCTGGCGCCCCAAAGAAAGGCGCACGGCCACAGCTTGCAGGACTGTACGGAGCGGGAGGGGGCGGAAAGGGACGGAGCGGTGCACGAAGACGGCGGAGCCCCCCCTCCCCGCCCCATCGAGAGGCGGGGAAAGGAGCCCGCAGTAACCGGACACTCGAGGGAGGGAACGGGATCCCAGAATCGTCTCCTGAAGGCAGAAACACGCCGGACACCTGGAGGCCAGGAGAGAGGAGAGACTCTCGAGGCCTACCAGGAGCCCGCGGATGTTCCACTGCAGGAGCGAGGTATAGGGAGGGTAGGAAAGTCAGCGTAAAGGATGGTTATGGGGTGGGTGGGCCGATCGGGCGGCCCGAGATTAAAGAGGGAATCGGAAAGCCCCGGAGTTCAGCGAGGGACGCCGAACGAGGGCGAAGGCGAGGGTCACCCCGACGAGGGGGCGATGTGGAACCAGACGCCGGCAAGTCCTCCAGAAGAGGAGTCTCCCGGACGTCCGGGGGAGAGCGATGCAGAGAAGGGGATGTGAGAGGTATCCAGAATGCCCCTCCCTTCACCGGAGGTGCGGGGGAGGCAGGACTACGAGGGGGAGTGGAAAATAATACCTCACCCAGAGGCATTGGCAGGTCGAGGAGAGATGGGGCGGGTCAAGCGCGGGGGCGTGCACGTCCCACCCACGCCGACAAGGCGGGCGAGTTCCCCCTCCAGTGGGTCCATCGACCGGGCCGGAGAGGGGTGTATCTCAGCCCCCACCACGAGGGCCGTCGGGGACCCCAGGGGGGAGCGTGCATAACGGTTGCGCAGTGGGGACGGTGAGGACACCGGGGCGGTAGGGCGAAGGGGGCGTTTGTGTTTGGGAGAGGAAGGTGATGCGAGGCTTATGGCTTCGAACCTTTCGGGGTCACCACTGGCGCGGCGCTTGCGGCCCCTACCCCTCCGTCGTGCGGCCCGCATGGGTGACGGCGGGTCACGATCCAGAATGGGGGTGGCCGAAGGCGCCGGTGGAGAAGGCGTAGAAGGGGCAGGGGGGATTGCCGACGAAGCATCGGCGTTCGCGGAGGGAGCACGTGGGGACGCGCTGGTAGTACGGGGAGCCGCGGTAGGAGTCCGCTGGGCGGCAGAGGATGGACTGGGAGTAGCGGACACGGTGGGTGGAGGTGCGTTGGGAACCGCCGGTGAGGACGGGGTCCGGGAACGGAGAGCCTCGGCGTACGAGGCACCACGCCGGGCCTCGCAGCCACGCAACCGGTCCCGCGCCTCCCGAGCGCTGAGAAACTCTGATGAACAGAGGGCCCGAACCTCCCTTTCAAAGAGGAAGGACGGGCAAGAGCGGGATGAAGCAGGGTGTGGTCCATGGCAGTTGGTGCAGGAAGGCGGAGCAGTACAGGGCAAGGGGTGGGGAGGGCCGCCGCAGCGGACACACAACGGGGCCGGCTGACGGCAGGAGCTGCTCACGTGGCCAAACCTATTGCACTGAAAACAGCGCGTAGGATCTGGCACGTATGGTCGTACTGAGAATTCGCACGCTCGTCTCTCACCAAAGCCCCAGAATACCGAAACGGGGGGCACCAGTGAGTCGAAAGTGAGGAGCAGGCGAGGAGAAGGGGCGGTTGGGGATCGCGATCTGTCGGGAAAGCGGTACACCCTCACAACACCCTGGGAGGCGAGGTCAATCTGGAGGTCTTCCACCGGGATGGGTAGAAGACGAGCAGCGTAGATTGTGCCCTGGCACTGACTGAGGCGGGGGTGGGGGGACACCGTAATCCCGCAGCCCAGGACATTGGGGATAGCGAGCAGAGAGGTGGTTTCGACAGAGGAACGCAAACTTATCAGAATGGAGCCATCCCTCTGAGGCCGAAGGTCAAAACGAGCCGTCCCCGTCACCCCATGGATCGCTCGAGAGGCGTTCATGGTTAGTGGGGAGGGGCTTGGAGGAGGAGGGGCGGAGGACGAGGAACTTGTCCACCGTCCTAAGGCCGAGCGAAAACGTCGGGCCAAACACCACCGGTACTTCGAGGGGACGGGGAGACGAGAAAGGCGGACGGCGACGTCAGGTCCCACGTCCCCCAGGGGCCGAGGGGGCCGGGGGCGATGAGGCCCGACCGGGTGGGAGGCGACCGGGGCCGCGGGCTTCCACCTGAGGGCGAAAAAGCAGGTGGGTCCCTATCGGGACGTGGAATATGGGGGATCCAGGGGTCGGGGGGTCCACTGCAGGTCCATCCGCCACTGGCGGGGGTCGGGCAGCGGCGCCACGAGCCTGGGGAAGAGAGGGAGAGGAGGTGTCGGCAAGAAGAGCAGACGGGGTGGGCGAGGGCTGCCGACTGCCCTTACCAGACCCAAGGTCCAAAGAGGTAGTCAGAGGGAGGTCAGATGCACAAGCCGGGTCGTCAACGAGGTCCATTAGATTTGTAAGTGTTTCCATAAAGAAAATTTTTATTGTTTCGCGCCCGGGGCCGCGGGGAACCGATTACCCGGGGCCCAAGGGGCCCTTGCAGCGTCGAAAGTTCTCCCCCGCCGGCAGCAAAGACCAAGGCCCCCCAGGGTCCCAGGCCTGGGCACCCTACCAGCTAACTTAGTCCGGCCCCGGCCATGGGAGCGAGACCCCCAGCGACCAGCCCCGGCAGCCCACGGGGCGCGCGAAGTGAAGAGAGAAAGCAGAAAAAACAGAGGGGGCAAGGAAGAGGGGAAAGAGGGGAAGACAGGAAAGAGGGGGCTGTAGGATAGCAGGGTATGCTAAAAGTCCACTTCGCAACCCGGCAGGGCCCCCAGCCGCGGCTGACCCCCCTCGCCACATGGAGGCAGGAGCCCACGGGCGATCCACCCCAGAAAGACCGCCCGTGGGGAGGGGGATATATTATATATATATATATATATATATATATATATATATATATATTATATATATATATATATCATATATATATATATATATATATATATATATATATACATATACCGTGTATGCAATAAACGGAGAAGTAAAAATTAAAAGATTATCAGAGAGGCATACAGATTTGTAAGGAAAAAATATCTATTTTTAGCACAAGATCAAGTGAATTATAAAAATACAAATTTATACTGAAATCTGCCCGGGTTTTAACACACTGCCTTTTATGGTTAAGTTTCGATGTATGTAAAAATAAAATGAAAATTAAAAGTTAATAAAGTAGCATACAAGTTTACCAAAGATTTAGCGTTCTACCCTTCTTATCTAAATCTGTTTTGAAGGAATTCAAAACAACAGGATCGAGTTGAAAAAGACCTTTGCTTATGTTGAAGTTATTTGAAAGTTGGATAATGGCAGACTCAAGAATATTTCTATTAACAATGTTGCTAGAGTGGAATAAAACAAGCATTATTCCAATCAATACAGTGGGATAACTCTGACAAATGGACAAGAAGGGCACTGGACAACTGTCCTGTTCTAACGGAATATTGATGCTGTTTTATACGTTTGTGCAAATCCTTTCCCGTCTGACCTATGACCTATGTAAAAGGAATCACATTGTTTACAACCAATTTTATAGATAATGCCTGAATTATTGGTAGTGCTATTTTTTACTATGATATTTTTCACAATATTGTTATATGAAAATACTACATTAATATCCAAAAGTTTAAGTACATTAGCAATGCCTAAAAAGCCCGGGAAAAATGGAAGTACTAAAATATTTTTTGACAAAGTACGAGTGTTATTATTGACACGATAGAAAGTTCGTTTTGCCTTGTTGAGACAAGATTCCATAAACGCAGATGGATAACACAGATCACTTCCAATACCGTTGATTTTTTCCAATTCGGCATCGATGTATTCCGGACTGGCGATCCTAAGGGCGCGGAGAAACATTGATGAAAAAATGGTCGTCTTAGTGGGGGTGTCATGTCCCGAGTAAAAGTGTACGTAGGACAAATTGTTTGTTGTTTTCCGATAGACACTAAACTTAAAACCTGGGCTTTCCCTATGTACACGCACATCCAAAAATGAGATTGAATTGTCTTGTTCCACTTCTAAAGTAAACTTAATGGAGGGGACTTGATCATTTAACTGAAGGAGGAAGTTATCCAGGTCACGATTCATGGGCCAGATACACGTCGACGATATTTTGTGTATCTGGCCCATGAATCGTGACCTGGATAACTTCCTCCTTCAGTTAAATGATCAAGTCCCCTCCATTAAGTTTACTTTAGAAGTGGAACAAGACAATTCAATCTCATTTTTGGATGTGCGTGTACATAGGGAAAGCCCAGGTTTTAAGTTTAGTATCTATCGGAAAACAACAAAAAATTTGTCCTACGTACACTTTTACTTGGGGCATGACACCCCCACTAAGACGACCATTTTTTCATCAATGTTTCTCCGCGCCCTTAGGATCGCCAGTCCGGAATACATCGATGCCGAATTGGAAAAAATCAACGGTATTGGAAGTGATCTGTGTTATCCATCTGCGTTTATGGAATCTTGTCTCAACAAGGCAAAACGAACTTTCTATCGTGTCAATAATAACACTCGTACTTTGTCAAAAAATATTTTAGTACTTCCATTTTTCCCGGGCTTTTTAGGCATTGCTAATGTACTTAAACTTTTGGATATTAATGTAGTATTTTCATATAACAATATTGTGAAAAATATCATAGTAAAAAATAGCACTACCAATAATTCAGGCATTATCTATAAAATTGGTTGTAAACAATGTGATTCCTTTTACATAGGTCAGACGGGAAAGGATTTGCACAAACGTATAAAACAGCATCAATATTCCGTTAGAACAGGACAGTTGTCCAGTGCCCTTTTTGTCCATTTGTCAGAGTTATCCCACTGTATTGATTGGAATAATGCTTCAGTTTTATTCCACTCTAGCAACATTGTTAATAGAAATATTCTTGAGTCTGCCATTATCCAACTTTCAAATAACTTCAACATAAGCAAAGGTCTTTTTCAACTCGATCCTGTTGTTTTGAATTCCTTCAAAACAGATTTAGATAAGGGCAGAACGCTAAATCTTTGGTAAACTTGTATGCTACTTTATTAACTTTTAATTTTAATTTTATTTTTACATACATCGAAACTTAACCATAAAAGGCAGTGTGTTAAAACCCGGGCAGATTTCCAGTATAAATTTGTATTTTTATAATTCATTTGATCTTGTGCTAAAAATCGATATTTTTTCCTTACAAATCTGTATGCCTCTGATAATCCTTTAATTTTTAATTTTTACTTCTCCGTTTATTGCATATATATATATATATATATATATATATATATATATATATATATATATATATATATATACAGGGTGGGCCGTAAGTTTCCATACATAGGAAAAATAAACATTTTTTTATGGACAACCATTTTTATTTATATAATATGCTCTACATGGTTGCCATTGTTTTGAAAACACATTTCAATACGTGTTCCCCACTGTTGATGAACACGCATTAGCACAGTTGACGTTATGCTTGTAATGGCGTTGGTGATACGTTCCTTTAGATGATTTATGTCTCGTATCTTTTCCTGATACACCATGGCCTTCAAGTGCCCCCAAAGATAGAAATCAAGGGGGGTGAGATCTGGGGATCTGGGAGGCCACTCCACAGGACCACGCCGACCAATCCAAGCATCCGGAAACTGCTGATCCAAATACCGACGCACGTGAAGACCATAATTTAAATTTTCCTATGTATGGAAACTTACGGCCCACCCTGTATATATACACACACACAGGGTGCGGTGCGGCATAAGTCAGTTTACCAAGAATAATGGAATCACCTTGCGACGAATAATATTTATCATTTACTACAGAAATTATTTAAAGTGTCCGCCATCATGTTCAATACATACGTTGCATCTTTGAACCACTGAACAACAAATAGAGCAGCACAGTTCTTTGTTATTATTCAACGTCTCGAACTCTTGGCGTAGCAGTCATCGTGTGATCGAAGTCCCGAGGTTTCTGGCCGTTGACTCTATCTTTGATTATACCCAACATTGAATAATCACTGTGATGTGATTATTCAATGTCGGGTATAATCAAAGATAGAGTTTACGGCCAGAAACCTCGGGACCTTCGATCACACGAAGACTTTGATACGCCAAGAGTTCGAGACGTTGAATAATAACAAAGAACTGTGCTGCCCTATTTGTTGTTCAGTGGTTCAAGTGAACACCATCAGTGTGTCTGCAAATCTCAAATCTGTCCACTGCATTATGGAATACATTCTCAAGCATCTTTGGGTTATTTTAGCGATTGCCGCGATAATGCGGGTTTCCCAGATCCTGCAGGTCTGTAACTTTTGTTTTGTAAACATCAGACTTTATAAAGCCCCACACAAAGAAGCCTAATGGTGTTAAATCCGGAGATCGTGCTGTCCAAAGTTACTCTGGTAAATCGCTGGATTGGACATGGTGGAAAAAGGCCCTGGGCAGCACAATCTCCGGATTAAACACCATTAGGCTTCTTTGTGTGGGGCTTTATAAAGTCTGAGGTTTACAAAACAAGAGTTACAGACCTGCAGGATCTGCGAACCCGCATTGTCGCGGCAGTTGCTAAAATAACCCAAGATGCTTGAGAATGTATTCCGTAATGCAGTGGACAGATTTGAGATTTGCAGAGACACTGATGGTGCTCACGTCGAATTTGAGACCTAAGCTTGATAAATAAATGTACAACAAATTATGTCACTACATTTTTATCCTAAAATACTATTATTTCAGCAAAATAGATAGGGACTTTTGGACCACCCTGTATTTTATAATAATAATATATATACATACCCTTTTTGATTGCATAAGATCCCTTTGTTAAGAAGAGCTGACCTCAAATCGCTTAAGACTTTGTCGGGGTTTCTGCTTGCCGTTGTACTTACGTTGTACAAATTCTATACACCCACAAAATAAACAAAGCCTTTGAGTTCAAATAATTTGCAGTACAAAATTGTGCATTTGAAAAATAGAGAGAGCTAAACTCTAAAAAGTGAATCAATTTATGTTGAAAATATCTAGTTTAGATTTTCAAAATACCATCAGTCAGTGAGCCGACTGAGTTTGAATTGAAGTCTCCCTCTCCCATCAATCCTACTCCCAGCAAAGAATGGTGGAAGTTTAAGACTACCTTAAACTTGTGAGGAGTGACAGGTTACACAATCCTCTTTCAACAGACCAATGCTAAATTGGATAGTTCCCCTGAGTGGAACAATGGAAAATGGTTCTCGAGAATGGATAGTACTTCCTCGACGAATAACAGGTCCATCTTTCAATATTCCATACTGTTGCTCACCCCATAAATTTAGAATCGACCTAAATGTTAGGTAATCGACCTTAGGTCAGCTCATAACAATGTGAAGGTCTTGCCCAATTTTTTTTCACGGAAGTTAACAAGTACAGTGAGTTAAAAAAAGTTCTGTCGTAAGAGTTCGTTCCTTACTTATAAATAAATCGGTACAAGTAGTTTGGAGTTTCAGGACCGGAATTTTTTAAAATCTATTGTACATCTGAGAATGGAGTAATAATATTTCTAATGAAGTATAAGTTAGTAGTTGGTGGTAGTTGGATTCTACCACAAATTTGTTTCTTTACCTTATTATCTACGACATTAATTTGTTGTTCAGAGTTCAGTCTTCTACGGGGGGTCAACATGCTCCTCATCTTGTCTAAAGACTTTTCTATACTCCCAAACACCTTTCGGGAAGACCGCGGCGTTCTTTCGGGAGTGTTCGTTGACCACTCGTCAGAATTGTGGAAGTGTCTGAAAAAGAGGAAATTCCTAAAATGTTCATAGAATACGGAAAAGGGTTTTTAAAAACTATTGTGTAAAAAACCATACGTCAGATTAAATGTTCGTAAACAAGAAATTACTCGCAAGATTCAAATGCAGAGGTAAAAACCCTGTTTACTAAAATTTTTAATTCTTATAAAGGAAGTAGAACATGAAGGAGTATTTGTTTATCCAAACGTCTGCCAAACGAGTCAATCCAGGGTTGCCCTGTAGATTAGGTCAGATTAGGTTAAAGAATGGGAATCGATCTCGACCTGAAGATGGTCTCTTCAATAGGTTTTGCCGACATTGTGAGCACATAAATATTAAGAATTCTAAATTCTTTAAATTTTGTGAACAGTTTGTCTTAGCAATCGATTTACAGTCTCTGAACATTAAAACTCGACTGGAATATGTACTCAACATTTTTAAAAGGTCTGCAAGCCTGAAACGATCGACTTAACCTCAATCAACGTGGGTTGATATCAACTCCACGCTGCTGAAAAAATGAGGCTAGGTTAACATTGTTTGAAATTAGTTATTAAGAGGGTGATATCGCATCATGGTCTCTAAGACATTCAAGCATTACTTTCTTCAAAGAATTAAAGTTATAAGCCTTAATGTTCGGTAAAAACTTACTAATGGTGAATATATTATATCAATACACCACCACTTTTTCTTTCTTAACACGAGTTTATTTTTTAGCAACTTTAAACAAGAACTATGTCGGAACGACATCTATGTCTCCTCTATTTGTGACTTTGACCTTTGATGCAACGACCTAATTCTAGTTCATGACATCATCTTGTGATGATCCATGACATTAATTTTAATGTTACTAAAACTAAGGTTATGCAATTCCATCCTAAAAGTTCAAACCAAATAGCTAATATTGTTTTAGAAATGAAGGGCGAACCAAAAGAGCAAGCAAAAGAGCAAGCAAAAGAGCAAGCAAAAGAACTATGTATCTGGGTCAAATTATCACCAGCTCCTTGAGTAACGACTAGGACATAAGAAAACAATACTGAAGTTACTCTGCTAAAGCAAACTTAATTATAAGGAACTTCAGCTTCTATACAAGCGAAGCTAAAAAACACACTTTTTCGTACTTTCTGCAGTAATATCTATGGGCTAATTATAAAAAAGCTTCTTGCATAACCGTAAAGTTGCTTTATAACAGATCTTTTAGACTGCTGCGTAAGTTACCCTAAGATACTTAGGCTCACGAATGTTTGCTAACCACAACGTTTCGAGCCTCCTCAGGTAACAAGACTACTTTTATTTTTTAGTATTAGTTCTGGTTAGTTTTTATTAATAATTTTATTATTACTTGTTTCATTACGTGTAATATTTTGTATTTCTTTTTTCAGTCCCAATTTTTTTAGTTTTTAAATTTGGTTAATTTGTCGTATCGTTTATTACCTTTATGAATATTGTACTTTTTATGGGATTTCTCTCCTGCCAGTAAAGATTATCATCATCATTAAGAGATATTCCATTTTTCTTAAGTAAAAATTAAAGTTCTCGACGTGAACCACATTAAGTAGATTGATCACGATCAGTCCTCCTGCTATCCAGACTGGACTACAACGAAAAGCATCTGCACAACAAACTTAGTAAATCGAGGAAAGAGTTTTATCTTAACACTTAAAACTGTATTTAACAACACACAACTGCATCCTTTATATAATTATTGTGCTTAAGTTTCAGGTTTTGAAAATATTCAAATGCAGATACATTTTAGTTCTTTTGGTTGTTAATTTTGATGTTATTTTAACGTTATTTTATACTTATTTTAATGCAATTTCGTTTTCAATTTCAGCCACTGAAAATGGAATTAGTGAACTTGGAAAAGTCTGGACAGTAATAAAACATGCATTTCTTCAGTCTGGTCTTTCTTTCTGACTGATTTGCACTTTTCCTTTTTCAATTCAGAATTTAATTTGAGTATAGCTATGAATAAATGAATGTACTTCTCGAAGATCTATTCAGCCAGTAGCTTCAGAAGTGAATCTGAATAGAAACGCATTTATTAAGGACACAGATGCTTTAAACCCCTAATTGCCAAGCCCAGTCACTGCTCTCTCTCGATCTCTCAAATGTGCGTGAAATATGACTGAATTGTGAAGATTATATTAACTGAACACAGAAAAAGCTCACTTGTTTTTGGATGGTGTACTGAAGCTATCAAGACCGCTGTCTACAGATCTCGAAGGAGACAATTTGAATGGAACTACAAAATCAAGAAAAAACAACAAGACGAAAAAAATTTAAAAAAAATTATGGAACTTTTAGTAAACTCAAACTAACAAAAATAACCACCTCAAAATTTCAAATACTTAACAGAAGATAAGATACATATTAAATAATAATAACAATAATAATAATAATACTTCAAATCATAAAAGTACACTAGTTGTTAATGTTGTTAAATATTTGTCAGAATTTAGTTTCCAGTTATACCGCTAATAATAAAACAGTCCTCAAAAAATAATAAAATGTAACATGGTAAAGAAAATTAATTTACTCACCATGTTTAACTGATTACCTGTAATTAATCCAAATATGTACTATAAACAAAACATCCCGAACTGCGAGGGATTAATTCAAATTTGACAATGATACTTACTTACTTCGTAGCCCCCGGGTTCCCTTATGCGAACCCGGCGGCACTCAGGTATCCGCGACCACCGTGGGATGGGTCCATAGGTCTCGTAGAGAGGTAATGTTGGAGTTGTGTCTTTGTTGAGAGAGAGTGTGGCAGTGTAAGAGTAGATGTTCTGTGTCCTCAGGGTGGAGGTAGTATTTTTGGCAGGTGGAGGTGTCAGCTAGGTGGAGTCTGTGTCTGTATTGTTGGAGGGAGGGGTGGTGGCCTGAACGGAGCCTGGCCAGAGTAACTCTTGTTTTCCTTGGGAGGGTTTGTTCGCTCTGATGGACTACAGGGGGAGTATCGTGAAGGACGGTGTTGTGTGGTTGGTCGAGTAGGTATTTCCGGGTAAATTCTGTGTGGAGATGTTTAATGGGGTTGATGTTTAGGGGAGGAGGGGGGATATTGTTCAGTAGCTGCGAATAGTGAGCAGCAGGAGTACGTTTTTTGTTGCGGGGTGGGGGGTTGTGTAATGTGAGATGGTGACAGGGGTGGTCTGGGGCCAGTGCTCTGGAGAAGAATTGAGTCCCTGTCATGTTCATGTGGTGTTCGATGGGGAGTATTTTCGTATCTGCATGTAGATGTGGGATGGGTGTGGTTCGGAGGCAGCCAGTAATGCTTCTGAGACCTGTTTTGTGTGGTCTGTATCTTTTTCTGGTTTGTGTGGGAGATGGACGGGGACCAGGCGGGGGCAGCGTAAGTTAGGGTAGTGCGTACAAACTGTTTGTATAGGATACTAAGGGATTCCTTCTGCTGACCGAATGTTGTGGAGGTGAGTGTTCTGAGAGCAGAGTTTTTTTGTTGCTTTGGAGCAAATGTTTGATATGTGAGGGGAAAAGGACATTTGTGTGTCTAGGGTGAGGCCAAGGATTGTTGGGGTTTTGTTTAGAGGTAGGGGATGTCCCATGAGGGTGACTCTCGGGTGTGCTTGGGATTCGTGGCGGTCTGAGGTTAGGAGGGTGATGGAGGATTTTTGAGGGGATGCTGACATCCTATTGTTAGTCAGCCAGAGTTCCAGATTGGTAATGTACTGCTGGATCAGGCGTGTGGCGGTGTTACGGTTATGGTGTTCTGCTGTTATGGTCAGGTCATCTGCATAGGAGGAGACATGGACATGGGGGGAGAGAGGTTGTGGGAGGTCGTGCATGAAAAGGTTGAAGAGGATTGGAGAGAGTATGGAGCCCTGTGGGACGCCATTGTATAGTCTGTAGGTTTTGGATGAGTGTTGTTTGTGTACGACTTTGCCAAGTCGGCCTGCAATGAGATTAGTAAGCCATTTCTTGTCATTGGTGGGGATGTCGAGATCAATAATCTTTTGTGCAAGAATGTGGCGTGGGACAGTGTCGAAAGCTTTGTTGATGTCGATGGCAACAAGGACTGTGCGGGCAGGGGGGGATAGTTGGTTGAAGCCATCTAAGATGTGTTGGGTTAGGTTTGTAAGAAGCGTTGTGGTGGAGTGGGCGGACCTGAAGCCGTGTTGGGTTTGTGAAAATGTAATGTGTGGTTGTATGCCTCTTAATATCAGTTTTTCGAGGACTTTGGAAATGGTTGAGAGAAGGGAGATTGGCCGGTATGAAGCAGGTAGGTTGGGGGTTTATTGGGTTTCAGTATCGGGATGATGTGTGCCAGCTTCCAGGTAGAGGGTATGATATTGTGAAGCCAGGAGTAATTGAATATGTTTGTGAGGGCTGCAAGAGCAATTGGACCAAGGTGTTTGAGATGTATGTTTGAAGTGTGGTCTGGGCCTTCGGCATGAGAGTTTTTGAGGGATTTTATGGCTGCAGCTGTGCCTTGGGGTGTAAATGGATGTGGTTGTTGTGGGTCGGCCGAGAGTTTCCGTATGTTTTTGAGGATTTTTCTATTATTGGGAAGTGATTTTATGGCTAATTTTTGAGTAGTGGTGCATGAGTAGGTTGCAGTGTTTTTGTGGGGATGGAATTTGGTTACAGTTGGAAAGGAGAGCTTCGTGTGTGGGGGGTGGGTTAGTATGTGAAGTGTGGATTTTTTTCAAGGTTTTCCAAAGTTGGGTGCTGTTGGTCTTGTGATTGAGTGTAGTTAAATAGGATTCCCAGTTTTCTGACTGTTTAGTGTTTATTAGATTTGTGATGTCAGTGTTAAGGTAGTGTATGAGGTCAATGTCTTCTGCAGTGGGACTGTGTTTCTGGCGTAATGAGTTTCTTTGTTTGATTAGATTGTGTATTTGTGGGGAGAAATTTAGGTTGAAGTGTTTCCTGTGTCCTTGTGGGATGAATTGTTTGCTAGCGCGAGTGATAGTGTTGTTTATGTGGGCGGTAGCCTTGTCTATAGAGGGGAAGTTAGTAGTGGAGAATTCCTGAAGCTCGTTTTCAATGTATCCTGTAAAAGAAGGCCAGTTTGCATGTTTGAAGGATGTGTGGATGGGGTGTGTGTTGATAGGTGATTAGTATTGGGAGGTGATCGGAGGGGAGGTGGTGTAATGTCTGCCATGTTGTGCGTGTGTGTAGGGATGGTGAGCAGAAGGTAATGTCTGGGGAGGTGTGTTGTTGGTTGTGTTGCAAGGGTTTGCGTGTGGGTTGATTCCTATTGTTGAGGATGTTGTATGTATGAAGATCATCTAGGAGTAGCGTGCCACGAGCGTCTGGTATGTGAGAGGAGAGCCATGTCGGGTGATGAGCATTGAAGTCGCCTCCCACGATGTGGTTCTCGTATTGTGTAAGTGGTTGCAGGGGGGGCTCGTAGCGTGGGGGGCAGTGAGCAGAGGTAGAGGGGGATATGTATATGTTTGAGATGTGAGAAGTGGAGGATTTGATTTTGATTGTCTGGATTTTTAGGGTAGGGTCATTATTGAGGAGGGCGTGCGTGTGCTGCGTTATATTTGTGTATGGGATGTCTTTATGGATGAGTGTGATAAGCCCATGTTCTATGGGGGTTAGTGTCCTGTCTTAATGTTGAGTAATTGTTGAAGGCTGGGAGCCTGGTGTCTGGTGAGAGTTTAGTTTCTTGGATAAGTGCTATATGTATATTATATGTGTGGAGGAGCGAGTTGAGTTCCTGGTGTTTGTTTTTGATGCCATTAATGTTTATTTGCAAAATGTTTAGTGAGTGTTTGGGGTGGGGTATGTGTGGTTGGTTGCGTTGAGGGTTAGCTAGACAGTGCTGGCATGCCCATTGGGGTGTGTGGGATTGTACTGAGGGAAGTGCTGTGCAGGAGAGGTGTAGCCATTCCGAACATTGACAGCAACGGACTGACCATTGAGTTCGCCTGATTTGATGTTGGCAGGTAGGGCATGTGTAGGAGTGGGGTCCGGGGTTGGGTTCAATGTCACCGGCTAGTAGGAGGAGAAGGGAGATGATGGCCGGGACATCATTCCCATGAGCTAGAAAAACGGAAAGGAAAGGATAGTGTTGCGTGTAGGGAGAGAGAGAGATAATGATAATATTCAATAAACAGGTGCAAAACTCCTTTCCCTTAAATACTTACCATTCGGGGTAACTCTCTTCTTGGCTCTTTGAACCGGCGTTGGCACCTTGGGAAGAATAAAATTTTCTTTTTCATCATCATCTTGTTTCCTTTTCTTAGGAGATACCAAGGGAGTCAATTCTAGATTAGGTGTGATTGTACCAGAGTCTGATTGGGAAAGATTAGCCATTATAATTACAGAAATATATCAGAATTTTTTCTACATACTTTGTCTACGAATCCATTTCGCATAAGGTCAGCACGACGATTGAATTCAGGTCCGGGGTAAAAATAGTATTTCATGTGTTTCAAGGTGGGATTTACCTGATGCCAAAAAATTAATTTTACCTTCATCGGCAGACTTTCCAATTGAGAGGAGGTCAGTGTCATTAAGACCTCCTTCTAAGGATATGTGTAGACCGCGTGGAGAGGACGCCAGGCTTCCCTTTTCACCTTCTTCTATTTTCTCCTTGTTGAGCTGGTCAATAAGAGAGCGGGCTGGCGTTCTCTGGGACTGAGATAAAATGTTAAGTTGTATACGATTTATATATTTATATATATATTTATATACAGGGTGTCCCAAAAAAAAACTATATACTCTTTATAGCATCATATATTTGATAATTTAAAAAAACCAAACAATATATTGTTATAGCAATTGCCAATGAAAGGTAAATTAGTAAACTAAGCGATCAAAATGTTATAGCGAGTTGTTTGCATATAAAATTTAATTAACTACGCCAAGTGCTCAAAATGTTCTCCGGCGGCATGAATGCACTTTTGAATGCGTCGACTAACTGATTCGCAGACACGGACTAATGTGGATGCTGCGATGGTCCCGCACTTTTCCCTAATTGCATCCTTAAGGTGTTCGAGTGTTGCAGGTCTTGTACCATAAGCTGCATCCTTCAGGTAGCCCCACAAGTAAAAATCAAGTGGAGTCAAGTCCGGTGAACGTGAGGGATACTCAACGCTTCCTCTTCGTCCTATCCAACGGTTAGGCAACGTTTCATCGAGGTACCTTCTGACATCACAATGATAATGAGGGAGGGCTCCATCTTGTTGAAAGTAAAAGTCGTCGTTTCCAAACAACTTCCGAACTGTAGGTATAATTTCTGTCCGCAGCATGTCGAGATATGCGGCACCGGTAACTGTCCCATTAAAGGAAAATGGTCCAACCAAACCCCTGGATGATAAACCACACCATGCTGTTAATCCTGGTAAATTAACATGTTTATCCACATAAACGTGTGGATTATCAAGTGACCAGTACCTGCAGTTGTGTCGATTTACTGTGCCATTCAGCTTGAAGGTAGCTTCATCAGACCACACGATTTTGTTGGCAAACTGTACGTCTTCGGCTTCCATTGACTGAAACCATTCACAAAATTCGAGTCTGCGATCAGGGTCATCTTCAGTCATGGCGTGTAACAGACTTGGAATGTAGCTTTTCCATTTTGCCGACTTTAAAATCCGGTGAACACCTGATTTGCTGATTCCGGTCTCACGGGCGCATTGCCTAACTGATTTCTGTGGTGATCGATTAAATTTTTGCAACACTAAAACGGAGTTTTCATCACTCGCACTTGATTTGCGTCATCCAGATCTTCGCTTGTGCATATCTTGAGCAGATCCCTCTGCCTCAAACTTGTCACGGATGCTTGTAATGGCGAGACGTGTCGGTGGCTTTGTACCAAATTCCCGGATCCATTACCGCTGGACTTCGGACACATTCTCAAATTTCCAATACCATTTCAGAACACTTTTTCGTTGCTCCAGTGTCAAACGTTTACGCAACATGGGTTCTTTTGCTGGACTGAATAAAGTTGAATGCTGTAGAGTTCGTATCGTGGAATGAGTGCGTAGGCTAAGTCCGAAGCAAGCTAGTGAGTGACTAGACTACGTTCGGTCCATAGGCTTCGCCATTACAAGGCCTTTGATAAAACAAGGCCAGGCTTAGTCGACGCATTCAAAAGAGCATTCATGCCGCCGGAGAACATTTTGAGCACTTGGCGTAGTTAATTAAATTTTATATGCAAACAACTCGCTATAACATTTTGATCACTTAGATTACTAATTTACCTTTCATTGGCAATTGCTATAACAATATATTGTTTGGTTTTTTAAATTATAAAATATATGATGCTATAAAGAGTATATAGTTTTTTTTGGGACACCCTGTATATATATATATATATATATATATATATCGGGGGCGGGGGAGGGGGAAGGGCGGTAATTTTAAACTTGAAGAGTATATACGAGGGTACTTCAATAAGCATCCGCATTTTTTATTTGTGATAACATAGTATATATATAATACTCGTATATACTCGTAATAACTAGCCAAACTGAGATCTATAGGCTTATTTAGGCTACTCGTAGCTGTCACATATCGTACGAGTAGTGAGCATGGCTGCGCCGCTTTCAATTTGTACTCAGGAAGAACAGAAATCCGTGATTAGTTTTTTGTGGGCAGAAGGTGTGAAAGGAGCTAAAATTCACACGCGTTTGTGTGCTCAGTATGGGAATAATGCGTTACCACGGCGAAGTGTGTACGAGTGGATTCAAATGTTCAAGGAAGGTCGGACGTGTGACAGATGCTCAGCGCTCAGGACGACCGTCAACATCAAACAGTGGTGATAAGCAGGAAGCAGCCAGAGCCATGATTTTCGATGACAGAAGATTAACAATAAAAGAAATTGCATCTTCATTAGAAATCGTCAAGGGTCAGCCTATTCGATAGTTCATGACATTCTTGGCTTTCACAAGGTTTGTGCAAGATGGGTGTCCAAAGTTGACAGAAGAGCAAAAGCGTAATCGTATGGACGTCTGCTTTCGTCTTTTGGCGCGGTATCATAATTAAGGTGAAAACCTTTTGTAGCGCATTATCACTGGAGATGAAACCTGGATCCATCACTATGAACCAGAAAGCAAACGACAGAGCATGCAATGGAAGCATCCAACATCTCCCGTTGCAAGGAAGTTCAAAGCGCAGCCGTCAGCAGGTAAAGTTATGCTAACATTGTTTTGGGATACACGAGGCCCTATCCTTGATCATTATCTAGAGCGTGGAACTACAATAACAAGTGCATCGTATTCTGACATGCTTCGGAATGAGTTAAAGCAAGCAATTCGCACAAAACGGAGATGGAGATTGTCGGAAGGTGTTATTCTGTTACACGACACTGCGCGCCCTCATACCGCTGCACAGACTAGAAAATACCTTCAAGAACTTAAATTTGAAGTTCTCGACCATCCAGCCTACAGTCCAGACCTGGCACCTTCGGATTTTTACCTGTTTGGACCACTAAAAGACGTTTTGAGAGGTCAACGATTCCAAGGCGATGATGACCTGAAGGAGGCGGTGCTTGACTGGCTACGCACACAGCCAAAAACATTCTTTTGTGATGGCATTAGGAAGCTTGTAGATCGCTGGACTAAGTGTATTGAGAAACAGGGAGACTATGTTGAGAAGTGATGTGTTTATAATCTATCAGATGTGAAAATAAAAAGTGCGGATACTTATTGAATTATCGTATATACGGTATATATATAAACAGAGCCCTTCATGATTAAAATTACCATCTAAAAACACGATACATGTAGAATCAATATCTTGTAGCCTTTCCATGTCGTTCATGAAGAGCTTGGACACATTGTAACATCAATGTGATCAGATTTTGAATAATGCTATATAGTCTAAATTTTGCTAAAGTTGTCAATATTTTTAACTTTAGATTGGATACAAATGTGGAAGGAGACTGTTTTCCGCAACTGGCGATCACGATGGTTCCAGACGTGCTCCGAGGGTTTCATATCTGGGCTTCTTGTAGTCCAAAGAACTTCGGTGCCTTTTTGTTTCTTCCACCGAGTAGTTTATTGTGTGAGGAATGACAGGTTCCACAGTCCTCTTTCAACACACAAGTGCTAAATTGGATAGTTCCCCCGAGTGGAACAATGGAAGATGGTTCTCAAAAATGGATACGTACTTTCTCGACAAATAACAGGTCCATCTTTCAGTATTCCATATTGTTGCCCACCTCATAAATTTAAAACCTCCATGCTGTGAGGTGAGCTGTAAATAGGGCTCTTCCTAGGTTTGATTTGGCTTTCTCCACACCCATATACGTCCATTTGACATGTATTGATAAAACAGCGATTCATCCGACACAAGAAGCAACTTCCAAAATACTGTATTGGAGGCTCGTGAATCAATTCCTTGGTCCATTTGAATCTGTACTTTATACCTGTACCTGTACTTTATTTAGAGTGGGTTTTTATTTTCATATTTTGACCTTCACGTAGAAAAAAAGTGAAGTTTTTTGCATTTACCTGTACTTTATAGTTGCTTTTTCAAGGCAAGATTTTTGACAAGCCACGCGTCCATTATGTCGAGGTTTATGGCGATGTTGAGTTGTGGATAGCGAAGATTTTACAGCATCACATTTGAGATTGGATATCATCTGACGAGCAAGATCTGTTTTCGTTCGTTTTGCAACAGCTGACGGTCTTCCTGGGCACCAAGAAGTTTGCTCTTTGTTTGCATCACGAAACCCTGCTAAATTATATTAGGAACTTTGCCATGTGGAAGTCCAAGATTTTGAGCAATCTGGCCCTCACCATGACAAAAATCTGTATCCAGTCACTGAACCACGAGTGAAAGCTGATACATCGCGAGCATCAACAGTTTGAGGCATCTTTTCACTTGGGTAAGCTTCGTAGCGACTACACACACATACAGGTTATTAGGTTTGGCACGTAAACTTCCATCTTCTTTTCTGGGGTGTGTATGCGTGCGTCCGCTTCAACCATATTCTAAGTGGTCTGCAATGAAGTTCCAGATTAACCAAAACATACCACGATGAAACGTTTTTCTTGGTATACCAACAATTGACGAAAAAATATTTGTAAACACTTAAACTAGGCATCTGCAGCAGAATATTCCATCATGTCTAGCTGCTCGGAAGATGGGTGGTCAAGTTATACTGATAGGATACATATACAGTATATAACTCACTCGTGTGTGTGTGTGTGTGTGTATTTTTTATTTTTTTTCTTCCAGATTTACCGCCGATTCGTACCTAAAATATATATATATATATATATATATATATATATATATATATATATTATATATTATATATATATATATATATATATATATATATATGAAAAATTATTTCACGAAAGTGACACGTGAAAAGTATTTATGATGAATAAAACCACGAAGGAAAAAGAAACACAAAGGGGTGCTTTCGTCTAATGTGTTTCTTTTTCCTTCGTGGTTTTATTCATCATATATATATATATATATATATATATATATATATATATATATATATATATATATATATATATATATATATATGAAAAATTATTTCACGAAAGTGACACGTGAAAAGTATTTATGATGAATAAAACCACGAAGGAAAAAGAAACACATTAGACGAAAGCGCTTGAGCACCCCTTTGTGTTTCTTTTTCCTTCGTGGTTTTATTCATCATATATATATATATATATATATATATATATATATATATATATATATGATAAATTTTTGCAACTTAATAAAACTTCTAGTTAGTTCAAGAAAATTTGTATACATTACAATCCGAGATTTTAAAAGCTTACAGAAAAAGTCAGAAGATTTTTCTTTTACTCACCTTAATATCTCCCAAGTTAGTAATTTTTGAAACGAGTCGCACCGGTTTTCCTTTCATCTTCCTTATTACCAGAAGGAAATAAGTGGCCGAGAGGTAGTCGTAGGACCATTCGCACACCGCTTGTCTTACAGCTACTCTAGACTTGCCTTGATGAACAGCAACTTCTGTGATTACATCTTCGTCTACTCCTACAGTCTGTGGGGAAGTAACAAAAAATATAACAAATGTAGTCTGTATTAGTGAAAGGTGAGAACGAAATATGTTAATATGGCCTTCCTATCTTTAATTTACTTCTGTTTCTACTGAAAAGTTCCTCTGTAAAATTTAAACCTTCATAATTCAAATAAATTCCCAATTAGTGACCAAATTATAAAAATTTAGTGGAAAAAAAAAAAAAGGTACAATGAACAATCACATTTAAATAAAAGTCCTCAAGTACAAAATCACACACTCAACCGTATATAAAAAATAAAAATCGATACTAGTAGGTACTACCACTACTGTTTCTTCCAAATATATACTTCTCCTTGATTTGTCGAACGAGACTAAAATTCTTCGCTGGAATAAACTGGATGCATCATTCTTGATCTCGGGAAATTCTTGTAATGACAGAGTCGCTTATATACTAAAGGGGAAATTCTACTTACTGAAAGATGTAGATACTAAAATTTTTGAAACGTGAAAATTAAGAGAGTAAGTGATGAGTGCAGCCTTTAAATACCAATAGTAAGGGTAGTAATGTGCTATATATATTAGGGTGTGACAGTTGCACCAACTTTGTCCTACAATGCTGTTCAAAATTTTGGTGTTGCATATTGACATAAAAAATACCCACGTGCAATTTTTTGAAGATTCATGCATATTCGAGTGAGCACCAGCAATTTGAAAAATTGCGATTTTGCTTATACGGCATACGCGCCTATATATGAGATTACACAACCATCATAAGGGATATTAACACAAATCATTTGCCTGTCTTAATTAAAAGCTGTTATCACTAACACAAAAAAGTTAATCATTCTTATTCTCTCATGGTACATTAAGGGGTTTTATCATATATTCACAAGGTATTATTTCTCTAGAGCAAGAAACCATGATTTCTGTTCGGAAACTGATGATCGTTTGCGCTGATTAGGAACGCGGAGTCTGTCATTTTCAACTACTTGAAGGACTTCTTGAAAGCGCTCCTCATCCCTGGCAACATTAAGAAAGTCATGGCAAAGTTTTACACCACGCTCTGCAGCCTCATTGACGACCTGAAGCTTGTCCACAACCCGTTTCATGTTCAGGTAGTCGTCATGATCCGCCCATTCACTGGCTGGACTGTGGAGAAACTGATAGGGCATGCCTAAAATGGTGAAGAACCGGCTTGAGTCAGGCCCAATTAGGTCCACCAGGGCAGTGCCACTTTCTGGGACAGGGGGAAGATATGGCTTTCCATAGCCCCACTCTCTTAGTAACTTCAGTGCCTTCCTCATCTCCTCTTTTGTCCTTTCTTGTACTTGGGACGAGAACAAAGCCAGTGGGGCCAACTCCTCAGTTAGGTACCAAGTGTGTCTACCGAGTGCCACACGTGCTTTGTCAACTATTGTGGCGTCATATGGGGCAAATTCAGCCAAGGTTTCGACCAAATTCAAGTCATTCAGTGGCGCACTTGCTGGAACGGGGCAAACAATCCACCATGGGACATAAACAGCGACTGTGAACACAGCAAACCGTTCTAACTTGCTGATTTGACTTTTAGTCACAACCTCGGCTTTGGGAAACTGCTCTTTGATCTGGCCTGACAAAAGAACAATCTTGAGGGTATAGAGCAGTTTAGCCATCCACCTTGCTTTGTGAAGTGCGCCGGGGTAGACCATTGTGAAGTTCACTGGCTCGGATCCTTTAGTTACAAGCAGCAGACAAAGCTCTACCAGCTCCTTGTAGTCGCCACGTGTAAATGGTTGGGCTAGAGATTCACGGAAGAAGTCAGCCATCTCCTGCTGGCGCTCCTCAAACACTCCAGGCATTGCGGGGTAGTAGTATTTCTTTTTTTCATTGTACGCCAGTTGAGAGAAATGGTTCTTGAACCTAGAAATGCAATTATTGGGATTATTGTATTTCGTACTAATCTATAATATTGTTTTAGGGGTATTAAGATTGATATGATCGATCATTTGCTTGGTGTTAGTATATCTTATAAGTCTAATAAAAGAAATTCCACTAAATTTGTTCATTAGATAATAATAATCCTTGTTATTTTGTAAAGCTTATGACTCACCTCTGGAAAACCATTATGTTTGGACTTGAAGAGCCCTCCACTTTCAAGCAATCCCAGCAAACACCTAGGATGACTTCGCCCACATGCCTGCGACAGGCGCACCAGAATACGGCACGCTCTAATTCCTTTTGGAGGGAGACGCAAGCAGCTGTTTTTTGTCCTGAAAAAAAAATGTAATTGTAGTTTAAGGCCACCATTTCAGGCACGTGCTTTTTGCAGATTTCTGTTAAATCATTCACTGTATTTTGGTATTAATGTCGTGATAAATTCACGCTGATGTTTGAAATAGGTTTACCTGTATTGGATGAAGTTGTGTCGAAAACCATACCAACGACATTCTGTTCACACTCCCAATCGACCAGAAGTTGTTTGGTTGCTGTTGATATCAAGTCTCCTTGAACCATGCCAGCTTTTTGAGTCAAATGCGGAAGAGGTGGGACTCCAAGAAGCTTTGTGCCATTGACACCAGACACAAGAATGGGCAGGCGGTCATCAGTGCCTTTGGAATCCAGCGTGTCCATAAGTTTACCATCCCAGTGCACCAGTACTTTGTCTGATGGTTGCCATTCATCCATGATTTTTAAACTTATTTCTGACACGATGGAAGCTCGGTATCGGTGGGCCGTCCTTGCATTTAGACTCAGCTTTGATGTATCTCCACCACATGCAGATACAAGGGAGTACACAATTGCACTCAGCTGGGTCGGCGAGATGTTGTTTCGAACACTGCATGAAACAAGTTCTGCCGACTTCAGAATATCATGGGGCACAAAAATTGAAACTCCCTCTTTCACTGTTCTCCGATGTTTTCTCTTTGGTTCAGCAGTGCTGGCCTCATCAATGTCATCGTCCTCATCAGAGCTAATAGGTGAATCAATATCAGCCTGTACATTCTCAGCATGATCACATTGCTCGCTCTCTCTCTTGTCGCTTCTCTTCTCGCATCTGCCTTTTCTGTGAGTACTTTGTTTACCCCAGAGTAGGTAGCTACTCTGTCACTTAGCATGCTTTTCATAAAGAGTATGTCAGTATCGATGGCATCTTGTTCGGCCTGAGTTTTCCCCTTTTTCGCAGCCGCCATGTCTTTCAACACTGTGTTCTTATAAAATTTCATCGTCAGGCTCAATTCTGATTTAAACTTCATCATTCCAGGATCATCAGCCCGTCTTCTATCCTCATTCTTTTTCATAAGCATCATGTAGTCTTTGTCATAGTAAGTTTTAATCACTCGGCCAATATTGTTCCTGCCTGTAATGGTCGGGACATTCGCCTTCTGGTAATGCAAAAGCACATTGTCAATGGTGGCAGATAAAGCCTGGTCCCAATGCATATCCCGAAGGTTTGCTAACAGACATAGTAAGACCTGCCTATTAGTTGGCAGTTTGCAGCCCTTTATTTCCTTCTTTTTCTCGGGGTACGGTGCCCAATAACATTGACATACTCATCATCTTGCCGTGTATCCATGATTAAATTCTCTATTCACAACATCAAATCACTGTCAAGGGAAAAGAAAAGAGCATCATTAAAGTTAAATGCAATAAAATAATACGTGGAAAATTTGTGGGTCAGCGTTCCAGACCCGGAAATGAAAATCTGATAAAATGTGCTATTTTCACATTTATTTATGAAGTTCATAAGCTGAAATAGCAATACTTGCTGGTACGACGGTGCTAGCTCAAACATGCACCGATCTCCAAGAAAATTTACAGGGGTGTTTCCTAGATAAATACACAACACTAAAACTTTGAACAGCATTGTAGGACCATTTTTTGATTTTTGGAGGGCAACGGTCACACCCTAATATATATAATATAAATATATTATATTATATAATATAATATATATAATATATATATATATATATATATATATATATATATATATATGAGGGGTCGCGCGTCTTAAGATTCCTAAGCGCCACCACAGGCGAAAACGTTTTTGATGGATATCACTATTTTCACCCTTCCTCTATCGCGTGGTTTGGGTTATAATGACCTTACGACACTAGAAGTATGGTTGAAAACCTTATGAAGCGAACTACTTTTTTCACCTCTATCGCCAGCCAAAAGTTCACCCAAAGTTTGGCATATTAAGAAAATCAAAAAATTTAAAAAATATATATATATAAAATATGAAAATCTATTCCAAAAACTCATCAACATCTTCATTAGCATACTTAGAACTCTAATTTAGCCAAAAATGAACGGTCGAGCTCAATTAATAACAGATACTATTGCGAGAATATTGCTGAACTTTGGAGGCGATTTCTGGCGAATTTTAATTTTGGCGCTTAGGTACCGTAAGACGCGGGACCCCTCTCATATTCAAAAGTTTGGAAACCAATGGTATATGGGTATTTGTTGTCATCATCGGTCGTACATGTACATTTTGAAAGAGGTAGTACAGTATAAAATATGTACAAATATACTGTATATTATCATTTTAATGAATAATTACATAGACGAAGATATGTCAGTATTCAGTATGTTCCCCCTTTTGTCCTTACAAGAATTTGAACTGTTAATAATGCTGTCAGTATATTTCTTTACCAATGATGGTAGAATATTCAACGAAATATTCTTCAGGTCTTTCCACCGTTGTTCAGTATTAGATGACTTCAATTTATCCTTCTCAGCGTCTACATAGTCCCATATAGCCTCAATTGGTTTCATGTTGAGGCTTTGTGATAGCCGTTCCATAATTTTTAATTCTTCAGTCCTCCTCCTCCTTCCCCTTCAAATATTTTTTACAATCCGCGTCGTGCGTTTGGGGTCGTCTTGGAAGATGAACTCTCGTTCAATCAAATGCTTTCCAACTTCCTGTCCTATCCACTCCTATGCCGATGATTCCTCTTCATTTCTCCACCCGCTTCACAAAACGTCCTTCTCAACAGTCACTCCGTGCACTATGGTGCGCCTGACCTCTGATTGGAGCAGAGAAAACCTTGTGGCTTTCAATGCCTCAAAAACTCGGTTCCTTCATCTGTCTACTCGTTACAATCTTCCACAGGACTATTCCCTTACCTTCAACAATACACAATTCGGTTCTTCCTCTTCTTTTAACATTCTTAGGGTTTCATTTTCTCGCGATCTGTTCTGGAAATATCACATATACTCCCTTTCCAAAACAGCTTCTAAGAGGTTAGGTGTGCTATACCGGCTCCGCAGTTTCTTCACTCCCACTCAGTTGCTGTTTCTGTACAGGAGTCTTGTCAGCCCTTGTATGGAGTACGCTTCTCAAGTGTCGGGTGGGCTCAACCCACACAGCTCTACTTGATCGGGTGGAATCAAAGCCTTTCCGTCTTATCAACTCCCCGACTCCCGCTGATTGCTTTCTCATTCTCTCTTTACTATCATCATTATAACGGACACTGTTCTTCTGAACTCTCTAACTGCATGCCTCCTCCTTTAAGGAGAGCACGCAATACCAGACTTTCGACATTTTCATTCCTTCTCTGTCCAATTCTTTAACGTAAGAGGTAATCGTTATTTTCAATCTTTCATCTACTCAACCGGTCAACTCTTGAACAATCTTTCCCTCTGTCTGTGACCTTCAATCTTTCAAACGCAGAGTCCAGGTATCTCAGAAACCTTGGACCTTGATTTTGGCTCTCTTCTTCCTCTATGGGGAAGTGGGTGTTTTTGTAAGCATTCGCTCTTGACCCCTCCTCCCTGCCTAAAAAATTTTTTTGCTTGTATTTCTCTTTAGAGTACCATCGATTTTCACATGGAAGCCAATTCCGGATAAACTTGTGGACCCACACAAATATTGATAGAGCTTATATTTCACCCTGTCGCCGTCGTACGTACTGTTTTCTTTTAGAAACATAAATTTTAAATTTGGACTCCTCTGTCCACAGAACCTTCGCCCAATCACTCGACGTCCAGTGCGCATGATCTAGTTTATATTTTACCCTCTTAGACTTCTCCCGGTCATAGGTGCGGTTTTTGGGCATCAGCTCTTCCGTGCAACCTACCTTACCTCCTGCAATTGACGTTGTATTGTTACGTTCGAAACGTTAGTGCCCTGTGAGGAATTAAAGTCCTGCTGCAAACTACGATTCGATCGTCTTCTGTCTCTTAAGAATATAACCTTCAAATACTGGACTTGAGATTTCATCGTTTTTGTTTGGCCTCCCTTTTCGTGGTTTGTCTTTAGCTGACCCTGTTTCAAGATGGCGTTTGATAGTGCCCACAATCCCTTTACAGAATTGTCCAGTTTCTCAGCAATTTCTCTAATAGTATATCTTTCTTCTCGTAAAGTCACGATCTTTATACGAATATCTTCTGGTATCTGACGTACTGGAGCCATTGCATGTGAAAAAATCAGTTGAATCCACTTATTTCGATACATGATGTAGAAAACTAGGCTCGTTTATAAAATACATTACATACCACTATTATATTGAAAATTTTCTATAAAAAACATTCTACTGTAGTTAAGCAAAGAATGAAAAAGTCGGTAGCCTAAAATCGATTTTCAATGAAAAAAAACACGGATAACATACCTAAGTAATGCAGTTTAAGAATGTTAACCTGATAACCTTATAGTTCACTGTTTATATTGCGTATGCCTAGGTGGACAAGTAAAATTATGTTATTTACGAACATTTGTTGTCAAATTCTGGATTTTAACTAGAATATGGAGCATTTTTAGGTCAAATCTTGTGGTTTCCAAGACCCCCCCCCCCCCCCACTGATGGTTTGAAGTACAATTTTTTTACGCGTTCTAAGCTACCCGACTGTCTAATACATGTATATTTCCGGTCACCAGGTCACGCTCACCGAAACGTGACCCTAGCTTGTACAGCTTCCTTAGTACAATGTAGATTAATTTTAAAAAAAAATTATAAAAGAAATGGAAAGATGAATTTAGGAAAAATCACCTCAGGATTGCTCAAGAATGCAGGATTTTGCACCATTTTTACAAAAAATTTCAGGGGGAGCATGCATACGGACCCCCATAGTTTTCTTCACGGCTTCGCCGCTCAGTTTCCATGCAGTGGTAACACCCCCTAAATAAATTTCTGGATCCGCCCCTGTACCATTTATTGAATAGAAGGTGAGGGCGGTAGCCACTACACTACGACGGGATAAAAGTTAATACCTGTCATACACTTAAAGAACCGAGGAAACGCACATCGCTTTCGCGTCCAGAGGCATTTTACATGTTAACCCTGTCGCACTGGAGGTAGTGAACAGCATTTCATTCAAATTATCTGGTGCAACGCTGGAGTCCCATAAATAGAATATTCAAGAGGTAGTTGGTTCGAACCTTGGTGGGGACGTTTTTTCCATCATGAAAAATCGTGAGGATTCCTACATGATATTCCATATTTCCAGAATATATATATATATATATGTGTGTGTGTGTGTATGTGTGTGTGTGTGTGTGATTAACTTAGCAATATAACCCAAACCTCAATGTTATTTGAAATCTGAAATTACAGCTTCTAGAAAATTATATACGAGTGTATATATACACACATACTATAGTTTGGAAAGCTCAGATTAGAAAAGAGACAAAGCTACAAAGTTAATTCTCTTGCATGCATTGCTCACCTCTGGGTCCTAATTTACATGAAACAAAAGAAAAAAAAAAGAGTTAGTATTATAGTTTAAATATTTTAATTCACTAACCTAAGTTTCCACAAAATAATTTCACTACCAGTTAATAAATTTAATTCACTAACCTAAGTTCCCACAAAATAATTTCACTACCAGTTAATAAATTATGTTGAAAAACAAACCAGACCTACGCTAACTGTTTTAGTTGCGGTCGTAAAATGAATTACTTTCGGTACAAATGACTCACTCCATCAGCTCATTTCTAATTAGGTCTTATAGTTTATGAGCAAAAGTAATAGTATGAAAAAGAATGAACAGAACCATTTTTTCGTGTGTGTGTGTGGGGGGGTAATTTTAATGCATGAAATAGATTAAGCAAATACACAAAACTAAAATTTGAAATTTTGACAAACTGCTTTGGTATTGCATTTCAGTAAATTACCGCCAGTGTTGAAAAATAGACATCAATGCCCCCGCCTACGTTTGTGACTGTGACCTTTGATATAGGGGAGTTTCTCGCCCATGACTCATTGTCTTGTGATGATCCATACGCAGATGAAATTTCATCAATTTACGTTGAACAGTTCGAAAGTTATGGCGTGGATACGAGTGTGAAGAACGGACAAGTGAAATCCAGTTTGGCGGCGTCATAAAAAGGAGGAGAGACCTTGGAACAAGAATACTTTTAAATAATAATAACAAATTTGAAGTTTTACTGTAGTGTACCAAACTTGGCCGCAAAATTAAAATGACGGTGGTAACAAGTCGGCAGGAGGCTCTTTACTTCACTTTCTACAAATATACAAATCTTGACTTGATAACATTATCATCATCTCCGAAATAAAGACAATAAAAATTCCTGGCAAAATCATTAAATTCGATAACATTCGTACTTTACTGTAATTTAATTAGGCTAAGTCTTTAAGTTCCATCTATACAGAAGTGCACAAAATGCTGTAAACAGTCAATCCTGCCACAACTTGCGGAGACTTTTCCAGTCTGAAACCATGGAAATGTTTGCTTATTAAAAATTTTTATGTTTCATGTAGTATGTGAACCATTTCACACTGTGGTTGCCTAGAATGTCATGGATCTGAGTCGAAACATGTATAATCTAACAGAGGATTATTCATATCAAAGCAATGAGTATATAGGTAACAATTAATACGCAAGGATGTTTATTTAAATAATTGCTAAGTTCGGTGTCTGGGTAGCTACTGCTCATATCACTCTTTTAAAGGCTCATCCACCCATCTATTTCAACATTACTGAGTGATTTAGTCATTAGTAACAACTATTGACAATATACATTTTTGAAAAATATTTTGCCTGAAGCAAAATTTCTAAAAATCACAAAATATTACTAATTTAAATGGATCAAATGTAGAATTCGGACCCCAGCCTTCTTTAGTTAGCTTTATAAGGCTATCTAACGAAAATATCACGACCTAACCTAACCAATCGTTAGGTTAACTGTACGCCCTTGACGATTGGTTAGGTTATGATATTTTCGTTAGTTAGCCTTATAAAGCTAACTAAAGAAGGCTGGGGTCCGAATTCTACATTTGATCAATTTAAATTTTGTTTTTCTTTGTATAGTTTGTTCTTTTTAGTGGCACTAATAAAATTTCTAAAACAAAACTCAGTCAATACTAATTAGTAATCTTTTATGCTTTTCAGATATGTTAAGTTTCTTGGCAAACCTTTCTCCGAAACTGTACGAGTCCCTTACATACTTACACTGCATGTTCATAAAAATAATAATAGGCACTGACCTTATATACAGAAGTGGGATCAATGGGATGTGGTTGGTCACCCACTAACCATGGATGAGAGAGCAAATAATTCACTGTGATTCTCCGCTTGGGTTCCACTTGCAACATGGAAGACAAAAGTTCTCTGCTCCCTTCTGACAACCATTCTGGTTTCTCATAAACACCAGACTACAAAAGAATGAAATCCTATTAAATGTGTTCATGGTATCTATAATATCGAAAAAGGATGAGTCAAAGGGATGATAGATACCATAAACAACAACCATATGAGGGGTTTTTGTACAATGAAAAAATTATTACATATTTAAAAGACCAAACCTACCCTCATCAATAAATTGAGGGGTCCCGTGTCTTAAGGTACCTAAGCGCCAAAATTAAAATTCGCCAGAAATCGCCTCCAAAGTTCAGCAATATTCTCGCAATAGTATCTCTCTTATTAACTGAGCTAGAACGTTCATTTTTGGCTAAATTAGAGTTCTAAGTATGCTAATGAAGATGGTGATGAGTTTTTGGAATAGATTTTCATATTTTAAATTTTTTGATTTTCTTATTATGCCGAACTTTGGGTGCGATTTCTGGCACAGAATGATTCCATTGATTTTTCATCACTATCACTAGCACGGTGAGACATTGATAATAGTTAGAAGCCGGGTGAATAGAATAATCCACGCAATATTCAACAATGAGCACGAACACAGGACGCCTGCTAACAGCAACGCGAGTCTTAAGGTACTGGCGGGATGTTTGTGTCGTGTCCCTCTCGGCGCGTGGAGCAGGTGGCCAATCAGAAAGTAGAGCGGCGTGGCTGCCACGTTTTCATTGGCTCGCGCTCCTCCTGCTGTTCCCGCCACCCAGAGACCCAGTTGAACGGGATATTGGGGCCTTAAGATGCGCATCACATCTGGGCGGCAGAGCCCAGCTGGCGATAGAGGTGAAAAAAGTAGTTCGCTTCATAAGGTTTTCAACCATACTTCTAGGGTCGTAAGGTCATTATAACCCAAACCACGCGATAGAGGAAGGGTGAAAATAGTGATATCCATCAAAAACACGTTTTCGCCTGTGTTGGCACTTAGGTACCTTAAGACGAGCGACCCCCTCATTAATTATTTACTGTATATATATCTTCATACGACTTAACAATACAGGTAAAATGTTTCAATCATACGTCACTTAGTAATAATCATTTCTTTATAACAGGGTGGCACAAAAGTCGCGCATCATAGGAATTTTCATTGTTGACTATATTATTTTTTTTTTTTGGGTAGGGGATGGCTGCGAAATTAACAATAGACGTATATTTAACTTGCTCATGCTAAAACCCTACTCATAATTTCAAATACTTAGGATTAATTCATAAACGCGAGTCATGCTCAATTTCTCAGTAACCTTAACAACCCATTCAGGTATTCTCAGTGTAAGGTCATATATAAAGTACATTATTTTACTCATTTTAACTATCTTCATTTTTAATTGCAATAAATTTCACAAACAAATTTTATTCAGCAAGTATTCAGAGATTAACTTAGTGTATTAAGATATGTTAATGTTTTTATGGGGAAATATACCACTAAAGGAAAAGTTGCTTTCCAAAACACTTGGTTTTAATAAAGAATTTCAAAGCAACAGTACAGTAATCATCATCATCATCTCATTAAACAAAATCTTTCACGTTATTAAATGAGAGAGAAATTCAAAGGAATCAAACATCGACCTTTCTGTTTAATTTTTAGAAAATAAAGTGTATTTGCGTGTGTACCTGAATCTTTCTATAAAGAGTACTCAAATTTTCATCATCAAATGGAAGAAAACCGCAAAGAAGAGCGTAAAGGAGAACTCCCATGCTCCAAATGTCAGCCTCAGAACCTTTAATAACAACAACAATAAGAAACGTTTAGCAGTAATTAGTTAGTAGTAAATTCTGATGACTAAAAAGTTTTACAAAATTATGACATGAATCTATGCAAACTCTAATTAACATTGTTTATTTTTCAGAAAATTGGGTTGGTATAAGTGAGGGCCAATTTGTCAAAGGAAAATCTAAGTACTTTAGAATTAATGGAGAGAGGGCCTAAGTAACAAGGTTCCTGTTCTCATAATCAGGCCTAAATAAAAGTTCATAATATTGATACCATACCATACCATTCTAAGCCATAATGTCAAATTCCATTTTCAAAGTTAAGGATGTTAATAAATTACGGGGGAGCACTAGCCAAAAGTAATATCTTACCTAAGTATTGTCTACCAGATACTAGTTCAGGGGCTGCATAAGCGGGAGATCCACAGCAAGTTGCTAATCGTTGGTCCATTCCACCAGTGGGGTTTGCACACAGACCAAAATCTATTAACTTCAGTTTTTGTTCATCATCCAATAAGAGATTTTCCTGTTTAAAAATAACTGAATCACTGACCTTAAATTTAATGGAAGATCTATGATTGTTTTCAGCGATAATTCGCCTAAATAAACCAATTTCTAGTCTGTTCACCAAACAATCTCTAAAAAATTAATTACTGCTGACCAGGGTTGGTTGATTTAAATCAGTATATAAATAAAAAAAAATGATAAAACGCGAAAACTACTAATTAATCACTACAGTATAGGTAATACATAATGGTATTGAACTTTGCTGTTTATTTTTCAATAAAACAAGGTTTTCGAATTTACTTATAGCTCTATTGATTATAGTGACAAATTAAGATATGTGTTAACCTTTTTTGTAAACACTAATTAAAATCATAATAGCCACTGTCCTAAAATGAATAAACATTTGTAGAACATATTTAATATTTCTATAAAGCATTAATAATTAATTTCAATTTTTATTTCACTGATTTGATATAAAACAAATATTTCATTTCTAGAAAACATTTAAGATCATTTGGTCATGATAGTTTAATTTGCTGACCCAAAGCAAAGAATGATGAAGTTAAAACTTAAAAAATTACAAATGAAAAGTACAGTATACCATAGCTCTTGAGCCCTAATTGCTGATTGAAAGTTTTGAAAAGGAATACTAATTTTGCAGCTTTTGCAGCTCAAATTAAATAAATTGATTTTATACAGTGTAGTGTAGCTTATTAAATGTATAGCAAAAACATACTTGTTTCTTTTAAAATATTGCCATTTTATCCTAATTAGAAATTGGATCTATATTATAAAAATAAGAAAAGAAAAATGGAGAGGTATAAACATCTTTATCATTCCATATATACATTATAAATTATCATCATAATATAGCAAGAATCCTCTTTTAACTGTTTGGCTAACCCAAGTGTTGCCCTTGGTTTCCTTGTACTCTCACAGTGCTCACTGCAACAGCTATTGCAATCTAGGCCTAGAATAAATCTTAGATATATTCACAAACTAGCACCTTCCGCATATTGCAAAGGTGCAATTTCTTATCCAACCTTGAAGATGACTTAGCTGTTTAAATAGCTAATACAATAGTTTGCCTCAATTACGTCATGTTATTAGTGTTACAGGAACTTATAGGAATGAAAAGGATCTTTTTTTACTTGTTTCAATGTATCTTGAACATGGAGGAAAAATCAAAATACCGATTTTTTTTTTTTTTTTTTTAAATAACAAAAAATCACCAACCCTGCTGCTGATATCTTATGTAAAGAAATTTACTTAAGGACAACATGACCTAAAGTGAAATACAGTACTTATAGCAATGCCAAAACTTTAGCCAAAGCAAATCCATGAAGTTTAATCTTTTGGACAACCAGGTAGGTAATGAAAACCTGTAAAATTAATTTTGACAAAATTCCTGTATATTCCAATGTTTCTACTAATAAAGAGGATTATATAGGAAGCAACCTACTGTACAGGGTTATATCTTTTAAATAATTTCATTTAATTTCCATAATGTTTAAAGGATATATTAAATTTTTTTAAATATACAGAAGACACTACAATGATCCTAACTTACTGGTTTTAGATCTCTATGAGCGTAGCCCATTTTGTGTATGTAAGCAACGGCAGAAACAATCTCTCGAAAAAATACTCGAGCCTCTTCCTCCTCCAACCGATCCCTCTCAACTGAGAAAAAGAAACAGTTCATTCACAAGAACACTAAAGTTTTACCTTATACCTACAGTATGATAAATCCTTAACACTCCCATCATGAACTATGATGCATCTCTAAGGATTCACATAAAATTCAGCAATTACATCATTACTACTAACACAGGCCTGCGATGGTTTTGTTGTTTGAAATATTTTATCGCTTATACAGTAATTTTTGCACGCTGATTCCAAAAATAATGTTCATTTTTCGCCATCATGTACAGGTTTTTCACAAAATGTCGTATTACATATTTAAGTAATTCTGATTAAAAACTACTGCCTATAAATGCTTGGTTTCACCAAGACATCAAAGAAATGGAGGAGAGATATCAGGGAAGGTGGGACATCAGCATGATGGCTGATTACTGCTGGATGTTGAAAGAGGATACTCCAGAATTATTACATAAAAGAAAAGGAACAGCGCATACATTCGAGACTAAAAGGCATAGATCTCAAGAAAACTCAGGACAAATAAAGATGAATATGTAAGTGACGTTAAGTCTTTTCTTTTTAAAGTTGTTTGCATTTGTAATTAGTATATCAAAGCGAAATAACTACCTAATGTAAATTGAAATAAATAATATTTAGTCATGTTTTTTTTCCCCTTCCAGTTTGCAGAAAATCCTTATGTGATAGGAAAAAATGGACACCTTATTCGAAATCAGCGTAGTTGAATTATATAAAATCAGTTATTAGTAAGAAAACAACTCTTCCAAAGTTCTCATTCATAGGCCTGTGTAATTATACATTAATAATTTCACATGTCAACATATCACTAGTATGTGTGTTTTTCTAAAACAGTTATATTCAAATTTTTATAATAATAATAAACTTTGTTGAAAAAAAAATTGGACTTCTAAAAAAATCTAAATATATATAGTCATACTATCTGCACGTATATAATCAACTAAATCCAATCATAATACAACAAGCAAAGAGCAGTTTTGTATTTATTATATCACTACCAGAGCTGGGCAGTATTTAAATACATTTGTGTATTTAGAACTGTATTTATAAATACATTGTTTTTCATGTATTTAAATATAGTATTTAAATACTTTAATGAGTATTTAAATACAATGTATTTAAATACTCAAAATATAAAAATGTAAATACTTTTACTGGTTTAATACACGTTCTGTACTAGCACAGTACGACGCGTCGACAGTGTAGTGCAGCATGGTTCATGTTTCAACGTGTCAGTTCAATCAGTTGTGTGCCACTCTTAGTCGAAAGCGGTTGATTTCTTTATCGTGTGCATGTCATGGCTTAGTGAATTAGTGAATGCATATGTTAAAATTTGTATGTATTTAAAATGTATTTACAAATGTATTTAAATACAATTGATGTATTTTGTATTTAGTATCTAAATACATTCGTAAAATGTATTTAGTATTTAGTATTTAGTATTTAAATACATTCAATGTATTTATTGCCCAGCTCTGATCACTACTAACTATAAGCTAAGTACAGTATATTAAATAATTATATAATTAGTAATAAAAAACTAGATAAACAATTTATATGGTTCACATGTGACTTAACATTGTAAAATATTTATCAGATAACTAGAAATATAGGTCAATGGAGGCGACATCCTCAGTACAACACACACTGTTCATACTCATATGTAATATTTTAAATCATTTTATGAATTACAAGCACTTATTAATGAAACAAAACTGAAGGTTGTAGGTTTGGGTTTTAGTTTAGACTTCCTCTCTTCAAATTTGGGGGATTAGGATAGCGAAATATTTATAATTCTCTTTTGAAGAATTGATCTCTTACATGTGTAAAAGGGGAATCCTGACAGATGATGGGATTATATCCTTTGAGTGGTTAAGTCCTGGTTTCACTCATCATACCCATTTCATTAAGAGGAGGAAATGGGTTCTTAGATAATGTTATGTACCGTATGTATAGTATATGTTGGGTCTTTCATGGTGGAATTATAGTTTGGATTCCATATTAAGTTGTAGGTCCCTTCTGTGACACAGCCAAAATGCTGCTTGAAGACAAGTCTACTGTTGTCAAAAGAAGCCCTTGGAAGGCCTACTTATTATTTGAAAAGTGGGGCTAACAACTTTCCAAGATACAAGTATTCTTTCTCCAGCTAACGTTCATTAAACATACTATTAATTACTTATATGTTTATAGGGTCCATAGAAAATCTTGCCAAGTGATTTCCCTGATAATTTTGCAAACATTTCTGATCAAATTTAACTTTTTGTGTATTTTAAACATCATCCTCCATTCCCTTACAGATGTCCATACGCACACCTTGTTTGCTTTTTATTATTAAGTGCCATTTCTTTACAGACTGTTGATGATTCCACAGACTTCTATCATAAAACTTACTACTACAGCATCTTTGATGAAGAAAATTATCTAAACAGTCTGCCATAGCCTATGGTTCTTTATAGTCATGTTAATTCCCTAACCACCATCCAATTGTTTCTGTTTTCCCTGAAATTTTGCAACAAAACTCAATTTTCTGTCTTTCCAGGTTGCTATGAACCCTGGTTTATTTCTTGTCTTGGTAATCTATTAAAAATTCTTTGTATATCTAATCCAGAAGTTGGAAACAAGGATTCAAGGTCTTGTGGCAAAAGCACACTGCTTCTATCTCAACTCGTGTATAACAAAGTATGGTGGTTTCCACCTCTATGAAAAAAAAATCTGATAAAGAACCTGGGATAGAAAAAAATTCCTCAAATTCTTGGAAATTATTTTAAGGCTAGCATAGTAGGTCCTTATGCAGCAGCTACTTCATATCCAGTGGAGAATCTGAACTAAATCTATAAAGATTTGATAATATTATGAACCTTAATTAGAATCTGAAATACTGTAGCTACTATACTTAAAATGATCTACATTCAGAACAACTTCAGCTTTCAGATCATTAATGGAATAAAAGAGAAAATTATATTACAAATAAGGAAGAATCCAAACCTATGTAATCAAATAATTCTCCTCCAGGGCAATATTCAAGTACCATGAATATTTTAGTCTCAGTTTCAATTATTTGATAGAGCTTGCATATGTGTTGATGACTCAGGTGTTTCATTGCTTCTATTTCTAAGTAGATTCGTGGCAAATCTTCCTGTAATAAAGGATTAAATTAAATAATTACTTATAGCAATTATTCCTAATTGTAGTTAATTGGTTCAGATTAGTTTGGAATTTTGTGTATATTCTTTAAAATATTTTCGTGTTGAGTATTTAGTAGTAGCTATAGTTAGTATGGTAATAACATTAGCTAAGTGAAATAGTTCATTACTGGCTGAAAACAGGTTATATTACTCATATTATTAATACTAGCTTCATGATCTAGCAATATACTCACACCTAGCTGCTTTTTGTCCATTATTTTAACTGCAACTTTATCTCCTGTCAATAAATGGGTTGCAACTTTAACCTTAGCAAAGCCACCTGAACCAATTGTTTCATGCAGTTCATAGAGCCCTTCGAGGGCAGAATATGGCAACACTTTCTGTGGCATTGCAGAATGGTGTGATATAATGAATTATGACTAGAAGTAAGACCTGTAAATAATTAATCAATTGTTATTATTTCAAAGGTGATATCTAAATTAAAAGAAATAGCCATACAACAGTTGGCAAAATTGCAAATGCCAGATGCAGTTCATAGACACTGTTCATAACAGCTTGGTAAAGTATTAAATTAAGTTAGGTTGGATTAGTAATTAGGGCTTATGGACTTTCTCTGAAATGCATCTGGCATCTGCAATTTTACCTAACAGTTCAGGCTCTTTTTTTTTTTTTTGGTATTTCCTGGCAATTTTTTTTTATTTTTCTGTTATTGTATATATATATCTTTTTTTCAGTATTTCCCGGCTATTTTTTGAATGCCCAGTTAAGTCAAATGTACACCCTTGACAATTGGTTAGGTTGTCATGATATTTTTGTTAGTGTTAATGAAAATAACAAGGGCTATATCATGACTTAACCAAACCAACTGTCAAGGGCATAGGTCAACTGTACATCCTTGACAACTGGTTGGGTTAAGTCATGATATTTTCATTAAAACTAATGAAAATATCACAACCTAACTAATCATCAAGGGTGTACAGTTGACCTAACTGGGCATTCAAAAAATAACAGGGAAATACCAAAAAAAGATATAGCTAGGTGTTCTTCCACTTTCCCACATTAAATTAATTTATGGTTAATTGAATGCCTGGTTAGGTCAACTGTACACTCTTGATGATTGGTTAGGTTAAGTTATGAAAGTTTTGTTAGTTTTAACAAAAATATCACAACTTAACCTAACCAATTGTCAAGAGCACACAGGTGACCTAACTAGGCAGTCAATTACCATATTTCCCGGCGTATAACATGCACCCTAATTTTTGAAGAGAAAATTTAGGAAAATAAAAATTTAGGAAAAAATATACCTCCTACCTCACTTCACATGTACAATTTTAACGAGTTAATTTTAACATGTACAATTAATTTTAACATGATGAATAAACCATATGGCAGTTTGTTTCCATTTATTATTTTTATATTTAGGTCCAATAATAAAAATTTCCTTTTTCTTTTAATTTGCATTTATAATGTTAAGAATAAATACTGAATAACAGGAATGTTTTTTTCCCTAAAAGTATATAATTGTTCAGTGTATAATGCAAAAAAAGTGCCACGAGATGATATACAGCCAAAATATAATAATACGACCATCCCTCCCCTACCAAAAATATGTACTATCAGCGTATAACATGCAGGGTGATTTTTGGAGTATTTTGGGGGAAAAAAAGTGTGCTTTATACGCCAAGAAATACAGTAACCGTAAATTAATTTAACACAGGAAAGTGGAAGAACATGAAAGATATATACAATAGCAGAAAAAAATATAAAAAATTTGTGGGGAAATACTGAAAAAAAGTCATAGTTTATAAGTCTTAAGAGTAGTTTTAATTAGAATCTATTTGTAACTTGAGTTCTTCAAGTATAGTATATCACTTTTTAAAAATGAGAGCCTTTTTTTAACAAATTTTTCAGATTGTGCAGTCCATCTTTCTGATAAAGCTGAGGCTTAAAGATTTAAGTGTAACCAGTCTGTTACAAAGGACTCCCATTAATTATGACCTGGCTACCAGACTATGCTTAATAAATTATGACGTTTTGATAGCACAGGCCTACCTAGCTTGTCTTACATTGACAGAGCTGCAGGGAAACATGTTTAGTTTCCCTCCGTAACTTAGCAGTTTATTCCATAAACTAAAAGAACTTGGTATTTGTGGAAAAATAGGAAAATGGATCCATGCCTTTCTCTCTGACAGAAAACAAATAATTGTAAATGGAGCAAGAAGTGATTAGTGGAGTGCTGCAAGGTACAGTACTGGGACCAATTCTATTCATTATAATGCTAAACAATATAAACTGTAACCTAGGAAGCTCTCTCCTGTCATTCGCAGATGATACCAGAATACTAAGACCAATTACAGAAAAAGAAGACTGTGTAGAGCTACAAAAAGATCTACAAACTACATATGCATGGGCAGATGCAAACAATATGGCCTTCAATGAAGATAAATTTGAACTACGTAATTAAGTACCAGTATGGACCAAATAAAGGTATTATTATAGTTTCAACCACAACTCATTTTGAAAAATAAAAATTAGGTTTTCTGGTGGTTTCTGATGTGATTCATCCAAAAATGACATTCATTTCCATCGTAAATTATTCGTTTTTATGAAAGCGGGGTTTTTGGGTGGGGTGAGGGGGGTAAAAAACAAGTGATTTGCGATGGAAATGACACCCCTCACCTCAGTTTCTAATAAAAATTATTGCAATACGTAGAAAATAATAAATAAAACCTTTCCTTTAAGTAAAAAATTTTCAGTCAATCATATTTATGGAGATATTTGCTTCTGAAATTTTAATTAACGATATCCATTTGACGTGACATCACGTCAAATGCGACTTTTTTCATAAAATATTTTTCCTGATTGGGCTATTTTTTCTCTACTCTGCGACTTAATTAGTTGGTTGGTTTTTGTTCTGGCTATTTTATTTTTTCTTATTAGATTCAGTTTGGTCGTGTTTGTGATAGAATTATGACGTGCCAGCTATTCGTGTGGTTTCGACTTTGAGAACTTGATTCATCAGTACCCTAGATGAAGACTAAAAAAGTGCATAACTTAACATATTATTACATTATCCTTTGTATAATTTAGGTCTCAGGGATACGGCGGCAGAGCCTCCATAAAGATCACGCATCACAAATTGATCGGTATAGGGTTCCTAGGTTTTCTGTTGGTTTCTGATGTGATTCATCTGAAAATAACATTCATTTCCATCGCAAATCACTTGTTTTTGATCCCCCCCCCAAAAACCCTAATTTCCCATGCATTCCCCCATATTGTAGGGGGGGAATCACAAAAACGAGTAATTTGCGATGGAAATGAATGTCATTTTCAGATGAATCACATCAGAAACCACCGGAAAACCTAATTTTTATTTTTCAAAACAAGTTGTAGTTGAAACTATAAATTTACCCAAATAAATACCTGAAAGAACAAAACTACACTGGACCCACAGGAAAATATATTGTACAAACTGATCATGTAAGGGATCTAGGGATTATATCTGAAGATGCAACATTCAACAGACACATTGATAAAGTAACCTCATCATGCAAACAACTAATAGGATATATACTGAGGACATTCAGAACTAGGGACAGCATGACCATGCTTACCCTGTGGAAATCACGTTCTTCCATGCATTGACTACTGCTCTCAATTATGGTTTCCCCACAAACAGAATGAATTGCGAAAAATTCAAGGCCTACAAAAAACCTTTACCTCATATATTAAACAACCTGATGGGCAACAGGTGAGTAAAAACAATTTATACTACTGGGATAGGTTCAGAGACCTTGACCTTTATTCCATAGAGAAGGTTTGAGATACATCCTAATCTACACCTGGAAAATTCTAGAAGGGCTTTTAGTTGCCCACCTCAACAAGAACTAGCAGAATGTGTGAAAAATATCACCTACCACCAAACAGTCTGAGAAGGATTCAAACCCTTCAATATAATAGTATCTCTAGGCAGGGTTCTTGCCTGTTTAACTCCTTGCCTCAGTATCTTAGAGATATAAGTGGTCCCAGTAGATACTTTTAAAAAACACTTGGACATGTTTTTTGCCAACATACCAGACCAGCCCACAGTGCCAGGTTATTCCTCTGCCAGACCAGCCCCCACAAATTCAATAGGGAACCAAATCGTATGGCAGGAGCAAGAGAAAAGAAGGGTGGCGACCCCGTCGTGGCCCCGCCTCGAAGGCGCTGAGTGGACTTCGTGGGACTTAAAATATAAGGATAGACCTATAAGAATTTAGGTCTGATTTAGAACCCTAGTTACTTTGTCCTATCGTTGGCGGTTTTGTCAGGCTCAATCAGATTGAGCTAGGTAGGGATAGGTCGAAGAGTAGGTCCTAGCCTAGCCAGGCACCACCTCTGATCTAGCTAGACTTACTAACTTATTTACTTACCAAAGTTAAATTTTACCAAATTAAATTTTAACTTTGGACAGTCTTATTTATAGCCTAGTCTAAAATAGACTCTCATTTCATTAATACTGTTAGGTTAAAGTATTATTTTGAAGATAGCCTAAGTCAGTACCTTATTTTTATTTAAATTTCATCTTCAAAACTTATTGCCAATCGCATAGCGGTACCAGTTGAATTAACCAATCACAACCAAGTTTTCAAACGATAATGGTACGCAAAAACGTATTCGGAAGTGTCTTAGAAATACAAACAATAGAGAGCCTTCGTATGAAATACTCTATAGGCCTACTGCCATTGCATGTGCATGATTGTAATTTTTTTGGTTCATCAGTATTTTCTAATTAACAATCACATTCAATTAGTCCTGCATCACAAAGCGAAAAGGAAGTATGTGGCCAGTGGCCTCACATAAACCTAGTAAATATAAGAAAAAAGTGTATGTGTACAGTAAAATAGTAGTAGATGAAGGTATAACAATAAATCTACGTAATTAGTGTGTAAATTAAAAGAATAATATTTTAAATAATGCTTAGAAAATATAAGATCAGTGTCCTATTGGTCTAATTGGCACTTGAAATATTTTATTTTCATCTTGATAAAGTGGGAAATTAATCATTGTGTATATATATTCTAACGAAATAGTATTGGACTTAAAGTGTAAAAATGTTTTCCTTCCTCTGACTAGTTAGCTTGTGGAAGAACTGAAACATGCTCTCTGATTAAAATGTTCATAACCTCTAACTCAAAATGATCTGAATATACATTTGGAAGAGATGTGCAGGATCGTCTCTGTGAAAGCGACAAATATTTTCAGTATAGAAACATATTAACTAAATTAATCAAAATTGCAAGATATAATTATTATAGCAAAAGGAAATGAAAAACTCATGACCAACTACAAACAGTTTTATTTGAAAATAAATTAAGGAAACTTCAATAGAAAAATAAAATTTTGGTAATAACGTAATTATTGATGATATTTTATAGCAAACTCTTTAAATAACCACTTAATCATTATTCAGTAATTGTAATGGAAATTTATCAACTATGATATAATTTTACTACGTGCCACCCAGCCCATTAAATTAACTTCCTATTTTTCCTACTGCCCTTTTTGAGGTTTAGAATATCAATGGTAAATGAAAGAAATATTTATAATAAATAAGATTCCACTTTTTGTCATTACGTTTATTGACCAATATCCATAACGCTAAACAATGATGGAACTCTGAAACATACAAACAAAACATAAACACATACATGAAAAATAAAGGCATCAACATGAAGACACCAATCAATAATAATGAATATTCTCTATCTCCCCCTGAGTCTTTGATATAGTATAGTGAAAAAAAGGGGAACAAAGACTGTTATATATGTAGTAGTGTGGTACAGGGTATGGGTGTTGATGGCGAGAGGAGGTTGTTCATGTAGTATGTAGCGTGTTCGTCATATCGTAATCGCTCTGCCATGAAGGTGTCTTCCTATCGCGTCCGGAGCGTCGGACGGCAGTGGCATCGGTTGGAGAAGCGGGACACCTGGACGCAGCACCTGGAGCAGCAGGTTGCGAGGAATCTCGTTGCTGGAAGCGCTCAATGGGTGCCAGGGACGGTGTTGGTGGGCACTGCCGAGGGTGCGCAGCTGGTCTGGAGGGCAGGCCTCGTGGTGAGGTGTGCAGTGGAAGTGATGTGGGGCTGGTCGGTGAGGTTACGTTGCCAGCCGGTTGGTGGGCGGTAGGGGATGATCGCTCGACTGCGGACGGGCAGCGTGGTTTTGGGGTTGAGGTTGCGCACTGCTCCAATTCGGGCGCAGGGCTGGAGAGGTGAAGGCGGGAGTCGTCCATGCGTGGCTTTGGGGGTGAGGTCGCGCACTGCCCCGATCCGGGCGCAGGGCTGGAGAGGTGAAGGTGGGATTCGTCCCCGATGGTGAGGCGGCGTCTGTGCGGTTGGACGGGCACGTATTTCCTCAGAAATTTTCTGTTTCGCAGAGTCACTCTGCCTGAACCGTCAACCTTCACCACGTATTGATCGAACTGTCGCACTTCTATTACCAGGCCAGTCTTGTCCCATTTCCTGGAGTTGGGGCCGATTTGGTTCTGGATTCTGACCCTGTCTCCGACCACGAGTGGGGGTAACCGTCTGGTGTGTTCGGACCAGTGTTCAGTGGCTCTCATGTGCCTGTTCCGCAAGGCATCCTCCCTCGCCGCCAACGTCCCGAGCCAGGTATCGTGTGGCTTGTACCTGCCGGGCACGATCGGGATGAAATCTTTGATCGGACGGCCGAACACACACACATAGCAGGAGACAGCTTGGTATCTTTGTCAGGCGTGTTGCGGTATTGTAGCATGGCTCGCTCAAAAGCGTCTGTATCGAGCTCACCGTTCGGTCCTGTGTTGTCTGTGATCAGTCGTTTCGCTGTTTTCACGCCAACTTCGGCTCTGCAGTTTGAATGTGGAAAAGCTACCGAAGCCAGACGGTGGTGTACGCCCCAGTTCTTTAGGAAGTGACGAGTAGCCGTGGATGTGAACTCAGGGTCGCCGTCAGATGACAGTTCGTCGCAGATGCCATAAGTCACGAACACTCTGCGCAGGCTGTTGATGAGGCCTCTGGCGCCATCCGCGGTCCTCTCCACAATCGGCCAGTTTGAGTACCTGTCGACGATCACCAGGTAGTTCGTACTTTTATAGTGGAAATAATCGGCACCCTCCGGGTAGATGGGGGACACCGGAGGAATTGGAGGAGCACTGGGCTGCGAAGGTGCCATACGGTTGCAATGGTTGCAACTGTTCCTGAGGGTAGTGATAGCAGGGGTGATATCGGGTCAGAACACGGACACCTCAGCCCTCGCGACCATCGACGATACGCCTTGGTGGGCTGCGTGGAGCGCGTTCAGTACATCCTGCCGGAGAGAGGGAGGGATCACAACACGGTTTTTTAATACGACGACGCCGTCCACCGTGTACAGGTCCTCTCGGAATTGGTAATATTCTCTGAGTGGGGGTGGGAGCTCGTGACGGAAGTCAGGCATGCCTGACTCGATTATCGAGACGAGCTCTGTCATGTGTTGGTCGCTGCTCGTCGCCAATCTTACCCGGTCCCAGGTAACGGACTGCAGCGTGTTCAGAGCTGAGATCGCGGAGGCCATAACCTCGTCGTCGAGGGCTTCGTCGTTGTACGCAGCCGTTCCCTCTGTGCGTATGCCAGCTAAGAATGAGTGGCGCAGAGCAGATGCCGACGGTAGGTCATCATCAGCAACAGCGTCTTGGCTACTAACGGAGATGTCGTCTGCCAGGAGCATCTTCTCAGGTTGGCGGTCGCCGGTGGGGTGGCGGGACGTAGCATCAGCAGCGCGATGCCTCGCACCAGGTACATGGATCATGCGAAATCTGTAACGGAGAGTCTTCTCCTTCAGATTTCTCAGTCGAGCATTCGGTAAGTCTTCCAGCGACCTGTCGCCAAACACCTTCAGCAGCGGTTTGTGGTCAACAGCGATGATGAGGTCATTGCAGCCGAGGACGAAGTACCTGGCCTTGTCCAGTGCGTCAGCGACTGCCAGAGCCTCCCCCTCGATCGGCGCGTAGCGTGACTCGGCGGGGTGAGTGAAGCGACTTCCAACGAGGGTGACCATCCAACCAGTGCGGCAGCAAGAGGGTTCAGCACTAGGACAGTGCTTCTGGGATAGCCAGAATCCGATCCCTGACTTCGACCAATCGGTCGCAAGACAGGTCGGCTTTGTTTTGTCAAATATACTTACACCCTCCTCGATCTCACTGATGATCACCACCTTCGACTCTTCAAACAGATTGTTGAGTTGATCATCCCATCGGAAGGGCGTGCCGGGCTTCAAGAGCTGGTAAAAAGGTATCATTTTCTTTGCCATAGCGAAAGCATACGCCACCTGGTTAATTAGCCCAAACCATGAGCGAATGTCGGTTATGTTCTTTGGTGTAGGAAAGTCACGGGTGGCCTGCAGATACTTCTCGCAAGGTCGTACTCTGTCGAGTGTGATTTCGAAGCCAGCAAACTCCACAGTGTCTTGTCCAAATACAAACTTCTCAGGGTTCAGCGTGATGCCGTGTCTGCCGCAGATGTCAAGCCAGTTGACTGCTTGGAAGAAACTTTGTCTCAGGTCGTTCGACCAGAGCAGCGTATCGTTGATACACTTGGTTTTGTTTGGAACGTCGGATACTATTTCGTCGTAACGTCTCGAATAGCCATCACCAGAGGCGATATAGCCCTGGGGCGCCGTGCGGTACCGGTACTTTCCCCATGGAATGATGAAGGTAGTCAGGTGACGGTCTTCCTCGCGGAGGGGCACGCTGTGGTATCCGTTCCAGGCATCGAACACGGTCTTCTTCTTGCCATGGGGCACCGACCGTGCCTGGTGGAACGGTGACTGAGTATGGTGTGTCTTGCGGGTGGCATGTATGTTGAGGGGCTGGAGTCGACCGTGCGGCGTGGCTTCCCGTTCTTCTTGGCGCACACCACCATCCGGTGACACCATGTCACCGGTTCGCTGACCGGCACTGGCTCGATTACACGTCTTGGTCGAGTCCACGCTTGACGTCATCTTGCCAGCAGTGAAGAGGGACGGGTACCGGGGTGTGATATGCCACCGTGTCAGCTAGAGGGCTCACCATAAGTTTCAATGGAGGACCCTCCATCATTGGCAACGGCTGATGCGCACACGTGTTAAATGTGCTTGACTTGTAGTATTCGACCAAGTACTGCCGCAGTCTGTCGCGGTTCTTCTCAGTTGCCAGGAACGGTAGTTGTGATGGCGGCCGGGGCGGTGTTTGACGTATTGGGCAGTCGCATGTGCTGGTCTGATCGCTCTCGCTGCTGATAGCACTATCTCTCGCCGGCACCTCATCGCTCGCGGTGTCGGCTGCCGAGGTTGCCTCGAGTCGATGCGAAGACGTCTCACCGATCATCGGGAAGTTATCGGTGATCATGCCGAGCGCGATGCATACCTCCTTGCTGAGGAAGAGCTTGTCGGAGTTGTTCGTGACATAGGTGAGTTGACGAGTTGTTACCACTTTGCCGGTTTTGTCCTTTCCAGAGAGTCGCAGTATGACGGCGCAGAGTATTTTGATGCATCCGTTGTTGGCAGCGTGCATTCTCATCGTGACGGGGATAAGGTCGGCTTGTTTGAGGCCTATGCGGTGGATAACTTTGATGCCTGCCAGACAGCTCTGGCAGCCGGTGTCAGCCATCGCACCGAGTGTAGCAATCTTGGGCGCGGCCTTTAGTTCGAATCCGAATGCAGCGTAATCTTCATCGACGGCTGTCACTGTGAGGTTTATGAATGGCTGAGGTTTGGAGGCTTGCTTAATCCATGTGTCGGAAAGGCGATGATAAAGATGATGGTCAAGGGCGACGACTCTCCTGATGCGGCGTCGGCCAGTTGTGGCAATCGAGCAGAGGGCCTCGAATACAGCACCTTCTTCGCATATTGCATGTGAATTCGCTACTATCTCGACTCTTGATGGTTTGTGCTTGCTCCTACACGCTGCTTCAAAGTGGTTCTCACGATTGCAGTGGCTGCATGTGTGGCCATAGGCTGGGCAGTCTTTCTTTTGGACCCTGCCTGGAGCACTTTTGCCATGCCCTTTCCTGCCGCAATATGAGCACACCTCATGGTTGCCGACTGTCATCTCCTTCAGAGCGTCCTTCTTGTTCCGTCTGTAGGCGCTGTTAGCAGCCTCGACACCCTGAGAGTCGAGGAGACGTGATGCTGAGCGCTTGCCGGATTCTTTGGCCTCGACGAACTGGAAGATCTGCTCTAATGTCATGTTCTGGTTCGTGTTGCCGAGTAGGTCCAGTTGAATCTCGGGGTCCTCAATGCCGCGGGTCAGGATGTCGCGCAAGATGGCCTCCGTGTAGTTCACATCCGCATCGCAGCTCGAGCATTTGGTGATGTACTTGCATACCCCTGCCTGGCCACGGAGTCGGGCGCCGAATGAACGCACGGTTTCGTCACGGTCTTGGTGCATGTTGTGCAGCGCCACTCAAGCAACCATGGTGCTCTCTTCTCTGACTGCGAGTTTCTTTATGGCTGCGAGCACCTCACTTTCACTTCTCCCCGTCAGACTACCACCAGCTGATCGTGTGAGGTCTTTGCGAAAGGGTTCATCGCAGTACTCCAGTAGCTGCACCACTTTGTCACGACCCGTGATTTTGGTGGCATCCACATAGTCCATCCATCGCGATGTGAAGTATGACCATTCCTCGCTCGTACCAGCTGAAGATATTGTTGGTCTCTTCACCTTCTCCACTTGGGCCATGGCGCCGGCAGCGGACACGGAATGGACAGTGCAGTGGGCTGTGAGAAGTGCTGCTACAATGGCGTCGCTGTGTGCGGGGGGTCTCATATGCGCACCCCTCAATTGGACATTTCACCACGGGCATGTTGACCTGTTGAGATTCATTATTGTTTTGTTTAAAGTTCCATCATAAATAAGATTCCACTTTTTGTTATTATGTTTATTGACCAATATCCATAACGCTAAACAATGATGGAACTCTGAAACATACAAACAAAACAAACACATACATGAAAAATAAAGGCATCAACATGAAGACACCAATCAATAATAATGAATATTCTCCATACAATATAACAGTTCACTACCTACAGTATACTGAAGCTTGTTAAAAATAAAATATCCAGCATTTTTCTCAAAATTTTTAACCAAAGTATTTCCAACGGAATATTCTCACTAATGCTAAAAATCGGTTGTATGGGATCCCTGTTTAAAGTGATTGATCTTGCACGAGCAACTAATTACAGACTGGTGTGTTCATTATCTGCATTCAGCAAATGTTTTTAGAAAATTGTGAAAAGTAAAATGCAACAATATTTAAAATCATTTCGTTTATTATATCCAAATCAAAACGACTTTCGAAAAATAAGACAACGGAAATGGATATTTAAAATTTTACGGAAAGCGCCAATGTCGCTAAAGAGAACAAAGAAATTGTGATTTCCATATTTATCGATTTGAGTAAGGCTTTTAATGTGATAGACCATACAAACAAAACATCTTTATTGCGGATTTTTCAGAATCCATAGCACTTAACCTAATATACAAATAAATCTCATTATACACTTAACCTAATATACACTTAACATAATATTCTATTAAACTGTATTGTTATGGTTTTAGAGGAACTATCAGGAATTGGTTTAAAAATTATTTGTCAGTAAAAAGTGTCTGTTCACCTAAATTGATTGTAAAATATGGTGTACCTCAAGACTCAGTCTTGGGTCCACTGTTATTTTTATTGTATATAAATGTGTATCTTGATGAACTGAATATTGGAGAAGCTGTAAAAGAATGTGCTGTAACACTGTAAGGGAATGTACTGTAACGCCAAACAAGAACTTGCAGTGGAAGGACCATGTAAATTATATCTCTAAAAATATATCGAGGAGTGTTGTTATAATGTCTAAACTTAGACATATAATTCCTAAACAGGTTTTGTTAACCCTTTACCATACTCTTGTATGAGGGCGCGCATTGTCGTGTAACAGAATAACACCTTCCGACAATCTCCCTCTCCGTTTTATGCGAATTGCTTGCTTTAACTCATTCCGAAGCATGTCAGAATACGATGCACTTGTTACTGTAGTTCCACGCTCAAGATAATGCTCAAGGATAGGGCCGCGTGTATCCCAAAACAGTGTTAGCATAACTTTACCTGCTGACGGCTGCGCTTTGAACTTCCTTGCAACGGGAAGGTGTTTTTCTGTTACACGACAATGCGCGCCCTCATACCGCTGCACAGACTAGAAAATGCCTTCAAGAACTTAAATTTGAAGTTCTCGACCATCCAGCCTACAGTCCAAACCTGGCACCTTCGGATTTTTACCTGTTTGGACCACAAAAAGACGCTTTGAGAGGTCAGCGATTCCAAGGCGATGATGACCTGAAAGAGGCGGTGCATGACTGGCTACGCACACAGCCAAAAACATTCTTTTGTGATGGCATTAGGAAGCTTGTAGATCGCTGGACTAAGTGTATTGAGAAACAGGGAGACTATGTTGAGAAATGATGTGTTTAGAATCTATCAGATGTGAAAATAAAATTGTGAAAATAAAAAGAAAAAGTGCGGATACTTATTGAATTACCCTCGTGTATATATATATATATATATATATATATATATATATATATATATATATATATATACTGTATATATGATGTAAAATAACGCACTATCGCGACGAAGACAGAAATTTGTATTTCTTAATACTAACTTTCTTAACACCAAATTTACGTCTTCCTGAAGAGTGGTTTCCGTCTTCATATATATATATTAGTGGTGGACCGGATGTCAGTTTTTCAACATCTGCGGATGCGGATGCGGATTTTTAATTTCAATATCCGCGGATCCGGATATTTAGTTAATCTATCAATATAATATAGAATTATGAATATATGACATAATTTTTCAAATTTCGTGATATTACTATTATGGCAGGCAATGCATAAGAATTAAAATTAATATTAATGTTTTCATTATGATAAAAATAATAACTTTCTCAAGAGTTTCAGCCACAGAAAATTCAATGAAACAAGTTTCATTCAATTTTCTGTGTTACCACCTATTTATATTTTCAGGTTTATATATTTGTTTGTTCATTAATAATAATTAATACTTTACATGAAATGTGCATGACTGGGCCTTATAAGCTACTTTATAAGCTAATTTGATTGTAAATTGCATAATTTATTAGAGGTAATATCCGCATAACATCCGCAGTCAGAAGTGCGGATGCGGATATCAGGTCCACCACTAATATATATATATATATATATATATATATATATATATATATATATATTTAGGGTGGTCCATAACTATATACTGTAGGTGAATTTATTTTTTTAATATTTACTAGGCCCCACCCATTGAAGTTGTGAGGTTCTGCGAGAAAATGTTGCAGGTAAATTTTCGTCTCGATCAGTTCATATTTAGGAGTCGCTCACGAGTTTCAAAATTTATCCTTCTATCACTGTAATAGGTATTATATGGTATGCACTACAGCTCCACCGCCTCTGGGTTCCCCCCATCTACGAACTGATGGATGAGTACTATCCGTTCTACGACGGGGGTGTCATGGTCGGCAACCACTTATTGTCGCCCAGTCAAAGAACTTTTTCTGGCATCCTGAAACTTCCGGCGATGCTCTGATACTATTTGCAGCAGATACTGCAGCTGTTCCTCACCTTTGGTGTGGCGGCCGCTGTACTGTTGGACGAGGGCCACAGCTCGCTCGGCATGGTCATTCACCACCCTGAGGTTTTCAACAACTCTAAGCGCCACCTGAAACTTCTCCATTTTTTTCCCATTCATCCGGATCTTTGTTTAAGAAACCTGCAGACAATTGCAGTCATTCGAAGAACCTCATCGAATTCTTCGTTACAAGGCTCTCCAAAAACGAACTGAGAGGCAGGTTGACACGCTTTGGAATCCGCTCTCCGCCCTCTTTCTTGTATAGGGCTGCGACCATCCGACGTTTCGTTGCAGATGGAACATCGGCATCGAAGAAGGCCAGTGGAATCATGTTCTCAGAGAGGTACCAAAGCTGTCATGCCAGCGTCTGACTGGCTGCTTTGGAGATTTTCTGCTGTGGCTACGACCTCAATGATTCCAAGAGGCGAAGGTCCTGGGCTGGAGCGGAAGCGGCCATCGGAGCAGTGAACCATGCCTTCAGGTAGACTGTCACAGCGAAGATGCTCATGTCTTGTAAGTATGTTTTCTCTTTTGGTGTGAGGTGTTGCAATTGCTCCCGGAACATCCACATCTTGATATAATACAGGACCTTGCATATCCAGCGAGCGTGATGCATCGCACCTGGGCGCTTGAATCGAATCGGCGATTCAAAATTTCCACCAAGGAAGACAATAGCGAGTTCCAAAAATTCCTTGTAATCGTCTCGGTACGTTTCGCGCTGGATTTGGTCTTTGGCGAACTTCAGAAGTTCTTCTCTGACTGGTAATAGGGATGGACCAACAGTGGGGTCGTCGACACCTGTTTGGAACTTGCTTTTGTCGATGTAGTTCCACTGTTGCTGGAATCTCTTGAATAACAGAATTTTAGGCCCAGAAACTGCGTCATGACACGCCGTGAACGCGGCGGCGACAACTAGCTCCATGATATGATGCCTGATGTAAAGTAGTGCAGCTCTTTCTGCAACTTCTGTTCTAGGAGCAAACAACATCCTGAGTGACGGCCAGTGTTAGCAGCGGCAGTGTCGAAACACACCCCCACTACTCTTTCACTTAGTCCCCAAAGTTGCAAAAGATCGAACACCGCTTGTGCATGCTGTTGCCCACTTCCCGAAGCTATTTTCGGCACTCCCAAGAGCTGCAGTTGCTATCTGAGGTGGACACTAAGACGGGAAGCCGGTCCACTTGCTCGTTCTTGGTAAGGTCTAGCAGAAGCTTTTCGTCCGAGTGCACCACCACTGGTCCGGAATGGAATCCTTTTTGGACCGATTCAGCCTGCTGCTTGCGATGATGCTCTCGGCTGCGCTTCACAGAGGATCGGCTGAGAGTCAATTCCTCGAAGTTTTGGCCAAGGCTGCGAGCTGTTTCCGATACAATGTAAAGCGTCATCCGGTCACTCACCCCCGTCCTGTCTAAGGCTGAAGATAATTCTGAGTTGAAAACATTCTTGGTCTGGCGTGTTCTTTTTTGGGGGGAGAAGGACAACCGCCAGTGGCTCCTTCAAGAAACTCGTCATTGGCAGAGCTTGAAGAAGCAAGTTCGGCTGTTTGGGATGTCGAGGCTTGCTCTTCGACTGCTTTCCTCTTTCGGACGTCTTCCTCTGCTTTCCGCTTTGCAACCTTCTGCTCCTTCTCTGCCAATTTTTTGTCGATGGAGCCCATTGTGCCACGCCGACCGGGCTCTCTTTGAGCGAGAAGGAAGTCGCGATCTTTTTGAAACTGAATCATCTGGAGAGCGTTTCCATGTGCAATGTCGAGCAAATTGTTCAGCTTGCTTTTGAAAGACGTCTCGTTTTGGACTTGGTTTGGATTTCGCCTTTCCTTGTTTTTTTTCAAAACCTGCCACTCTTTGAACAAGACCAAAAGCTTTTCCAAACAGTGGTCCTTCCGGCGTGTTGGTATGCGGGCACTTTTCCAAAATGAGAAAACTTCCTCCAGCACTTCTTCGGCTCTTTGTTTGGTGTCTTTCTTATTCACAACATGATGGTGCAAAAAACACCTAGGACCTGGCCATTTGAAGGCAGTTTACTGCCTAAAATCTTTTGGTCCGGTTTGTCCAACAGGTAAAAACCACGTGTTTTTGACATAACCGTCACCGTAAGTAAATGTAACCAATATAAACCAATGTATGGTATAGCAATATCTATTAAAATCTATTTCACTCCAACCTGTGAAAGAGCAGAAAACGGCATTAATTAGCACCTGCAATAGATCATAGTAATGAGTGACTCAGAGAAGAACATATAACCCCATGATCGACCACTAATTATGCACGATGCGAGTGAAATTTTTCACAATTTATTTTCTGCTATAATGACAGATTAGGCGGGTGGGAGCTTGAAAAATCGAAAGTTCGATTTTATGGACAACCATAAATTATATATATATATATATATATATATATATATATATATATATAACCCTCCGTCTATGGTCTTGGGTGGTTCGAGGTTGACGGGGTTTCTGGTTGGGTACTATATATATATATATATATATATATATATATATATATACATATATATATATATTATATATATATATATATATATAGTATATATATGAAAAAAAATTTTATCTGTTGGTTTATTTCTTTATGTTTATTTCGGTTGTGACGTATATATCACTAAGGCATTTTTTGTAATTTTTTCCAATTTATATTTATTTTTATTTCTTTATTCTTTTGTGACCTGTTTACCATTCAGACAATAACTATAAAAAATTGGTTGGAAACAAGCCATTTGAATTTATGTTGAATTTCGGGCAAAGTGCTAAAATTGTCATTTTTCCGTACAAATGTGTTTGCTCCTCCCACAATTTTTAATTTTTTTATACTTACTATATATATATATATATATATATATATGTTTATTTTTGTAACCTATATATTGTCTTGAACTCTCCTTTCACTCCAGTGTTCCTGAGGATGTCATTAGACGAAAGCGCTTGAGCACCACTTTCTGTTTCTTTTCCCTTCGTGGTTTTATTCATCATTATATATATATATATATATATATATGCGCTTTTTAACTGAAATATTTTTATTAGGACTATTCTACACTATTTTATTTGAGAAGACTTTATTCCCCAACACCGTTCGATCGCAAAAACAATACTGCGTCTAATAATGATTGCGAAAGAGAATTTCTTTGCAGGTTCAGAATGAAGCTTAGAGCGGAGAACAATCTTTCAACGCTAACTTTTGTGCACATGGAGTAGACAATGCTACCAGGGCTGCCTGTTTTAATTTTCCTCCAATTTCCATCCACCATTTCATGGGATCTTGATGGATCAGTTTCCCAGCTGAATCTCTCTTTTTCGCGAGGCGAGGACATTTTTCAAAGTGTATCACACCTGCATCAAACTTCGCACTCAGTGACACAGTTTGAATTCGTCCTTCCTGGAGTGATAATTCAATACATTGTTTCCAAATCTAAAGGCGCACACATAAATTTTGTAAACTAAAAACCCGGCTGTGCGGGTCCTTCACTTTCGGGTCCGGTCTGGGTCTGGGTCATTTTTAAAATTCACTTTCAGGTCCGGGTCCGGGTCCGGGTCTTTTTTCTAATTCACTATCGGTCCGGGTCCGGGTCAGATTTTACTTTCGGGTTAAACCCGGGTCTGGGTCCGGGTCCGGGTCCGACCTGCCAGCCCTGATATATATATATATATAGTTAAGGTTGATGTGGGAAGGCTTAAAATGAGAATTGGAATGGATCGAGTTGAGACTGTAAACGGCTTCTTTGAGATTCCCATTTTCTTTCGGATTTCTTATTCTTGGATGAAAACTAAAACAAAATTGGGAAAAACCCTGAATTTATCGTATTGTCACATCCGGTCTTCAAATGTTAATACTTTATAGGATGTGCACAAATATATTTACTGAATGACTAAATGCCTAATGACTAAATGACATGCGTTAAAAATAATCGGTTTAGTGTATATACAGTATATCGGTAATTCGGTATGTCATATGCTGTTATGTTAATATTTCGTTATTTATAGTTTATCATTTCCGATTACAAAAATATCTTGTCCTTCAAAAGCCATTACTGTTATTCTACTTTGCAGTAAACAATAATTTTTTACTAAAGTAATTTATGCGAATTTATCTTATAATAATAATAATAATAATAATAATAATAATAATAATAATAATAATAATTCTTTCTTTGAATCCAAAAAGTTTCATAATTTATTTCATTCACATCCAAAACAAGTATTCGAAGTACTTTTCCAAGGTCTTCTCCCTTCAGGCCTCCACAGCCCCCTCTTTTTTTTTTTTTTTTTTTTTAGCTATTCTCCTTTCAGGCATACGTTCTAGATGTCCCAACCATATAAGTTGTGCGTTTTTTATTTTATTTATCATTGATGTTGTTCTTGTCTGATATATTCATTACTTGTTTCATTCAATATTGCTCTAAGAGGTTTCATTTCAGCAGCTTGAAATCAGAAATTAGAAAAATGGCCTGAGGATATAGTTAGAAGTGCCAATTCTTGAATGAGCATAAGATGATTCCTATACAGTAGTAGTGTAGTACTAATATCATTTTAAGATGCACAAAGATAAATATGTAGATAGGTTGAAAGGTAAAAAAGGTAGATACGAAAAGGTCTTTATCCACTTAAAATGTACCAAATTTTTGCAACCAAAGTGGCATGCGGATAAGAAAAGCAAAATGATTTTGCATCTCCTTTTAGAGCAAGCGTTCGCGGCTCAGTGGGTAACATCATTTTTATATCTTTGCTTATATATGTATATAAACAAAGATATGACCCTGAGGTCAGCGGTTCGATTCCCGATGATGCTGGTAATAATAATCATACAGGAATTAATTCAATTAGTTACGTTCGGTTGGCCTGAGCCCTGTGCCAGTTCCTGGCACTCTTTACTGATTATTAAAATTCCGTTTAGAGAACTTAGGGTGACTAAATATAAAATTGCAATTGCAATTTGGTGTCTGCACATCTGTATACAAAATTACGCGCAACTACAATTACAGTTATAGTTACAGTTTTCGTCACATCACCAACCTCATCTTGACACGAATCTCAGAAAATAATAACGACCTGCGAAAAAGCATGAGACTGTCTTATGCTGGTAGAATGATAGTGTTACAAGTCGCTCCCTCACCACAGAACAGTCTTCTTACTCTACTCAAACAAGCATCATCTCTTTTTAGTTTCACATTTTAGCCTTGTATCATACACATACATTCCAAAATTCTAAAACCGCAATGGTGCAATCTTCAGTATACTCTCAATGTTACATAACGGCTTTACGACATCTGATTGACTTGACATTCTATCGACAAGTTATCATTAGGTTAGATTGAGTTAGGTTAGGTTAAGTTAGGTTGTTAGGGTAAGTTAGGTTAATTTACTGTAGGTTAATTAGGTTTTAGAGTGTCGATGTTTCGGTCTTGTTGATGAAATAGGTATAGTTCTTTAAATAATCTTCACTTATCTCGTAAACAGTTCAGTCTTCTTCTTCTTCTTCTTCTTCTTCTTCTTCTCCCAAGTAGGCAATTAATTAGCCTGTCAGTTTGGTCAGCATTCTTTTCCATTCCAGTCGATCTTCGAACACGCTCATTTCTCTTAATTCATTGACATTTGTGATATTGTGCTTCATTAGTATTTCTCCTATTCCATCCCTCCACCTCTTCCGAGGTCTTCAGCGTAATCTGCTCTTTTCAGGCCTCCACAGCCACCTCTTTTTAGCTATTCTCCCTTCAGGCATACGTTCTAGATGTCCCAACCATCTCAGTTATGATTTTTCTATTTTATTTATCATCGATGTTGTTCCTACCCTTTGTCTGATATGCTCATTCCTTATTCTGTCTTTTTTTGTTTTATTTAGTATTGCTCTAAGAGGTCTAATTTCAGCAGCTTGAATTCCACTTTTATCTCTGAAGGTCAACGCAGTGGCATAACGTGGGTCTCCGGCGCCCGGGGGCCATTGCTTCCATTTGCGCCCCCCTCCCTTCCCCATAATAATAATAATAATAATTATTATTATTATTATTATTATTATAATTGCTAGAAAAACTGAACTGACTGCAATGGTCGTAATTAAATTTAATTCAATTTTATTTTGATGCTTATTACAAGTATTGACACAAATCCATATTACAACACAACAAACTAGAAAAAAATTACAAATAAACTTTTCGTGCCTTGATTTCACCGAACTGGTGTCCGGCGAATTTGTCTACAACAATTTGTCTAAAATAAATGCAAAAAACTTCACTTTTTTTCTACGTGAAGGTCAAAATATGAAAATAAAAACCCACTCTAATAGACAGAGTTTATTTCCACGACAGTTTCGACGCCCACTGGCATCCTCCTCGGGTGGATACAGAAACACGAATGAACCAAAACAAGAGGGGAAAAACAGTCCAGGGACCGACCGTTAAGAAATTCGCACCTAGGTTAGATCCCATTCTCCCGACACCGGAAGGGCATTTTCATTAAGTACATTCGCGCAAATTAAAACTATCTTCCTGTTCTAAACATACAGATTCTATTATATTTTCCTACATAATTATTGAATTTATTATTAATTTTATTACATTTAATATTGCATAATTATTTATTACAGAAATTATAAATTTATTATTACATTGGTTATTACATTATTGTTTATTATACAGAACACAGGGTCCGCTTATAAGTACATTCCCACAAATTAAAACTATCTTCTTGTTCTATACATACAGATTCTAATATTTTGACATAATTACTGCATTTATTATTACATTTACATTTTTTTTTTTTTTTAAACATTTATTATTACCTTTACCCTAATTATTAAATTTATAATATTACCTTTATTATTACATCTGTTGCATTTATATTTATTTCCACATTTATTACTTCCATTATTACATTTACTAAAGGCGAGTAAGGAAACATTCCAATCCAGAGACATTTAAGAAATTCACACTTAGGTTCGAACACGTTCCCACGACTCCGTAAGGGATTTTTTGACCAAGAATCTCATTAAAGGGTCTAACTTATAGGTACCTTCGCACAAATTAAAATTATCTACTTTATCTATACACACAGATTCTATTATTTTTCTTTTGACATAATTATTACATTTATAAAGTACCTTACTTGATTCCCAATCTATAGCATGATTATTTTGGCTGGCGTGATAAAAAATGGCATTATTAGTATTACAACTTCTGAAGGCATATTTGTGTTCTTTAATACGGGTTTCAATATTTCTTCCAGTTTCTCCCACGTATACTAAATCACAACTTTTACAGGGAATGCTGTAGACACAGGCTTGTTCCTCTTTTGCCACGTTATTCCTAACCAATTTACTTTTCACGGTAGACGAATATTTGAACGCCAAAGCAAACTTAAAATCTTTCGTCAACGGTTTTACTCTTTCTAAGCCGGCAATGTAAGGCAAACTAACATATTGTTTTGGTTAACTGAAGGTTCCCGAGGGGCATAAAAAGATTTTCTGGCTTTAAAATACGCCTTTCTGATAAACCACTCGGGATATTTTAAATCCTTAAAAATGTTCCAAATCTTTGAATTTTCCGGGTCCAGCAAATGTGGGCTACAAATCCTGAGTGCTCTTAGAAACATGGAAGAAATAATTGAGCTTTTAACCCCGTCATCATGATATGAAAAATAATGAATGTACGAATTACAATGAGTAGGTTTTCTATAAACCGTGAAATTGGGCTTTCCGCTTTCGTTAATGACCAAAACATCTAGAAAAGGTAATTGTTTGTCGTTCTCCCATTCATATTTAAATTTAATAGAGGGAACAAGATTATTTAATGACTGAAAGAAAGTGTCAAAGTTGTTCCAGTGGTCAGGCCAAAATGAGAAAATATCATCTACATAACGAAACCAAATTAGATTCCTGGGACATATTGTTTGCAACAATTCCGACTCATAGTATTCCATGTATAATGTACTCAGTATTGGGGATAAAGGAGACCCCATTCCCATACCAAAACGTTGCAAATAAAATTCTTCACCGAAGGAGAAGGCATTATTGGTGACACAGAGTTTTATCAGTTCTAAAAATACAGATGTGGGCATGCCTAGTTCTACGTTACATGTTGGCAATTTTCTATCTAAAAAACTAAGTACATCATCAATGGGAACTTTCGTAAACAAGGACTCAACGTCAAAACTGATCATTCTTCCCCGTTTTAAATCTAAGGACATAACTTTGTTAATAAAGCCACAGGAATTAGTGATGTGCGAGCCTGAAAATTTACCAACTAATGGGGATAATTTATCTGCGAGAAATTTAGATAACCTGTAACTAAAGGAACCCCTGTGTGAAATAATGGGACGGAGTGGTATATTAATCTTATGGGTTTTGGGTAGGCCGTAAATGTGGGGGAGTTTGGGGTTAATCTGTAGAAATCTTTTAGGATCAATCGCCGGGACATCTCTTAATAAGTTCCTGATGGTTTTGTTGAATTCGGCAGAAAGACGCTTTAGGGGGGACGATCTCACTTTGGCGTAGGTGAATTCATCACTAAGTAACGCTTCCATTTTTTGTTTATAATCACACTTGTCCAAAATAACCACAGTGTTACTTTTGTCCGCTTTAGTGACAAATATTGCTTCATTCTTCCTGAGCTTGTCTGAAGCTAACCGGAATCTTTTGGGAATAGATTCCAATGAGTTGAAATGTTCCAGAAACTTGCTCAGAATCAAATCATTTAAACACGGAATATCCACCCTGGAATTAACTACGGAAGACACAAAATCTAAAACAATGTTTTTATCGGGTTTAAGGGCAAACGACAGCCCTAAATTAAGAACTTCCTTTTCGGATTTGGATAAGACATATGTCGATAAATTTAAAACGGAACCTTCCACCGCACACTTTGACCAAGCACTTTCATCACATAAATTGGATAGTTTTCTGTTAAGTCGTTGTTCAGTGCGTCTAGTCTCCACGTCGCATTTATAATCTGCAGTTTCAAACAGCGCCACAAGTAGTTCACACGACACATGCGATTTAAGGACGCGTAGACAATTTCTTAGTTTGAAATACGTATGGTCAATTTCTCTTTTAACACACGGAATACGTTCCTTCAAAATTTCCCTGGCAAAATTCGGAAACGGTGTATGGTCCTTCCCTCTTGTTTTGGTTCATTCGTGTTTCTGTATCCACCCGAGGAGGATGCCAGTGGGCGTCGAAACTGTCGTGGAAATAAACTCTGTCTATTAGAGTGGGTTTTTATTTTCATATTTTGACCTTCACGTAGAAAAAAGTGAAGTTTTTTGCATTTATTATGGATCCCACGATCAGACGCCATCTATTCGCCTTCTTCTTAGTTACTTTTCCCCAACTTATATCTTCCTATCGTCTATATGAAAAAACACTAGTGGCTGTGAAGACCAAGAAGCTGCAACTCAAGTTCCTGCAAGAGTGTTTAGTGGAGCAAGTGTGCCCGAAGTCCTTGATACCGTTTACCTTCAGGAAGGACCATACACCGTTTCCGAATTTTGCCAGGGAAATTTTGAAGGAACGTATTCCGTGTGTTAAAAGAGAAATTGACCATACGTATTTCAAACTAAGAAATTGTCTACGCGTCCTTAAATCGCATGTGTCGTGTGAACTACTTGTGGCGCTGTTTGAAACTGCAGATTATAAATGCGACGTGGAGACTAGACGCACTGAACAACGACTTAACAGAAAGCTATCCAATTTATGTGATGAAAGTGCTTGGTCAAAGTGTGCGGTGGAAGGTTCCGTTTTAAATTTATCGACATATGTCTTATCCAAATCCGAAAAGGAAGTTCTTAATTTAGGGCTGTCGTTTGCCCTTAAACCCGATAAAAACATTGTTTTAGATTTTGTCTTCCGTAGTTAATTCCAGGGTGGATATTCCGTGTTTAAATGGTTTGATTCTGAGCAGGTTTCTGGAACATTTCAACTCATTGGACTCTATTCCCAAAAGATTCCGGTTAGCTTTAGACAAGCTCAGGAAGAATGAAGCAATATGTGTCACTAAAGCGGACAAAAGTAACACTGTGGTTATTTTGGACAAGTGTGATTATAAACAAAAAATGGAAGCGTTACTTAGTGATGAATTCACCTACGCCAAAGTGAGATCGTCCCCCCGAAAGCGTCTTTCTGCCGAATTCAACAAAACCATCAGGAACTTATTAAGAGATGTCCCGGCGATTGATCCTAAAAGATTTCTACAGATTAACCCCAAACTCCCCCACATTTACGGCCTACCCAAAACCCATAAGATTAATATACCACTCCATCCCATTATTTCACACAGGGGTTCCTTTATTTACAGGTTATCTAAATTTCTCGCAGATAAATTATCCCCATTAGTTGGTAAATTTTCAGGCTCGCACATCACTAATTCCTGTGGCTTTATTAACAAAGTTATGTCCTTAGATTTAAAACGGGGAAGAATGATCAGTTTTGACGTTGAGTCCTTGTTTACGAAAGTTCCCATTGATGATGTACTTAGTTTTTTAGATAGAAAATTGCCAACATGTAACGTAGAACTAGGCATGCCCACATCTGTATTTTTAGAACTGATAAAACTCTGTCACCAATAATGCCTTCTCCTTCGGTGAAGAATTTTATTTGCAACGTTTTGGTATGGGAATGGGGTCTCCTTTATCCCCAATACTGAGTACATTATACATGGAATACTATGAGTCGGAATTGTTGCAAACAATATGTCCCAGGAATCTAATTTGGTTTCGTTATGTAGATGATATTTTCTCATTTTGGCCTGACCACTGGAACAACTTTGACACTTTCTTTCAGTCATTAAATAATCTTGTTCCCTCTATTAAATTTAAATATGAATGGGAGAACGACAAACAATTACCTTTTCTAGATGTTTTGGTCATTAACGAAAGCGGAAAGCCCAATTTCACGGTTTATAGAAAACCTACTCATTGTAATTCGTACATTCATTATTTTTCATATCATGATGACGGGTTAAAAGCTCAATTATTTCTTCCATGTTTCTAAGAGCACTCAGGATTTGTAGCCCACATTTGCTGGACCCGGAAAATTCAAAGATTTGGAACATTTTTAAGGATTTAAAATATCCCGAGTGGTTTATCAGAAAGGCGTATTTTAAAGCCAGAAAATCTTTTTATGCCCCTCGGGAACCTTCAGTTAACCAAAAACAATATGTGAGTTTGCCTTACATTGCCGGCTTAGAAAGAGTAAAACCGTTGACGAAAGATTTTAAGTTTGCTTTGGCGTTCAAATATTCGTCTACCGTGAAAAGTAAATTGGTTAGGAATAACGTGGCAAAAGAGGAACAAGCCTGCGTCTACAGCATTCCCTGTAAAAGTTGTGATTTAGTATACGTGGGAGAAACTGGAAGAAATATTGAAACCCGTATTAAAGAACACAAATATGCCTTCAGAAGTTGTAATACTAATAATGCCATTTTTTATCACGCCAGCCAAAATAATCATGCTATAGATTGGGAATCAAGTAAGGTACTTTATAAATGTAATAATTATGTCAAAAGAAAAATAATAGAATCTGTATGTATAGAAAAAGTAGATAATTTTAATTTGTGCGAAGGTACCTATAAGTTAGACCCTTTAATGAGATTCTTGGTCAAAAAATCCCTTACGGAGTCGTGGGAACGTGTTCGAACCTAAGTGTGAATTTCTTAAATGTCTCTGGATTGGAATGTTTCCTTACTCGCCTTTAGTAAATGTAATAATGGAAGTAATAAATGTGGAAATAAATATAAATGCAACAGATGTAATAATAAAGGTAATATTATAAATTTAATAATTAGGGTAAAGGTAATAATAATAAATGTTAAAAAAAAAAAAAAAAATGTAAATGTAATAATAAATGCAGTAATTATGTCAAAATATTAGAATCTGTATGTATAGAACAAGAAGATAGTTTTAATTTGTGGGAATGTACTTATAAGCGGACCCTGTAATAAAATGCCCTTCCAGTGTCGGGAGAACGGTATCTAACCTAGGTGCGAATTTCTCTGGATTGTTTCCTAATCGGCTTTTTTTTCGTTTTTCGGTTTATAAGTTCTGTATAATAAACAATAATGTAATAACCAATGTAATAATAAATTTATAATTTCTGTAATAAATAATTATGCAATATTAAATGTAATAAAATTAATAATAAATTCAATAATTATGTAGGAAAATATAATAGAATCTGTATGTTTAGAACAGGAAGATAGTTTTAAATTTGCGCGAATGTACTTAATGAAAATGCCCTTCCGGTGTCGGGAGAATGGGATCTAACCTAGGTGCGAATTTCTTAACGGTCGGTCCCTGGACTGTTTTTCCCTCTTGTTTTGGTTCATTCGTGTTTCTGTATCCACCGGAGGAGGATGCCAGTGGGCGTCGAAACTGTCGTGGAAATGAACTCTGTCTATTAGAGTGGGTTTTTATTTTCATAATTTGTCTAAAGATACAATTCATCTACAACAATTTGTCTACAACAATTTATCTACAGCAATTAGTCTACAGATAAAATTTATCTACAATAATTTGTCTACAGATACAATTTGTCTAGAGAGGAAAAATGAAAGCTATTTGATGTTAATTATTATTAATTTTTCAAAAAAATTAGAAAATTTGTTTCTGCAATCGGTTTTCTTGAGAAATGATAAAGAAAAATGTTATTGGATATTGAATAAATTTATTTACTGAAACGACGCAATACACTCCAACATCTTTTTGAATAAGTCCAAGCTGGTGTGGCGCTTACGCCATACAAATTTACCAAAAATGACAAGAATTAGTGCGATATCTTGCAAAAAACAATAGTATAAGAAACTCGATTAGGTCAGGTTAGGTTAGGTCAGGTCAGGTCAGGTCAGGTTAGGTTTCTCAAGAAAACCGATTGCAGAAACAAAATCAGGGTCATCGACTGCCCTTGTTTTCAATTTCGTAGGAAAATCGAGAGCAGTCCATAAAACATACTAGGTCCAATATTAGTAATAGTTTCTCAAGACAAATTGTATCTGTAGACAAATTATTGTAGATAAATTGTATCTGTAGACTAATTGTTGTAGATAAATTGTTGTAGACAAATTGTAGATGAATTGTATCTTTAGACAAATTGTTGTAGACAAATTCGCCTAAAACCCACCGAACTTACCTATAACACTGTCAGCATTAACACTCTCCAAAACACTTTGTTCGATGTAAAATAAGGCGAGGTTTGACCTTAGGTGGCTTTTGATGATTTTCAATTTGCTGAATGTTCGCTTGCAAGAAGCTACCGAGACAGCCAGTTAATGTAAGTTAATGTAAGTTAGCAGGAAAAGATAACGGTTAATGATTTACATATTTTCATCGCGCAATATTATGCTAAATACTTCAAAGATCAAGGTCAACGTTTCAAATATTAATGTAATATATAGCCAGGCCGGCGCCCCTCCTCCCATGCCTGCGCCCGGGGGCCATGGGCCCCTACCGCCCCATCTCGCTATGCTATTGGGTCAACGTGAGAATAGACTCGAAGATGACCTTTTTCGTCTCTGGAGGTACATGTCACTCCTTTAATAGAAGGTAAAGAACCTTTTTACTGAATTTTGATGTTCTCTGTTATTTCCATTTTATTTCAATCTCCCTCTTTATTAAATACACATCCTAGATATTTACGCTTTTCAACATTTTTTATTCTTCCATTTTCAATTGTAATGTCGAATTCATCCTTCATTCATTGATTTTCTTTGGTTATGATTAATATCTCCGTTTTATTAACATTCATTTTTAATCCAGCTTCATCAAAGCAATCCTTCCAGCAAATGAATGCTCTTTTCAACTCTATAGGTGGCCACAAAGTCCCTTTGCACGAAAAACGGGCAACATACAGATATGCTGTAATGTTACTACAAAGGGACTTTGTGGCCACTCTGTATTTTATCACTATTCTACTACACTACGGGGCTCCAATAAACCTTAGTCCCCCCGCCCATGGCCTAAACCACTAGAGGTACAGTAAAACTAAACATACCTTACAAAAGAGAATTTAATCCTGCATTTAATGAGAAACAATTAAAACTTGGTGTTCCCGCCATTGGCTTCCAAGACAGCCTGAATTCGCTTTGGGTAGCTTGCCAAAAGTGACGTGAATAGATCTTAATCGTTACGCAAATTTGCTAAAACAGTCTCAATGTGTTGCGTCACTGTATCCTTCGAAAATCGATTTCCTGCAGGTTCTTGAAACAAGAGACATTCAACCTTGTCCTTTATATATAACTGATCCAATGTGTTCACAGACGTTCAGGTCAGGAGAATTTCCTGGCCATTCTTCATTTCCAAAGAAATCGATCTCATGGTTCCGCAACAACTGCTGAGTGGCTAATGCCTTAAAGCAGGGGGCCTTATCGTGCAGAAGTGTGACCTGATCGACATCCATAACATTGTTTGGGTTTCTTAGAAAAGGAATGACATGCTGGGATAGAATAATATCACGAAAATACTGTCCATCCCAACTCTGACCATTTGGCTTCAGCACCCACATGAGCTTCTTTGCAGTGAACAAAACACACCACACAGTCTGGACTTTTTAATAATTCGCGATAATGTTCATTGTCATCGATTTCATCTGGTGTTGTGGCCCACACTCGATCATTTTGGTAGTTAGGCCGACGTGTTACGTAAACAAAAAATTCATCGGAGACAGCTAAATGCATGAAATCATCCACATCCCAATCTTCAAGATAATGGGCAAACCACATTCTGTCATCGATATTAAGTTGAGTTTTTCTTGGCTTTGGAAGTTCATGTCAAGGCTTTAAACCTTGCCTATGACGGTACAGTCGAATGATCTCACCACTAACGATCTTTCCTCTCAACACTTCGATCTCTCTAGAAAATTTAGCACAGCTGTTTTTCCGCTTACGCGTACCGCTTTCAATGATGTCCTTTGTTTCCTGAGAGAGTGGCAAATTTGTGCGCTCAGATTTGGTTGTATCCATTTCACATTCATCCAAAGTTTTATTCCAATTTCTTTTGACGAAGTCCTCACGTCTTCGCAACTTTTTGGCAACCCATGAACGTGTTATAAAGGTGGCTCCAGCATCACGAGCTTCCCGAAATGTTATTGCTCGTATGCGATCTATCACACGTTGCCTCTCCGAATCACCAATTAATTGAGAAGCCATTATATTATCACTTTATCAGCTAGAGTAATTTTAATACCTGCAATAAATAAAGAATTTTATATATTTTTATAATCACTAAAAACTATTTCGATATAAGTAAACATGTAAGCTGCAAATGGGGGGGCTAAGGTTTTTTGGAACCCCTTATATCGTCTGCATATACCATAGTGTCACCCGAGCCATGTATCATTTCTTTAAATTAATTAATTACACCATCCATATATCATATATGCAATGAATAACAGGGGAGGGATAAAACTCTCGTGTTTAACACCAGTTGTGAGTCTAGGCATGGGGTATTCATATTCAGTATCTGTATTCGGATGCATTCGAATACAGCTTGTGAAGTATTCATATTCGAATACTTGCGTAGGAAAAGTCAAAGTATTCATATTTGTATTCGAATATTATGACAAAGTATTCGAATTCACTGAATACTTTCATGAATACCTAAGGTAAAAGAAGTTCTGCTTAAAGGAGGAGAGGCCCTCCTATAATTCCAGAGGGTCCACCTGTTTCTCCCCCTCGTAAGAAGTGTAAGTTATTCAGCTTTATGCCTGACCCCCCTATCCTCGACTACACCTCCTATTCCTAAAAATGCTGAACAGGAGCTCCAAGCTTACTGGACAGTTCAGTTATCCCAGACGACAGTGATCCTCTGACTTACTGGAAAATGCATGCCATTTCATTCCCTTCTCCGTCAAAACTAGCAATGAAGTACCTTAGAGTACCTGTTTCCTCTGCTCCCGTGGAGCAAAGAAGGTCTCTTTTCTTTTAGTGCAGTGTTCAATCGATCCAGATGTTGACAGTAGACTTGAGCGGTGATTGTTTGGTTGTGTGGTAAGGTTTCAAAGTGTATTACACCACCTTTATCCCACCAAACACTAAGCAACACCTTCCGAGGGTGAAGATTTGGTTTTGGCTGTGGTGTTGCCAGTGGCGTAGCTAGAGTTTGTGCCACCCGGGGCGGTCCTTGAGTTTGCCGCCCCCCTGAAACACAACACAATACACATAACAAACATACTTAAACAAAAAGTGAAAACGACGTATAGAAAAAACCTGTGAAAAATATTAGGACAACATGTTTACTTCTGAAGTGAAAAAATTAACTACAACATTCTACACAGTTATTTTTCTTGCTTTTCTGTTAATAAAATCTTCGATGACTGTCTAAGTCTATTTCGTCTGTCAATTGTTGTTCTATAGACAGTATGGCAAGATTTCTCAACCGCAAGGTGCTCATAGTAGATCTTAGGTAATTCTTTATCAGTTTTAGTTTAGAAAAACTCCTCTCACAGCTAGCAACACTAACAGCAATTGTGAGAAAAATCCGCAGCAGTATTACAATATTTGGAACCGAGTTACCAAGATTATACTTTACAACTAATACCAGCATATTAGTTTTGATATTGATTATTTATAAATATTAAACGTATATTTATAGATTATAACGTATTTACAGAACTTTATGGGTTGCTGGTTCTCCGGCACAAACCCACTGTCGACGGCGCTTAACATTCTGGTACAGTATCCACTTTTCATCACCAGTCACTAAACAGTGCAAAAACGGATCTTGGAGTTCATGGGAATGAAGAGCTGTGCTAATGTTTACCCGCACCCTCAGATTGTCGATCGACAATTAATGTGGCACCCATTTTCCTAACTTAGGCACTTTCTCGAGTTGTTGCAAATGTCGATGGATGGTGGACGGGGATGAATTGAGTTTCTGGGCCAATTCTTCGACAGTTGTTGAACAGTCTTCTTCAAGTGCGGCTAATAGCAGGTCATTATCAAACTCAGCAGGGCGTCCAGAGCGTGCTGCATCTGTCAAACAGCAGTCACCATTCCTAAACTTTTGAAACCATCTTTGACATTTCCTCACATGCAGAATATCGTTGCCATAAACGTCCTGAATGTTTCGCGTTGCTTCAGTAGCACTATTCCCTTTTTTGAACTCGTAAAGCATTATATGCCTAATATGCTCTTCTGATACCGCCATGTTTATGAGGGGTTCACATAAAGCAAAACACACGTCTTCACTGGTCAAGGTCTGTAAAGTATGTAGCGAAACACGATAGATCTTTTCTTAGATACAACCTTCGGAAAATTTATGTTTAAACCGAGTAGGACTAGTTTAAACTTAATCTATCGTAAAAAACGACATTACTTATGGGATGACCTGATATATTCGCGCGGGCTACGTCATAGCCAATGTCGTAACACCGCTTCCTGTTGATCAGTGAAGTTAAGCGACATTGGGTCTGGGTAGTAGTTGGATGGGAGACCGTCCTCCGCGTCCAGATTATGTAGCGACCCGTGGTTCGGATCGCACGTAAAGCTGTAGGTCCCCTCCGTCATATGACCTTAGAATTAGATGTTGCGATAGAGGTTAAACAACCCGAATCATTATTATTCATATTTGTATCCGAATACTGAGTTCCTGTATTTGCCCCATCCTTGGTTGTGACTCTAAATCACTTATCATTTTCATATCTGGTATACGATTTTTATCACTTTCAGTGAGTGATACGTTGTAATTTTAAAGCCTTTGTATACATGGGTGTATATGTACTCGTACATATGTACATACTGTATATGTACAGAACAGTATTTGAGTATATGTACATACAGTATATGTATAGTATTTGATACTGAATATGTACACTATACGTTGTCATACAGATGTCCATTGTTTTTCTCTTAAAAATGGATATTATTTTATATTATGTTAATTCAACTTTATACTAAATTCGCAAGATCTTCAAGTACCCTATTCTTATATTTACCTTACTGTTTCCTAACAAATTCTAATACGGGTGTTTATGTTCGTGACCCGACAATTCAGCGCAGGACAATTCAGCGCAGGACAATTCAGCGCCGACAATTCAGCGCAAGACAATTCAGCGCAAGACAATTCAGCGCGAAAATACCAACAAAGAAGAAGAAAGAACAAATCCAGAAGGAAGAGAGGCTTGCAACTGTTAGGTTAGGTTAGGTTAGGTTAGGTTTCTAGTTTTTTAAATAAAATCTTAATTTTAACAATTCTAACAAATTTTGTTTTTTTTAAATAAAATTTTAATAATTATACTCCTTTGAATTTTATCTCCGATTTGTCACTCCTTCGTTATGTCACTCCGTTACGGTATTTATGTCACTCCTTTGTTATGTCACTCCTTTGAAATGTCACTCCTTTGAAATGTCATTCCTTCGATACAGACCCAATTTAGCATATATATAAATATACAAATTTTTCTCTTTTTTATTTATTGCGATTTATTTTTATTATTTTTAACTAAACTTTTAACTGTACTGACTTGCGCTGAATTGTCGGCGCTGAATTGTCTTGCGCTGAATTGTCTTTGCGCTGAATTGTCGGCGCTGAATTGTCCTGCGCTGAATTGTCGGTGCTCCGTTTATGTTTTAGGCTGTTATGAATTTGTTTATCTATTCACTCTTTTAGGAATTTCCGAAGTTATCATATTCATTTTAGTCCTTTGAGATCATCTCGTGTATACGTCCATATTTCAGTACCTTCTTACCTTCATTTGTTTTACGTTCTCCCAAATCAGGAATCCCTCTTTCGAGCATTCCCACTCGGGGACCAGGAATGAGAATGAGAATGGCAGTGAGGAGGGGGGGGGGGGGAGTAATCCTCGAAAGGACCTAAGCAAAAAAAAAAATACAGTCGGTTCAAAAACGTCCTGCTGTGAAAGACCATGTTTTTTGGAGATATTTATCAATAAGAAAATAGAGTTTATGACCGGATGTTTTGAACTTACTGAACAGTTTCGTTAAAAATGTTTGTCTAGAAACATAAAATTTCTAAAAGGAGCATCCAGAGATTACTAATTAGTAATATTTTCTTTCATTATTATTAGGGGGAGGGGGGGGGGGGTGACACCAAACTGCGCATCTAGTCAGAAAAATAGAAAATAAAGAAAAATTTTAGTAGATGAGAGAATTAAATTTTTTTTATAATTTCTGAAAAATGAAAAAAATTATATTTATATTAAATTATATTAAATAAAACATTAAAATACTTTATAATTTATTACAATCATATATTTTCTCATTTTACAATTGGCATTTTTATCAAATCAGTGAAACAAAACACTTAATATGAATCTTGAATTAATTGAAACTTACAACATAAAACAATATGTTTTTATAAATATTGGAAAGCAAATTATTGATCCCAACAAGGGATGGGACGTTTAGTAAACGACATTAATGTTTTATTGACGTTTTCTAAAAGTTTCACGCACGTTTTATTGACGTTTTCTAAAAGTTTCACGCACGTTTTATTGACGTTTTCTAAAAGTTTCATGCACGTTTTATTGACGTTTTCTAAAAGTTTCACGCACGTTTTATTGACGCTTTCTAAAAGTTTCACGCACGTTTTATTGACGTTTTCTAAACGTTTCACGCACGTTTTATTGACGTTTTCTAAAAGTTTCACGCACGTTTTATTGACGTTTTCTAAAAGTTTCACGCACGTTTTATTGACGTTTTCTAAACGTTTCACGCACGTTTTATTGACGTTTTCTAAAAGTTTCACGCACGTTTTATTGACGCTTTCTAAAAGTTTCACGCACGTTTTATTGACGTTTTCTAAACGTTTCACGCACGTTTTATTGACGTTTTCTAAAAGTTTCATGCACGTTTTATTGACGTTTTCTAAAAGTTTCACGCACGTTTTATTGACGCTTTATAAACTGTTATCACGTTTACTAAACGCTCCATTTCTTGTTGTAGGTATTAATATAGATTTGATATAATTTATGGAGTTTTATTTGACAAGTAATGTTGTTGTACATTTGTAGTTTCGGAAAAAATTCGCCTAAACACTAAATATCTAAAAAGCAAAAGAAATTACTAATTGGTAGTGTTTTATTCTTTTCGATGACAGTAATATAATCGCAAAAACAAAATTTCTAACTAGTTTAAACTACTAGTTAGTAATTTTTTTTATGCGTTTTAGAAATTTTACGTTTCTAGGAGAATTTTTTTTCCGAAACTGTACATTCACTGTACAGTAATTAATTATAACTCCGCACTGACGTAAATAGTTAAATCAACTAAAAGACGCCAAATCAAAAATTTCATTTTTTATTAGATTTATTTAAAGTTATTTTTATTAGTTTTATCGGATCTATTTTTCGTCATAAATACATAACATTTTCTTTATTATTACTAATATATAGTACGAGTAACTAAAATAAAGTTAAAGGTGTACTGAATTAAAGATCTGGTAACAAAGATCTGAGAGTCAAAGTTGGTTTTATATAACTATGCATTTTTTTTCAGTATGAATACTGGAAAATTGTGGAAAAATCACCTTTCTCTCGAACTTCTAAAAATGAGTAAAATGATAAACAAATAAACAAGCAAGCAAGCAAATTAACTGACTAACTAACTAATTAATTAACTAATTAAATAAAATTACAATAAAAAATCCTAATTCTAAAGAAAATTTCAAGGAAAATTCTTTAAGTTTTCCTTTCTAATAAAGAAAATTACATCAGATTAAAAAAAAAAATTTCTTCTCAGATGAAAGTATATTTTTTAAATGTGATGTAACTTGCATGTAGGCCACTACTTTAAAACATAATTATACTTCATCAAAATGCTTATTTATGCTAATAATATTACTGGTTACCAAAGTCATGATATACTGTACTGTAAATTACACACTGTAAGTAGTAAAGTTTTGTACGACATGAAGATTTAAGCTGTTCGGTTTCCTATTACATATCAAAATGGGTTAAGGTAAGGTTCATCTTAGAGTTTTCGAAATGGGGACCACTTAGACACTAATGTCAATGTTAGGAACCATTTATTTTAAAGTTACACAAAAACAAATTCAGTAACTTTGAATTGAATGCTTCACGAACTTTTCTGTTTACAGTGTAGATATATGACAGCATCCGCGTTTCAGGGTTAAAAAGCGCTACGTTAACATACACATACGCATAGTCGTGGCGCTTTTTAACCCTGACAGGCAGGTCTAGTATATGCCAACTATTGGAACTGATCAGGGTTGGAGCAATTACATTTTCTGAGATCAATTATAATTATAGTTACAATTATACCCTTTGTCTTATCAATTACAAACATAATTACAATTACTATGAAGCCTAAATTGGCGATTATAATTACAATTATATTAAAGGAGAAGTAACAAGTTTTCTTATTCCCAATTCACAAGACATTTATTTACATTTTCCCATTCAACAATGCGGTTTGTTAAAGAGTTTTCGATTTCATTTTACAAAAATAAGCGAACGAAACGTTTCACTTCCAAAGGTACTTCTATTCGGGCCTAAATAGTGTCCTGCTATGCTGAACACGCTCAGAAGGTAAGCTTGGAGGACACTGTCACTCTTTAGCAATTACAATTACAAATTACAATTACACAAAATGGATATTTAATTAAAATTACAATTTAATTACTCCAACCCTAGAACTGATGTTATATACTTCTGTACGGCTTTACATGCACTGTAGAATAACTGTTTAAAGCACCATTAATTCCTAATGGAAAATATATATATATATATATATATATACATCTCTTATTTAAACTTATGAGAATAAATTAAGAACTTAGTTAAAATTCAAATTAAATTTGAACCTAAACAGAAGTACATTTAAAATTTTATCCATTCATATTAGTAAAATTACAATGAAATCAAAA
>JAJOZX010001885.1:187500-245000 GCA_023014485.1 Bathynomus jamesi | reverse complement strand
TAAGTACTACCATTAAGGAAGGATAATGGGGTTGTTTAATTTCCTTCGCAACATCTAAGGTCAATGACGGAGGGATCTACGACTTAATGTGGGATTCGAACCATCTAAAGGTCGCTACATAATCTGGATGAGGAGGACGATCTCCCATCCAACTATTACGTAGACCAGGGGTGGCGAACCTTTTTACAGTCGCGTGCCAAAAGAAAAAAAACCATGTAAACCATAAAAAAAATTCGCGTGCCCACCAAAGTTTATATCATATATATTACACCAAATTATAAATATTAAGTCTATTATTTTATACTAATTTTTTGGATAACAATTTCTATGCTTAGGCGTACCAGGCAAATTTGATCGCGTGCCATAGGTTCGCCACCACTGACTTAGACCCAATGTCGCTTAACTGCGCTGATCGACGGGAAACGGCGTTACGACATTGACTACGACGTAGCCCCCATAAAGGAAGGGAGGAAAAAAGGAAGGAAGGGGCAAGTACCATCTAATCATAACCTTAAGAGTTCACATTTGAATTTTCAGTTTTATCTATATTTATTCTAATGATATTTAGCGACATTTATACTGAATCAAAGTCTTGATTTTGGCCTTGCACGTTATCGCTAAATACTTTGAAATCTACTTGGACGGCAAATTGGATAGAATGCAAACCCGCAATTGGAAAAGTTGCGGGTTATTCATCTACAGCTAATATTACTTTTAAAAACATTATCATCAAAGAATTAGCAATTCTTAGCTGCGTATTAATAATTCTCTCGGGTACCACATAAAAAGGAGTTCCGCGTACCATCAGTGGTACGCGTACCACAGGTTGGGAATCACTGGTATACATTGGTTAATAATAATGATAATTAATCATAAAGATTATAGTGGTCGTAATTATGGTATCATAATGTTAATTAATTACAATGATTATAATGTAATTATTATATTATTATATGATAATTATAATGATGGTTAATTATAGAGATTATAATTATAATGATTGTAATGCTATTATTAATGGTGATTAATTTTAAGGATTATAATGATTGTAATGCTATTATTAATGGTGATTAATTTTAAGGATTATAACAATTGTAATTGTGATATTACAGTTTTAATTAATTATAATGTAATTATAATATTATATGACAATTATAACTAATTAATTATAATGATTATAATGATCAGGGTAAAAGTATTTAATGTACTCTTACTCTACTTAGAAATGTTAAACTCTTGATTTTCTGATGGAGGAAGGAGGGGCCAAGGGTGAATGCCCGCAAAAACGCCCCTCTCCCATGATATAAAAATATAAATTAAGTAAATATGATTTGTAGTGGTTAGAAATGATTTAAAGTGATAAATACATTTACAAGAAACTCTATCATTATAATACTACATTATAAAACCTTATATTTAAGTCATACATTTAAATCCAAATCCAGGGTTTCCGAACATATGTAGGGAGAATTTGATGACGAAGGTATTGTGAATAGTTATGCCTGTGTTCAATCATGCATGAGGTAACTCTGGCATCTGATGGAAGATTTCTATAATGATGATTTAGAAAATCATTGCAGTCAGATACTCAATAATAAGTACTCCAAATATTTGAGGAAGAAGGTAGATATCATAACCATGAATTGAGGAAGGAGCTACATTCGGAGGGGCTTCGGTGGGATGAATGCAGCTGCTGTCATTAGAGAGGAGTAACGATCCATTTACGTACACTCGTATAAATTTCCAGGCAAAAGGGTATACAATTTTGATCCTCTTTCCATTAAAAAATATGGAAATGTAATCAATTTCGCGGCTTCCTCTTTCTGTCAATGTCCATGAGAGCTCTTCCCAGTTTTTTGATATTACAGCTTCATAAATGTTGTTTTCGCGGTGCGGGTAATTCTTTGTCTTCATTCCGCTCACTTTAATTGTGGCATTATGAGGATCCTCACTTATGAAATATAATTTGCCACTTCCTTCTATATTCCTGTTGAGATAACAAAGCTCTTCTGTATTAATTTTTTTCACTTTACAGTTTTGTTCAAAGTCGTTCCACTCATACTCGCAAAGCCATTTGTTCTGGCTGACCACAGAGCGAACGTTAAATAGACAACCAACTGTAATGAGCAACAAAAACATCGCATCCAATTGACTTATGCGTGCGTCTTCCGTTGAAATTGGAATAACTACCGTTTTACCCGAAAAATTTTGATCAATACACAACTATCTAGGAGCAACTGAAAAGTGTTCATCACCGACTTGAAAACTCGATTAACTATAAACATTTTATAAGAGTCGAAATATCTACAGAGGAAGTATTAAAAGTATTGAAAAATATCCTGTTCAGACGCAAACTTAGTCAAGAAGTAAGAAAAAGTGTTTCCCCAAGGATAACTTATATTATACGTATGCTTCTCGTTGATGACGTCTTACAGTGACAAGTTTTTTCCAAGAGAAAATTTAAGTGAAGATACTAAAAACCGGTTATAAACATAAAAAAAAACACAGAATAGGCTCAAAACTGTTGGTTTAAGAACTTTAATTTGAAGTACGTCAGGCATGCATATTAGTGATGTAGTTAGTTCACACCACCATGGCCGAGACCGAGACCGAGACCTAATCACCCGAGACCGAGACCAGAAAAGAAGGTCTCGAGTCCTACATCACTGATGCATATACATTATTACATAAATAAATATGTAGAAATAAACTGGAATAAACAGGGAAATGTCTGCCCCCCGTTTCATGTATTTTATGCGGATGGAATGAATAAAATTTATAACCCATTTACGCGGAGGACATTCCTTGAAGAGGGAATAAAATCGTCTGCCATAAGCCTGTAAAGTAAAGTGGAACTTATATGTATTAATTAAAGAGGTAACAGAACGTTCTTAGTTCCCTTTTCCTATACCAACATTTCGATCACATACTTCTGATCATATTTGGAAACTATTATTATTAATAATAAATATTTATTTTAAAGAAGGCACGATTTGGCTTAGTAAAAATAAAGCGAAAAGACACGTAAAAAAGAAAAAAAAATTGTTATAATGTTATAATGTTAATAATGTTATAATGTTAAAGTACGTTAATAATGTTAATTGACGTACTTACTTTCGGACAAAAGAGGTGAACCATTTCTGAGCGCGGCTAAAGGCATTTTTCGTTGACAAGTTTTTAAAGGGTTGTATAGATTAAGTTAGGTTAGGTTAGATTAACATATAGGTTACGTTAGGTTTAAGTTAAGTTAGACTTTTAGAGTGTCAATGAAATTCCCCCTTTGGGGAGGAAATATCTACATTGGTCCTCCATTGTGATATAATGAGAATCGTATTAAACTTTATCGAGCGACGCCACTATTTTGTTAAGAAAAACTACTTAATTATTAAAAATAGGAATACTCCATTTTTTCAGAATAATAAACGCCAATCCGTATATATATATATATATATATATGTATGTATAGAAACGACGTAAGTATAGAGGAGTGTTCTGCACACGAGGAAGAGAAATACAAACAAATGAAAAATGAGGTGACCGCCCGGGAATCGAACCCAGGATCTTCCGATTGCCGGTCAGATATGCTACCACTACACCACGGGCCTCGATCAGTCAGAAGTCGTAATTCTCCTACATAGGGCAGAAACCAATGCCTTGAGAGGGCACCCTCGCAAATCGTGAATATGTACATTTAACTGCAATGACCACGCAGTATATTAATGTATAGAAACGACGTAAGTATAGAGGAGTGTTCTGCACACGAGGAAGAGAAATAACAAACAAATGCCCTATGTAGGAGAATTACGACTTCTGACTGATCGAGGCCCATGGTGTAGTGGTAGCATATCTGACCGGCAATCGGAAGATCCTGGGTTCGATTCCCGGGCGGTCACCTCATTTTCATTTGTTTGTTATTTCTCTTCCTCGTGTGCAGAACACTCCTCTATACTTACGTCGTTTCTATACATTAATATACTGCGTGGTCATTGCAGTTATATATATATATATATATATATATATGATGCAATCCCACAAGGAATCATTCATTCATTTCACGTGTTTAATTGTGAAATTCATCCCATATATATACAGGGCGTCCCAAAAAAATGTATACACACTTTAACAGCTGATAGCTCAATTGATGTTTCTTTCTTTCCAAGTTAAACCCATTAGAATTAATAATGGCAGTCAGACTAAGCTTTGAACAAAGGAAATTCATTCTAAAATGCTACTGGAAGTGTGAAAACGCAGTTGAAGTGCAAAGACAGTTTAAGAGGGAGTTTCAAACAGATCCACCAACGCGACTTACCATCACTCGAATTAGAGATAAGTTTGAAGCCGATGGAACTGTTCAGAATGTCCACAAGAAGCGTTCCGGAAGACCACGGACATCGACAAGCCCCACAAAGCAAGAAAGAGTACTGGAAATGTATCACCAAAGTCCAAGAAAATCTGTGCGGCAAGCGAGTCGTGAGGTAGGAATTTCAGAATCGTCTGTCCAACGCATTTTGAAGCGCTGTCAATGGAAAAGTTACATTCCAAGATTAGTCCATGCTATTAATGAAGATGATGATCCGGACCGAAGAGTGGAGTATTGCGAGTGGTACTTGGCACGATGTGGATGTGGATTGGACGAAGGGGTTTCGTAGAATACCCTCCGCGTTCACCAGACCTCACACCACTAGACTTTTTTTTATGGGGATACTTAAAAGACAAAGTCTACGCTATAAAACCTGCAACAGTCGCTGAATTGAGAGCAGCCATTGAACGAGAATGCACACAAATACCAAACGAAATGTTTCGTGATGTTTGCGATTCCATTGCTTCGCGTTATCAGCAGTGCCTGGACCAGAACGGACGTCAGTTTGAAAACAGGCGTTGACAAAACAATTAAATAATGTCTGTAGATTCTATTACATTTTGAAAATGAAATGTATTTTAATAAACACTGCCTTTATAATTATTTAAAGTGTGTATACATTTTTTGGGACGCCCTGTATATATATATATATATATATATACACACACACACACACACCACACACACACACACACACACAGGGTGTATCCGTTCTCATAGGGAAATAAAATATAACAAAATTAATTGTGATGATTTTGTATCGCCACAGCTATCGTTACTGGAGCGACGAAAATCCCCATTGGGTTGAAGATGCACATTCGCAGGTTGATCCCAGGATTACGGTGTGGGCAGGAATTCATAGAGGAACCATCATAGGACCGTACTTTTATGATGAAACCATAAACGGTGGTTCTTACTTGAACAACATTTTGGAGGGAATTATGCAAAAGTACATTGATGAAATGTCTTTGGATGCTAGACGAAAATTCTGGCTTCAGCTAGATGGTGCACCTCCGCATTTCGCTCATTCATTGAGACAATGGTTAGATGAGAATCTTCGTGACAGATGGATAGGACGCCGAGGTTGTGTGGAATGGGTGCCCCGAAGCCCTGATTTGACCCCACTTGACTTCTTGTGGGGCCACTTAAAGTCTCTTGTTTATGAATCAAGACCTCGAACGATCCAGCATTTGCAGTTAAAAGAAAAAGTTACAGATCAGTGTAACAGAATTAGTGCAGAAACACTTCAAAACGTAACCGACAGCTTACAAAGACGAGTAGAAATGTGTCAACGGCTATATGGAATGCAATTTGAGCATATACTGAATTAATTAGTAAGTTGATTGTATTGTTTGTACTGTATAGTTAAAACTATTTTCTCGTTCATTTCTGCTATACCTTATTTCCCTATGAGAACGGACTTTCGTTACACACTGTATATATATATATGAAGGTGCTTCAGTGGCAATCCTACTGCCAAGGAATTTATTAATTATAATAATAATAATAAAGTAATAGTAATAGTACAGTATCTAAATTACATACTTTCTGCAATTCGTAAACAATTAGTTTAGTAGTGCATAAAAAAATGAAAATTGGAGCCACTTAAACTTTTTGTTAAATGAAAAACATTTTTTTTTATTTATTACTTTGATAATAATAATCGTGAATCCATAAGGTGATTTTTATTTTAATAATAGAATGTGTATTTCAATGTGATTTGCATTTTTAATACGCCTGAAATGGTGTATGTTTAGATCAACGTTAAAGGCGATAGGGCTTAAGTTGATCGTAAATTATTCTTGAAAAAATACTTGGCCGTAAATTATAAATAGATAAATTAAAATGATTTTTACACGTTTAATGTAATGCCTTACTGTACTTTTCTATTATCTGCCCCCTCGAAACCTAGGGGAAAATTATTGAATGTCCAGTTAGGTCAACTGTACGCCCTTGATGATTGGTTAGGTTAAGTCTTGATATTTTTGTTAGTTCCCGTAGGTTTCGAGGGGAAGATAATGGAAAAATACCATAAAGCATTACATTAAACGTGTAAAAACCATTTTACTTTATCTATTTATAATTTACGGCGAAGTATTTTTACAAGAATAATTTACGACCAACTTATGCACTATCGCCATGTTAAATGTTCTTTTTAAAGATACACTGTGTGAACTACTACAGGCTCTACAGCACTATAAGTACAATAGCACAAATTAAAAAAAATAAATTACATTTAATTACACTCAACGTAGAAGAAGCCATTCACGCATGATAAAATTACAACTTGAGGTCACTCTTTAGAATTGGACATCATCATGTCAGCCAAACTTTTCCGATCTGGCATTAGAGTACCAAATATGTGAGTGACACTTTGTGTGAATAAATTAGTAAATATTACGAATGACCATAAAACATTTATTATTATTGGTGAAAGTGGAAAGGCTCTAGTAGACTATCACTTTTAGTGTATTGCCTTTGTATTTTGAAGTGACAAGATAACAAGAATGATTTAACGAGGCAAACTTTTACTTAATTATTATTCACTATACAGGGTGTCCCATAAGTCCGGCATCATAGGAGAAATTCATATTTTTCTATTTCTACAAACCATAATTCATATTTTTCTTATGCTCGGGATGCCAATTTCCCGTCCACCATTCTCTTCAGTGACGAGACTGTTTTTTATGGAAATGGTGAGGTAAATCGACAGAACACCCGCTACTGGTCTCAAAACAACCCTCACTGGTATACCTCTTCAAAGGAACAAGGTGCATCTCGGGTGATGGTATGGTGTGGCATTTGGAAGGATCGCATCATAGGCCCCCTTTCTTTCGATGAACATGTCACTGGAGGCACCTACCTACGTATGCTCAAGGAAGAAGCATTTCCCAGTGTCTTGAACGAAGAAGGAAATTTCCCAACATGGTTCCAGCAAGACGGCGCTCCTGCACATTACAGCACCCAAGTAAGGGTATACCTGTACCAACAATTCCCTGGTCATTGGATAGGACGTCGAGGGCCTGTGGAATGGCCAGCTAGAAGCCCGGATCTCACGCCACTAGATTTTTATCTCTGGGGCCACTTCAAAGCGCTGGTATACGCAGAGAAAATTAGGAGTGTTGAACATTTGCGGCAGCGCATTATTGGGGCATGTAACACCATTACTCCTGACATCATTCACCGTGTGCTTGCTGACTGGGTATCACGTCTGAATTTGTATTGAAAACAATGGTGGACATATTGAGCACGTTCTGTAAATAAAAGCTTTTGTTTTGCCTTTTTTTATTATTTTTCCTATGATGCCGGACTTATGGGACACCCTGTATATATAATATATATATATAATATATTATATATATATATATATATATATATATATATATATATATATGTATATACACACACACACACACACCCGTATATATATATATATATATATATATATATATATATATATATATATATATATATATATATATAATATATATATATATATATAATAATAATAACACTTATATAATACAAGTGTTTATTAAACTAAAGTTTAATAAAACCTTTTCCACATTTGGATGTACGAGGAAATTGAGAAAACTTGTGACAAATGAAGAGAAATAAAATGTTACACTGAACTCGAATGGCACAGATAATGAGACTTTAATCCACTATCCTTAATTTACAGGCCAGAATTCGTTGCAGGCATGGAACTTCAGCCTATACAGTCCATTCCTATGCCATTTATTTGGCTAAATATTGTACAGGGTGTTTGAAAAGTCCCGTCACCCTCTACAAAATGTACATATTGGAATACCAACTTTATTTTTGTGTGATTAATTGTATTTATATGTGGTAGGTATAATTTAAGAAACAAGTCACTAGCAACAATTATTCTAATTACAGTAAATAAAGTGCTAATTACAGTTACTAATTAAGAATATCTGTGCGTGCACCATCATTTTCGTAACAAAACTTTATGCGCCTCAATGTGTGGTGTGAGAATCGACGCAGCATTGCTGGAGTGATTGCACCGTTACCTTGACCAGGATTCCACAAACGAATATACAGGGTGTCCGAGAATTATCTGTACAATATTTGGCTGTTATTAAAAGTCAACCATGAAGTGTAGAAATTCCGGTATTGTCCCATTTTACAGAGAATCTCATTAAGTATTTTCTGATACCAAGTTTTGACAAGTTTTTTAGAAATTCCAGTGTGTCCGAACATTATCTGTACAATTTCATCTTTTAATAAAATTCTTGATAACACACGTAAAATTCTTAAACAAGATTATTTAGAATCTGTATTTTCAAAAGTTTCTTTTATTAAAGTAACGTTGTTACAAACATTCGATATGTGCACCATTAGTGATTCGCAAAATATCCAATCGATACTCCAAATGTTGCCATGTACGCTGCAGCATATCCACATCAATTCGCTCAATAGCAGCTGTGATTCTTGCTTTTAAATCATCAATGTCTGTCACCCGCGTACATTTCTAAAAAACTTGTCAAAACGTGATATCAGAAAAAACTTAATGAGATTCTCTGTAAAATGGGACAAACTGGAATTTCTACACTTCATGGTTGACTTTTAATAACAGCCAAAAATTGTACAGATAATTCTCGGACACCCTGTATATGTCGCCTTTACAGCGCGAGGCCGTCCCAGCCAGGAACAGTAAAACATTAAATTACAAAACTATATATTAATAAATACAAAGCAAATCAGGCTGCCTACACAAGTTATCATTACCCTAACCTAAACTTAACTTAACCTAAACGTAAACTTAACGTAAGCTTAACCTAAACTTAAACTTAAACCTACAATATTAAATATTTAAATAACTGGCACTTGTAGAAATAGAGGTTTATTTAGAGAGCTTGCAAGAAGTTGCGAGGTCTGACTCCCAACTCCGTCTCCTCTTTTGCAGAGGACAATTCTTAGATTACTGGTGTTACAGTATGCTGTCTCTCCAACCAAATCTAATAAAAAAATTCCTTTGCAGGGAAACCTTCGATAATACTTGTTTCTTATTTTAAATTTTACACGCTTTAATCACCAAAACTTTCAGTTCAAGACCAGCTATCCGCTTTCAAGCAACCAAAATTCAAAAGTCCAAGCACGCACGAAATTCAGCCACGTATCACATACCATACAACCAACCACCCAACGGCTCATCCAAAAATCACAACATGCACCCTGTTACAGCACCAAATGCATCTCGAACAGCATGTTTCAGTTCCTCTGTTGTGCGTAACGCACCCGGGATACGTTCTGCTTGACGAAACCCCATAACGCATTGTCACATGAAGACAGATCTGGACTTCAGGGCGGCCACTCAAGAAGGGCAGGTAAATGTTGCGAGTCATGCCGATCCATTTGTCTCTGAACACTTCGTTGAAGAATGTGATTTCTCACATTAATAGCAAAATGAGCCGGAGCCCCGTTTTGTTGAAACCACACCCGACCAAGCAGCCCTAAACGTTTGAGCTCAGGCACAAACCAGTCCCGTAACATGTTGAGGTAGGCAGCTTGGTTGACAGGACCCTGAAAAAAATATGAACCGAACAAGTTCCTGGCAGACACTGCACCCCATATCATCACGTGCTGTGGATGGTGTTCCAGTTCCTCAAAGAAGTGTGGATTTTCCTTGCTCCAGGAGTAAACATTTCTCATTTTGGCACTACGGTAAATTGCACACTCGTCAGAAAAAAAATCACTGTTCCACGTATAGGAATTGTTGGAAAAACGGTCAAAAACCGTTCACAGACTTCATATCGTTTCTGCATGTCTGTATCGTTTAATTCATTAACAAATGACGGGTGGTATGGTTTAATGCTGAGATCTTTTGTCATGTGATCTCTCATTGTGGACATGGGACTGCAAGTTCTTGTGATCGTTTCCGAAGTGATTTTTTTCGGTGAACGAGCCACCGATGCAATCACACCTTCACATTGTTCTGCTCGCGTTGTTGGTCTTCCCGACCGTGGTCTGTCCTTGATGAAGCCAGTTTCAAACAGCTTTTTCTCCCAGCATAATACCGTCTTGTTTGGTGGTGCAGCCTTGTTGAATCTTGTATTGAAATCATTCTGGATATCATGCATCGTTCTGCCAGGATGTGACCTTTCATGAGCCCATGTGCTCATCACTATCCTTTTCTCCAGAGTGTAAGTGGACTGGTCTGCCATTGTTTGCACAACTCTAATACCTGGAAAAGAAAAAAAAGTCAATAAATCATATATAAATTCAATTAATCACACAAAAATAAAATTGGTATTACAATATGTACATTTTGTAGGGGGTGACGGGACTTTTCGAACGCCCTGTAGATAGCAAAATTGGTAACCGCAGATGAACCAATAAAGAGTCTTTCTACGTGAAGCTGATAAAAATAAAACTTAAATTTTGATTAAATTTATAGGATTTGCGGCATTATTTGTAAAAATAGAGGATTATATTAAGTATGCATAGCCTCTTAAAAGTTAGGCTTAAGTGAATGTTGTATATCATAAACGAAGCAGGTAAGTGAGAAATAAAATCAAACACTCAAAATGAAAAAAAGATCCAAATGACCAAATCACAAATCGCGGAAAGACCAAACTTTTATAGAAACAAATTTGACCTTGCCAAACTTAGCCTTACCTAACCAAATCCAACCTGATCTAACTTAACCTAACATCCTAAAAGAAACAGGTTAGATTAGGCTAAGTTAAGTTCCCACGATTTAGCGTTACGACGTCAATTACGTCGATTAAGTAAGTCAGTTATTTTATTTTGGGGGGGAATAAATGGTAATACCGTTTGGTGGATGGGTGGCCAAACCATTAATTCCATTCCTTGAGCACATAAGAAAGTATTGGATGTTTACAAAGCTGAGTCAGTGGCGTAGCTTGGGGAGGGCTGAGGGGTCGACTGCCACCTGTAATCGGAAAAATATCTGGCCGAGTCGGAAATCTAGAACCGGTTGTAAAACTTTTTTGGCAATAAAGGACAGACAGACAGACAGACAGAGAGATACATTTCCCTGTGGCCAATTTTAAATTCAGCTTCTCATAATAATACATTATATTATAGCATGGCTAAGCCTGTAACGTAGTGGCTTGAAAAACATATATTAGTCACGGAAAAGGTGCCAAATTTGTTCAGTCGGGAATTTATAACACATTTGCCCACCCCCGAAAAATGACCACGCTACGCCACTGAGCTGAGTTATAGTAATGCAGCAAATGAACAAGAAAATTACAAGTTTCAAAAATAAATAATGGAAATGGAGGAAAAGTGGAAATAAAAAAATAGAAAGGAAGAATGTCTGTTACTGTTAGCATGAGACGTGAAAAATGATATCTGCGTTTCCATCCATGCACGACTTTTGCAGTACTTACATTACACTGGTATGCATCAATTTTGCTTCAAGGGTTTTGTAAGTGATTCTTATAGAGTTTTTCCTGCTGATTTCGAATCTGCAATCCGTTTTTCTCAATCAGCTCAGGTTATCCGGCTATGGTCTCATAAGTAAAATAGAATCTTTCGTGATTTTGTCAAAGCGGAATTGGAACAGTAACATCTATCATCACTTGTTTCACTTGTATAATATCTTTTTTTACTTTTCAGGCATATAGATAAAATATTTCATAATGAATAGAGCGTGTAAAAATGATCCCAATAGATTCTGCTACATATGTGGGACGGTTACCATGCCAAATAACCAGTCCCAAATCACTAAATTTGTGAAGACAATGTATAGAGCATACTTTGGAATTAAGCTAGGGGACCAGGACAAAAATTTCGCCCCTCATATGTGCTGCAAGACGTGCATTGAAAATTTGAGAAGATGGAGCAAAGGCAGAGCGAAATCTTTGCCTTTTGGAATTCCCATGATTTGGAGAGAAGGAAAGGATCACGTGACAGATTGCTATTTCTGCATGACAAACCTCCAAGGTGGGCTTATAAATTTATTTTTCTTAAATATTTTGAAATCCTCGTATGAAACTTGACATAATATTCACCATAATGTAATATTCACCATATATAGCATAATAGTCACCATAATGGTAATCATACATTTACATATACATATTGTTATAGAAAATACATTTACACATACATATTGTTATACAAGTTACATTTACATATACAATGATTGTATATTTTCTTTTTTTCATTCATATTGTCCCCGAAGGGACAATATGAATGAAAAAGAAAGAAAATATACAGACTCCATCGACCTATTTCATATCTTACAGACCGCAGCCTTCCCTCACGAGCCGCCACTGTCTGAATGCTTCTTCTATTTCATATGCAAGTTTTATATCCATGTTTCTGTGTTTCTATTTTCAGGAGTTAACAAGAAGAATAAACACATTGTTGTATACCCTGACATTCCTTCTGCTATGAGACCTGTACCCCATGGTCCTGGAATTCCAATACCCGACCCACCTCAAACCCTGGACTTCGATGATTCTGATGATGAATCAATGACCAATGCCAATGACCAGTCCCAGTCGTATATACCTCAAAATACCGCTTCAAATGAGCCGAGGCCTCTCAACCAGGCCAAACTTAATGATCTTACCAGGGATTTAGGACTTTCCAAATTAGCTGCCGAGATCTTGCGCTCACGACTTCGAGAGGACAACTTGCTGGCTCCGGGAACAACATTCTCCTGGTATAGGAAACGAGAGGAAGAATTCCGCAAGTTTTTTGCAGTGCACGAAAATACCTCTTCCTTAGTGTACTGCTGCAATGTTGAGGGGCTAATCGAATCCTTGGGCCTGCCATATAACGCATCAGAATGGAGGCTATTTATAGACTCGTCTAAACGAAGTTTGAAAGCAGTACTTCTCAACATTGGGAATAGGGTTGCATCAGTCCCTGTAGCACATTCCGTACAACTTACTGAGAGCTACGATAACCTGAAAATTTACTGGATGCTCTCGTATACGACCAACATAACTGGAGGATCTGTGGAGATTTGAAGGTAATACTATATCATAAGTAAACTATTGCTATTGACTATGTTGTTTTTCCAAAGGTTATTTGAGAGCGTATAAGAACACTTAACTTCCCCACAGAAGTGATACAGTCCAATGCATAGATTTTTTATCTGATAGAACAAATTCTCTAAATTCTTTAAATATTTTCATTTTTTTTCAGATTGTGGCATTTGTATTGGGAATGCAAGGGGGATACACGAAATACCCATGTTTCCTCTGCAAATGGGATAGCCGAGCGGATGAGAAGCACTATGCACAGCGTGAATGGGCATCCAGAGGGAATTTTGAACCTGGGTCGCATAATGTCGTTTCAGTGCCCCTTGTACCACCAACAAAAATTTTGCTCCCACCACTTCATATTAAGCTGGGCTTGATGAAAAATTTCGTCAAATCAATGAATAAGGAGGGTTCAGCATTCCGATATCTCGAGAGTAAATTTCCTCATATATCTGATGCTAAACTAAATGCTGGGGTTTTTGATGGTCCTCAAATTCGAACTTTGATCAAGGATACTCAGTTCGAAAACGCAATGACTCCAACTGAGAAGAATGCCTGGCAGGCATTCAAATCAGTTGTCACTGATTTTCTTGGCAAGCGTAGAAGTCCAGAATACGAGTCCGTTGTCGAAAACTTGATGGAAGCTTTCAAAGCTCATGGGTCGCGCATGTCCATAAAAATGCACTTTTTGTGGTCCCACTTGGACTATTTTCCTGAAAATTGCGGGGATTATAGTGAGGAACAGGTTGAACGATTTCACCAAGATATCAAAATAATGGAAGAGAGGTACCAGGGAAACTGGGATATCAATATGCTGGCGGACTATTGCTGGTGTTTGAAGCGAGACGTGCCCGAAGAAAAACACAGACGGAAAGTCAAAAAAACTTCCTTCCTTCCTCAATAAACTTTTTTCCATATTCATTGTATGAATAAAAGTATTTATTCACACAATGTTTTCATTTTTCACGAGTGTTCTTATAATATCACTCGTATCTACAGTTGCGAAAAATGCTCTGTCTGAATTGGTCCACAATTAACCCACCCCTTATATCTCCAGTCTATACTATAGAGTAGATCAAGTCTAGCCTAGAGGGGTCAGCCTAGAGATTCCGGAAATGGTCCAGAGCGGGCAGATAAATTGAGGTCCACAGTAGGATTCCTCACAAGAATTAGGTTAGGGCAATCTACCTTCACCTTTGTTAAGCTATGAGTTGATGCTGGGTCTTAGGCCACAATGTAGGCCTAACTTGTCTGACCCAGCTTAATTTAATGAGATTAACTTTGGTGTAAAAACTCAATTAGTCACTTACTTTTGTTATCGGAGTGTCTCCCTTCTCCGGTTATGTTTTCGAGAGCGCACTTTGCTGGTACGTCCTCTCGCCCCGTTCTTCGTTTTCGTTCCCCCTTTGTTCTCCTCTTCGCGGGGCTTCTCGTACCAGCGTTGTCTTGGTTTATTCCTCGGTTGGTTGAGCGGTAATGTATCTCCACTACCGAGCACGCTCCTCCCACACAGTATATAAATACTAGTGTGGAGAATAACTCTGGTGAGCAACCAATTGGTTTCATCCACCCAGTTATTGACATAAAAGGAATTTAATGATTGTTAGATTAACTACCTACCTACTCAGTGAACCATTTTCGTTACCTCCCAACTACCCACTCATCAGTTTTCCATATACTGGGGGCCCCGGGAGATAAAAATTTTGGTGTCATTGTCACCAATTTTTGTCTGAGTGTAGACTAGCTAACTATTTAACTGTAAATGCCTGTTAATCTGATTAACAGTGCCTATCCTCACCTTCTCATGGAGAAGGTGTAGCATTTAATTAGAAGAGAAAATATACATCCATAGGATGAAACTGTCTATGGTCTTTACCATAAGAAAAGAAAAAATGAAAGTTAGAAGATAAAATTACAATTCCCCAGCATCTATTTTTTGTTGTAAAAATAGTCGCGCTTTTAATGCTGTTTGTCGCTGAGGTCTTGTGTCTGTCAATGTTGTAGTAGGATGCGTTACCACTCCTACTGTCAAAGGAATAGTTACTGGAAGTTCAGTGTCTCCAGTTGTTACTGTCAGTGGAGAAGGTTCTCCAAAGTCCATTGTTTTGGGTCCAGACTCTAAAGGGTACAAAAGAGAAATGTCTCTTGTTGTGTCACCCGTTGAAGTCCTTAATTTGACCACTCTTGTTACCCCATCTGCCCCTGGTCTGAGTTCTGAAACTCTAGCCAGAGGCCAGTTTTGTCTTGGAGTACTGTCATGTATGAGAACAAGGTCCCCTACCTTAATTGTGTCAGACCAATCCTTCTTAGTCATTTGTTTATGTCTCTCCCTTAGACCCATCAAGTACTCAGTTTTCCACTGTTTAATGAAATGAGCTTTAACTCTAGTTAAATGTTGTAACTTAGTCTGGAGCTCATCATGTCGTTGAGTCCAGTTTGGGTCTTCTGAAGAGTCTATATTGTAGTCCGGCAGGAGACTAACTTGTTCTCCCCGAATCAAATGATTTGGAGTTAATGGTTCTGGGTCATTAATGTTGTCACTCACATAAGTGAGTGGTCTATTGTTAATGATGTTCTCAATCTCAGCCAGGAGAGTGAGTAACCCAAATAAGTGTATCTGTTTTTTGCCAATTGCTTTCTTCAAGCAATTCTTTACTGTCTGTATATTCCTCTCCCAGATAGAACCATACCAAGGAGAGGCAACCGGAATATACTTCCACTTTATGTTTGTATTTTGTATATATAATTGTGTGATTTCATTGCTTAACAAGTCGTGGATGACTTGTTCACCAGCTTTGAAATATGTAGCATTGTCAGTCCAAACTGTCTTGGGTACTGAATGTCGTGCACAGAATCTCTTAAAGACAGCAACAAAAGATTCTGCTGTTAGGTCCTCCACAACATCCAAATAAACAGCTCGTGAGGCTGCACATGTAAACAGTACAATGTACATTTTTTGTTCAGTGTCACCCACCCCTACAGTCAATGCTCCTGTATAGTCAATGCCTACAGTCTCAAAGGGTCTGTTGAGAGTAACTCTCTCCTCTGGCAAAGCAGGAGGATTTGGTTTCCTATAGGGCCTAGCATGAATACGCCTACATGTGACACACTCACTCAGGACTGTTTTAACAGTGATCCTTCCCTTGGGTATCCAATAAGTTTTTCTTAATGTAGTTAGTGTCTGTGGTACCCCCATATGATATACATCATTGTGTGTTTTCCTGATTATTAATGTTGTCAAATAGCTAAATCTAGGTAAAAGGATTGGATTTTTGCTTTTGTATGACAGTTTTGATTTGTCTAATCTCCCTTTACACCTTAGAAGGCCTTCCTCATCCCTGAACAAGTTTAGATCCACAACTACTGATGGTACAGGTTCTTTTGTTTGTTTCCCATTAGTTAAGAATTCTAACTCTTTATTGTACTCTTTTGTTGGGCTTGGCCTATCCAGTATTGGGTTGCAACCTCTGTATAATTATGATTATTTTTATTTAGCTGTTTGTTAATTGTAGCTAAACAGTTGTGAGCAAACCTCAAACAGTAGGCTGTCACCCTAACAAGTTTGTTGAAATCAGAATACTTTTCATAATTAGTGATTGGTTCAACTTTTTCATTTGAAAAGATTAAATTTAATGTCAAGTTAACTTGTTCCACAGGCCATTGGTCTGTATTACAGAGCCACTTAGGTCCCATAAACCAAGTTTTGTTTGACTTCAACAACTTGTAGGATAAACCTCTGGTCAGAAAGTCTGCTGGATTCTGTTTAGTTGGAACATAGTGAAAGTTTACTTGTAGGCTTTCATTAGCGTCAGCTATTTCTTTTAGCCTATTTCTTACAAAGATATTCTTACTATTAATGCTATCATTCCGTATCCATGCAAGACAAATCTGACTGTCAAGCCAGACGTGGATATTAGTTATGAACACATCATAGTAAGCATCCTTAAGCAATGAAATGGTTTTAATGGCTAATGTAGCAGCCAATAGTTCCAATTGAGGTATGGTTCGGGTAGGTTTGAGAGGTGCAACTTTCCCTTTTGCATAAATTAGATGACTTTCTGTAGGGCTTACAAGATACGCACAGCACCCATAAGCTTGTGTGCTTGCATCAGCAAACACATGAAGCCTCTGGGGCTTATCCCTAAACCCACAGCACCTTTGAATTTTAATGTTCTGCACTTTTGTTAAATCAGTAGCTAACTTCTTCCAAGATTTTTGATTTTCATTTGTTATTGGATCATCCCACCCAACATTTGTCCTCCAAATTTCTTGGAGGAGAATCTTTGATTTTATTGTTGAAGGCAGGAATAGACCCATAGGATCAAAAATTTTGGAAGCCTCTGATAATATTTGTCTTTTAGTATTTGCTTCCTCATCAAGTTTAAAACCTTTAGTACAGATTGAATCATGACTGTTAGAAGTTGCATCCAAATACCAGTTCATACCTAAAGTTTTAACTCTGTCTGATGGCTCAGTAAGACCATTATTATCTTTTAAAATCTTTTTGTTTAAATCCTCATTATTTGAAATCCACTCTCTAAGTTCAAAGTTACCTTGTTGCATAATGTTTTGAGAGTGTTCATAGACTTCAGATAATTCAGATTTTGTTGTCGTTGAGCCTATTAGATTGTCTACGTAAAAATGTTCCTTAAGGAAGTTCAATGTTAGAGAGTTATTAAACTGGTTTAAATGATGTTTAATTGTCAATGCTAATAGGCTAGGTGAGCAATTGGCTCCAAACAACACAACATTAAATCTATAGGTTATGAACCCTTTATTCAAATCAAATGGATCCTTGAACCATAAGAACCTAAGTTGGTTCTTATCATATTCATTTTTAAGATTTATTCTCAAAAATGCCTTCGAAATGTCACTTTGTACAGCATATTTGTCTAACCTGAACCTCAGTAAGATCTTCACAAGGTCAGAAATGAGATTAGGACCCTCAATCAAGCAATCATTCAAACTGTGTTTATCACTGTCTTTGAGGCTACAATTATATACTACTCTGAGTTTTGTTGTTGGGGCATCTTGTCGATAAACCCCCCTGTGGGTTAAATAATGACAACCATCTTTTTTAAAAGGGTTATCTGTTACTTCTTCAATGAAGCCTTTCTGTAGCTGTTCTTTGAAGACATCATTATATATTTTTACATTATTTTCTTGTTTGAGTTTTTTCATTACTTTATATAAATGTCCTTTAGCTACTTTGAGATTATCTCTTAAAGTTGGACAATTTATTTTCCAAGGTAACTCAATAAAATAACTATTGTCTTTACACTGAATGGTGTCTTCAAATCTTTCTACCATTAACTGATCTTCTGAAGTTTGATGTGTGTCATGTATACCCACAGATTCTAGCAACCATAAAGTTTGAATTGCCTCATCCAAAGTTTCATTTGATAATGATGAATTAATGTTCTCAGTTGAGATAATATTATTCAAAGTGTTGCTATTCTTACAGGTGTTATGTAGGACTGAGTTGAGGCACATAGTATTTGTTGGTCATGCACTGTTTTGGTTTAGGTCTAGGTTGTATTCTGATAGGTCACCCAAAGGGGCTATCCCTGATGGAGTCTGAATAGCTATACCATTACCTATCTCTACTATGCCCTTATGAATAAGATTAATATAATCTGCCCCTATTAGCATTTCAATGTTAGCTACTGTGTTGTTAGTGATATGTCTATCAGCTATTTTGTAGTGTTTTTTCAAATGATTTATGGTTTGTTCTAGTTTGGGTATAACCAGTTTGTTTTGTCCTACTTTAGAAATAATAACTGCTTCAATTTCTTGAATTTACTTTCTAAATGTAGTTCCAGGTCAATTGTCTTATAGCTATTTTTGTCCGAGTTATCCTTAACAAAGGACGCAATATTGAGGTTTTGTTCATTCGGGTTTGGTGTCAAACCCAATTTATTAACTACATTTTTTGAAACAAATGTTTGTTGAGAACAACAGTCTATAAGACATCTCACTGGAGTGGTACTACCCTCACTATTCACTAAGTCCAAAGCAATAGTTGGTAAAAGAATCTCAGTGTTTCTTGTTACATTGTTTGAACAAGCAGAATGTCCCATGAAAGTGGCATTTTCTTGATTACCTTTGTTTGGGGGAGGTATCTTTTGAGTTTGAGTACTATTATTTGGACACTTTGGTGAATCACACATTGATGAGACATGTCGTAAACTTTTACAAAACTTACACTTGAATCTTAACCTAGATTTACAGTCTTTCTTATAATGTCCCTGGCCAGTACACTTTTTACACAGGTTCAACTGTTCACATCTTTTAGCCCTTTGGTTAAAATCTGAATATTTGTCACACCCAGTACTACTGTGTTCATTACTTGCACAAAATTTGCAATATGGTGTGTAAGTTGAGGCAGCAGTTACATTAAAGTTCTGTAATGTAGGTGTTCGTGTTTTGTAGTTGGTCACATTTGATTCTACAGTATCAAGTTTTGTCTGTTTGGCTGTAGCTAGTTGGTCTCTGGGAACAGTCTTTGGTTTATCCATAGTCTGGGTCTTATGTGTTGGAAAATCTCTCAAGTTGTAATTAGTTAGGATATTGGGGAAGTGTTGTCTTATTTGTGCTAAATTAGGATAATTTTCTCCCGTCTTTAGAATTAAATTATCTTTAACCCTCGAAGGAAGGCACCTAAGTACTATGCTTTGTATAAGCCAAGATGAAGTTTTAATATCTATCTCATTGCTAACCAGTTGTCCTATAATAGCTTCTAATTTTGTATAAAAATTTTCCATATCACTATGGTTATCTTTTATGGGTGCAAATTCAAAAATTTGTTGAGATAATTCATATATAATCACATCTTTATTAACGTAATTACGTTTTAAAAGATCAATAGCTACTTCATATGAATCCCCTACGGCTGGTAAATAGGCTATCAGGTTATAGGCTGGGCCTTTAAGGGAACTAGTTAAGTAACTAAACTTTTCAACAGTTGAAATATAAGGTTTATTACCTATTAAATTCTCAAATTTGTCAATGAAAGATGGGAATTGTACCGTGTCCCCTTCAAATGTTGGTATTTGCAAAATGGGTAACTGAGCCCTCAATTCTTGTGACTCAGGATTTTGCATGCCACTTAAATTTTGTTGAAGGTTAGCCCTACTTTGATTAAAATCAGAATTAGGTTTTTTTTGGTGTTAAGTCAGTCAACCGAGACCGTAGTTCCCTTATTTGCTGTTCAATTGAGCTTACCTGATCATCATCATCAGCGTAAAGGTCTATCAATTGTTCTTCAGCCATTTCGGATTCAACTAACTCTGAAATACTCTCATTAATGGCTATTATTTCCTTCTTTTTAATTTCTAATTTAATAATTACACACTCTATATTTTTCTTACCTGGTTGTGTAATATTGTTAAAAGTGTTCACAGCCTTTGTAACAGCTCCCAACTTTGCCCCCCTTTTCTTTTTTAACTTTTTCAATTCTGCACTGTCCATGTCTAAGTCAAAATTGTTTAACTGGGGATCGTAATGAAATAGAGGACAAGAAAGAAATTACCAGAGAAGAGAGAGCACAGACAAAACAGTCAAGTTCAAATTTGGTTTAATCCCCCCCAAGTACTTGTGTGTCACTCAGGTCTAAGCTTATGAGAGAATGAGACTCCTTAAATGTAAATGTTTCCTAGTTAGGCCCTAGGTTGTAGACCTAATTAGGCTTGCTCAGGTTAGGCTTAGGCTAGACCATTTAGCCTAATTCTGCAATTTTTGTTAAGTAAGCTTAAGGTTTGTAAATTCCCCACACACGGACCACCAATGCGAAAAATGCTCTGTCTGAATTGGTCCACAATTAACCCACCCCTTATATCTCCAGTCTATACTATAGAGTAGATCAAGTCTAGCCTAGAGGGGTCAGCCTAGAGATTCCGGAAATGGTCCAGAGCGGGCAGATAAATTGAGGTCCACAGTAGGATTCCTCACAAGAATTAGGTTAGGGCAATCTACCTTCACCTTTGTTAAGCTATGAGTTGATGCTGGGTCTTAGGCCACAATGTAGGCCTAACTTGTCTGACCCAGCTTAATTTAATGAGATTAACTTTGGTGTAAAAACTCAATTAGTCACTTACTTTTGTTATCGGAGTGTCTCCCTTCTCCGGTTATGTTTTCGAGAGCGCACTTTGCTGGTACGTCCTCTCGCCCCGTTCTTCGTTTTCGTTCCCCCTTTGTTCTCCTCTTCGCGGGGCTTCTCGTACCAGCGTTGTCTTGGTTTATTCCTCGGTTGGTTGAGCGGTAATGTATCTCCACTACCGAGCACGCTCCTCCCACACAGTATATAAATACTAGTGTGGAGAATAACTCTGGTGAGCAACCAATTGGTTTCATCCACCCAGTTATTGACATAAAAGGAATTTAATGATTGTTAGATTAACTACCTACCTACTCAGTGAACCATTTTCGTTACCTCCCAACTACCCACTCATCAGTTTTCCATAACAGTGTTTAAGCTAAAAAAATCAATAAATTTGGGGATAAAATTGGACTTATAATAAATGGCCAATAGAGAAAAAACCTGACCTGATTGAGGAAAACCAATGTCATTTTCGAATTCAGCATGGTCGAATTATATAATATGAGTTGAAAAAACCCTCACAGCAGACAAAAACATTTCATATGCATACCAGTGTTATACAGAATTTTTCTTGCTCGCACTTACTTTGACTATGTCACTGGAATTAAAATGTTTTGTAAAAATCCCCAACTTTTATTTAAGTAAAATAATTAAGTTATTGAATGTGCTCTTAGATGTTTAAATCATTAAATATACTTCATAAATAAGGGAATTAAATTTATTATAGTTTCTCTTGCAAAAATAAAAAAAAATAGTTTTTAATAATACTTCACCGGAAGATAAAGAAAACTATATTTTAATGATACACATTTATAAATTAAGAAAACTATTTAGAACCCATGAATAAATACAACAACAACACTTTATTTCAGACTCAACAGGTACAAACATCATACAAGTGGTCCATAGAAGGTTAAGAGATAGTTGTTTGGAGCACTGACTCTGTAGAGCAGTGAATCACTATGAATAATGAACATACAGTTGCCTACGCCAATGGTTCCAGATTTGAGATCTATAAAATATATCGGAGATCAGTCCACTAACCATGGCTTCTATTATCTTAATGACTGACTCACCAAGCCTAGTCATAAATCTAAATACAAAACTGCGTATGACACTGGCACAGTTAGGCACTTATTGACTACAAACAGTATACTGGCACTAGAAGGAGCAACATTTATAAATCTTGGAGTTCTTAATAAACTCCTAAAAATATTATTATATGCAACATACAGCTTTCTTATATTATGCATCCTGTAGTTCCACCACAAATGAACGTTATTTCAGACACAACAATACATTGGGGTACAAAACATTCTAAACAAGGTCATCTTAACATCTATTGTAAAGTGCACATGAAATTTTCTAATGAAAGTATTTCCCTGAGCATATAATTGACTACATTACCTCAGAATAAGTAGGGAGATAATATCCCTCCCTGTCTGACACCATTGATTACAGAGAATGGCTCTGAATTGACTCCACTCAGTCTTTCAGTCATTGTCTGGTAATATACCAGAATATTAATGTATGGACCAAGTAGCCAGGTACATTACGCTTTACAAGCTTGATAAATATTTTGTCATGATTAACACGATCAAATGCTTTAGAGGCATCCAGGAAGCACGAAAAGACATTAGTATTTAAAATTTGGTTTTTACAGACCATCTCTTTTACGGCATACGAGTATATACACATGTCAGTACCATGTTTCTTTTTGTCAGATAACATTCCATTCTATTAATTAGTATATATTCAAACCCTTTAGACATAATACTGGCCAAAGCTATTGATCAATAGTTATCCTTATTATTGATTTTGCCCTTCCTATTTTTTATTACAAGCACTAAAACAACGAATAAAATTGTATCTGGCAAAACACCATGTATCAGTAAACCTGTAAAGCACATAGCTAACAAAGACACTAGTTTATCACTACTATATTTCAAATGTTCAGCAGAAATACCATCAATGTCACATAATTTGTTACAATCTAAATATTTTATGACCTGTTTCGTCTCATATACACTAACTCTTATATATGGCCTATAAGTAGCAGAACAATTAATATTATTGCTCCTAGATGTACAGAATTGAATACCTCACTGTAGTGTTCCTTCCGTTATTTGACTATATACTTAGCCCTGTTACATCTTCAGTGTTAGCAGGGAGAGACAATTCACTATTATTTATTGTTTTTAACGCTTCCCAAAGGTCTCTTGGATTATTACTGGCAAACTTTCTAGCCAGAGCAGCCCTTCTTAACTCATCCTCATGATTTTTTATATACCCAGACATGGGCATACTTTAAAATGTATTAAATATTAAATACTAAATACCACGCAAATTTTGTATTTAAATATCAAATACTGTACATGACTGTAAACTGGAATGTAATGAAATAGTAAATATATTGCTTCAAAAATGTATTTAAATACAATCTAAATACATCCTAAATACATTCCATTTTCAGTGTTTATTATTGTTATAATAGTTTGAGGCTTCATATCCACAACAAAGGCAATCCAAAGAGAGGCAACAGAAAGAAGGGATTACATAAATCGTAATAAACATAATAGGCGAGCGGCCAGACCTCGATTTAAACAGTTTTAATTTCCCCTTGTACAGAAAGTTGTAATATGTTTTTTTATTAGTCCTTAGTGTTCAGTGAACACATTTTTAAGTGTTGTCCTCAGTGTTTGATGTGCGGCTGTCATGGAAACGCCAATATAAACAAACACCTAGAAAATACCTGAAACTTTATCCAGATGATAATTTGTTTTAGTTTCGAACTGAAATACTGTTAACTAATCAACCTATACTGTTTATTATAAGTGTTTACTATCTAGATACACAACTGAATTATCACATTATAGCAAAACGTGATACAATCATGTACTGTTATAGGTCAGGCCCATTTTTAAATTTACTTCCTCCTTTTATCACCACAATATTAGAATAAGACAAATGTGTGCTGTGACAAATATTGTGCAAATGTGTGGTATTGTTGAAAACCGCAGTTTAATTATTGTTATTTTTATTTCAGACGATCATCTATATCAAGCATGGCAGAACCTTTTTCAAGTCCATTAAAATTTGTACAGGCGAAGAAACAGAGGCTGTCAACAAATTGGGAGAAATGCGTTATATGTCAGCAGAGTCGCAAAGAAAAACTGGTTGTACCCACAAAAGTGGGTATTGAAACATTATTGTCAACATCATTGTTACGGCAGGATGACCTTTACAAAGACTTGAATCTGAGTTTGATGACCTTACAAAATTACATAGTATGTCTGTTACATATCATCGTAGCTGTTATCAATCATTTACGAGTAAGCAAAACATTTCTCATGTTAGTACAAAATGTAGCACGCATGATTCTTCATCACATGGTACTGAAGAACAAAGTGTTCGCACACGAGCTCAAACATCCAAGCTTACAGATTTTTCAATGTGTTTAATATCAATATGCAACGCGCGAAAGAGGGACAGCATACATAAGGTACAACCAAGTACGTGCCAGAGTAATCTCTATCAAGCAGCACAAGCTCGGAAGGACATTTCTATGCTTGCCAAAATTGAAGAAGACCTCAGTGTAGCTGATGCTGTTTACCACAGATCCTACATGGCAAGCTATACAAGCAAGCATAACATCAGTGCTTCAAGGAAAATGGAAGAAGGAGAGAACATATACGAGAAGGCATTTATGGCACTAGTAGGAGAAATAGAGCTTATAAGTTGAAAACCCTGATAGACAAGTTCCAACAGCTGTTACCTGACCACACTGATACCCAAGCATACCGTGCAGAAAAACTTCAGCGCCCTCTCATGAAGCATTATGGTGATAACATTGTTATTCATGGCCAGCGAGAACAGTCAAAATCAAGCATTGTTGTCAGTAGTAGTGTCAGCTTAGGAGATGCTGTCAAGGCCTTTGCTCAACTGAAGGAAGATTTCAATTCTAATGAGATGGCACTTGGTTCTGCTGAAGAACAATCAAATGTCCCAGTGAATTCAGAAAGCTTACTTCATTCTGCCATTGGTATGCTTAGACAAGAAATAACACAAATTGAAAAGCCAACTGAGTACTACACAACTGCTGAAACTGAAATCGGCCTGGAAACATCTGAAGAATTTGTCCCAGCACTTTTACAGAAGGCGTTTCTCTGGTTGCTGAGCAAAGCGGCATTTGAATCGTGTGATTCAAATTACCAGCCAGCAGAAAAATTACAATATAGAGTCTTAGCTCTTGCAGAAAGTGTTATTCATAGCAGTGACAGCAATATTATAACCCTCCTTCATCTAGAACTTGTAGCGCAACTCCATCATGATCATGGAAAACGAGATATAATAGACACTCTCCATATCCATGGTTTCACCATAAACTATGATCATCTTCGACGTTTTTTAACTGCCCTAGGAAAAGATGAGCTTAAAAGAATGCAAGATCGCATATACATACCTCATGGCTTAGTCCCACGACAACATGGAGGAAAGCTGATTCAAGAAGGTGACGACAATATTGATATCAGCTGTGCAACCATTGATGGAAAGGGAACATTTCATTCCATGGCCCGTGTTGTATTTCAGGAACAGGCTAGTGATACAGTTGGGAGTGGCCTGGTCGACAGAGTGAAGATTGGCCAAGAAAAGTCATTGTCTCTCGACTGTAATGATGCCAAGGCATTGAAGAATGTACTGCATTATGAAAAGCCCAGGAAACGATCAGAGCCACCTCGCCGTGATGATGCGAAGATCAAGGTGAAATCATTACATATTGCTGGATCAGACATGCAGGTAGCGGATCTTGCTTGGATGTTTCTGAGAGCGATTCCGCGTGGTAACCTTTCTGTTCCTCCATGTATTGACTACAGTACAACTGAAAAAGTTCCCTTCTGGACTGGATACAATGCATCGATGACAAAAATGCAACTCACTCGCACAGTTGCCACTTATGCTCCAGTTATAGATGCAAAGCCTGCCGATCCATCAACTGCCCATCATTTCAAACCCGCATTTGGATGTTGGCTCACGTTGCTAAACCAGATATGTCTTCACCAGATGGAAATGGGTGGCAAAGAGAGGGTGATGAATTAAAGTTGAAGTTATTTGATGCACCAACAACTGCAGAAGTATTAGATGAGCTTCTGTGCTCATGCCGTGGAAGCAGACAATGTAGTAAGAACTACAGTTGTGCAATGAATGATATGGCATGCACAGAGGAATGCATCTGCAAGGCTACTGAGGACTGCATGAATGAACAAACCCATCACAAACCACCGCTGGATAAGCTAGATGAATAACCATATTATAGCATTGTGCATTAATAACACCAGTACACATTTGAAAACTTGTCGGTCGATTTTTACAAACTAGTTGGTGATTCTATATAATTTGAGTGCGCTGATCTAAAAAATATAGTTAGTTTTTCCCTATCACGTATGGTTTTCTTACTACAGGGTGTGTCATAAATCCCCCATTTATCCCCAAATGTGAACCATCTTATCGAGACCAACATTGGATTGCACATGCTAAACCATAAATTTTGTTGTTATAGACTACAGTAACGCTTACATAATAATGTAGGGTAAATATATATAACAACCAGTCCCGTTCCCAGCAAAATACTCTCTCCCCTCCCATCAATGGGTGGTTAACATTTGGGGACAGATGAGGTATTACAACACCCCTTGTAGCATGAAATCTTTAGGTGATAGAGTAAAACCTAATTAAAGCAGAATTAAATAGCTCCTAGCTCTTGGACAAGCATATTGCTTATTTATGAAAGAATAAAAAAATAACTGAAAGAAACAAAATATATTTACCTTCTTTACCAAGCGAAGTATGTGTCGGATGCCAATAAATTGTTCTCCTGCAATCTAGACCCCAAAAGTTCTGCAGAGTCCTTAGGCAGATTCAAATCCCTGACTAAGTCATTTAGTTCGGCTTGGGTTAATGGTTTAGGATCTCGGTCAGCTGTTGGCTGTTCATAAACATCATCATTGTCTGGATTTGGAGCTGAATCAGAATCTGAATTATATTGATCCAGACTCTCGGGTGGGCGGGGAATAGGAACTTCTGGACCATGGGGTACCGGCCTTATTGCAGATGGAAGACTTGGGTATTTAAAGCTCTCTTTATTCTTTGCATTATAACCTTTAACATTGCAAGAACAGAAGTAGCAGTCGTCGGTATGGTTTCTAGGCTCGCGCCATACCATAGGGATCCCAAATGGCAAACTTTTCTTTTTACCTTTGCTCCAATTTCTTAGTGCCGTAACACACGTAAGACAAACCTTGTGTGGAGCCCAACTTTTGTCTTGATCTCCTAATTTAATTCCAAAATAAGCATGATAATCTCTCTTAATGAAGGTCGTTACATTTGTCCTTTGTTTTACAACATACCAACCACAAATATAACAAAATATGTCTGGACTATGGGTACATCCTCTAGAAGCCATTATTAAAATTTTAAAGACGTAATGTTAGAATTATCTATCTGAAAAATATGAAAAAACGAAATTAATTAAAGATAAAAAAGGTAAAAAATTACAAAACGCCCCAAAATTGTTTTGCTAATAACTTTAAAACTGTGAGTGACAGAAAAAAAACTGGTAACATTTTTGAATTAAGCGCAGCGAACTGCTTCAGAATCACAACTCAAAATAAAGAAATCGATTTTCATGCAGACCGGGTGTAATTTATTGGTGTGTTTCATATATGCTGTTACAACGTGAGTTATTCCCCAGTATGGGTAAACTGCTAATAACGCATTGAATTGATATTGCGGGAGTCACCGAATGCAGTATGCACTGACTTGCATGCAGTTTTGTAATTTGAAAAACAAGTTGAGACTTTTAGTGGAAAGATTCCAATTTTAAGTAATGATTTCTGCTTTAAAGTTAGTTAGTAGTTTGCTTCATAAAGATAAGAATTGCTAAAATTTAGTTGGTTTAATTGATTTTAGTTGATTTAGTTGATTTTGTGTTATGTACATCAATATACGTATAGTAACTTAATTTTTGTTTTACAAAATCGACGTTCTTCAAATCTCTGTATCGGCCCTTTCACACAGTTAACAATTCAAACTTTATTTTCAAGTGCAACATTATTATATATGTATTGTAATCATTCCAACATTTATCTGTTTTTCATAACTGAACGATAAACCTTTCCGCTGGCATGCGAACAGAGGTCTCCATTATTAACCCATGTAGGCACAATACTTTGTATGGTGATTCAACATTTTGATATAGCATTCGTTTTGTTCAACATAGTGTACTAATGCTTGAAGTATCAAAATACTTGAATTATTGTACTCGAAATTAGTTTTGTGTAATTCATATTAATCAGTTTTGTGAAACACCTGTATTTTAGATGATATTTTTTGGGTCTAACAATAATGTTTTTAGGCAAAAACAACTAAAATATATCATGTAAAAGAATGTTTTTATAGATAAATTGATATAATGTAGCACTAGAGCTTTCAGAAAATGTATAACTTCATGGGAAATAAACGTTGTCTTCACTGTTCATTGTGTCTTCAAAGATTTCAGTTGTAATGCGTGAATTGAAAACATGAATACACCTGTACATAGCTGAAGTTAATGGCTGATTTTACTATCTTAGCACACTCAGAATGGAGGACAACATGCCAAACTTATATGTTCAGATGGTGCAGATCATTTTAGGACATGTTGTACATTTCTGTACGAGGATGGGTATTAAACTCAAAAAATATGGCCTGTTATCAGGGTTGGCCGCTCGCCTATAACACAGTACAGTTTGGAACAGTTATAGGAAAAATAATTAAATTCTCGATTTACAAAAAACATGATAGACTAAAATACTCCCAGTAATGGAAAAAACAAATCCATCCATCCCGGACCAAAGCATCGTCCAAGCACTTTCATTCCACTACATATTCACCTTCATCACTGTCAAGCTCTCTAAAAGTCCGTCGCAGCTTCTTCTCCTGAGTGAGTGAATCATTCCTGCAAAAGAAAAAAGACGCTCTACTGGAGCTGATGAAGGCAGCTGATTTTTTTGCAAATGTATTTAAAAATGTATTTGAAAATGTATTTCTAATTGTAAAATACATCAATAATAATGTATTTAAATACATATTTAAATACCCTGAAAAAATGTATTTATGAATACAGTATTTAAATGCAAATTGTATGTAAATATGTATCTAAGTATTTATGAAATACATTACTGCCCATCTCTGTATATACCTTAATGCATACTTGACCCTGGCATAAGCTCTCTGTTTTTGTTCTAATACAAGGTCTTGCCTTGACTTCCCCTGTTTACACCACAATAAGAAAGCATTTCTGGATGTATTGTGAAATTCAGCCACATAATCATTGCAATCAGGTCAACGTACATAGTTTTTTTCCCTAAAGGTATTTAAGTTCCAAGATACGTCTTTCAGTTCTACAGTTTACATCTTAATAAGCTAGAGCATGATTAAAGATACATATATTAATTAGCAATAAATCAGACTTATTACATTATCATCATCAAGTCTGGATCAGTTTAACTTCGCTTTACGTGTATCTTTACCTCTGACAGCACTGGAAGACAATCACTGTCAAATTCAGTTAAGAAGGGCATATGGTCAGAACTAGTATAAGAGTACAAAATTGTCATATTCAGAACTGCCTGATTTGCATCAGGTGCACATATGTACAGTGATCCAACCATGATACATTGTGCCAACTATCACTGACATAAGTAAAGCTATCACCAGGAAGATTACACATGAATGAAGGGGTCAAGTTATTATCTATACAGAAGGCTTTTAAGTGGTTACCAAACAGGGAATTATCATTAAGCACATTGATGATAGTTAATGTGCTTCTATCACTCTTATACTTTTTAATTTGTATATTGAAGGGTTTAATGTATTTCTTAATAAGTCCAAAGCAGATTTTGCTGTAAATGAATGCAAGACTAAATTAAACCTATTTTCGGGATTTCCTATTATATATCAGTTAAGGACTAGAAGCTTTTCTTATGAAGTGCGAATATATTATTCTCCAAATCAGGTGTCAGCAATTAATTTCCTCTGAGGTCCACATAGCTGTTCCTGTAACTCTACCAAGGTCCGCTACCTACACTTCTTTTTTTCCCCGATGTGTTTTCGTAATGTGGCCGACATTAGTTTTACCGAAATAAACTTATATTCCAATTTAGTTAAAAATATGTATATTTTAGAAAGTTATATAAATGCTTTGGCTTTGTTTTAGGCTTAAGAATTTTTGAAATTCTAGTATATTGCGTATTTCACTTATTCCCCATCGGGGGTCGGATCTGGACTGAGATCCACCTATTGGTAACCCCTTTTCTAAATCACGGTAATACAATTGTGGCGTTTCTGTCCTAAAAACTCAAAACAGAGGTGATTCGTATATGCAAACTGAAGACAGAACGAGTAACATTATAAGAAATTCTTTGTCGTCTCTTGATTTGGAAGACGAGGAAGCAGTATTGAAAGTTATGTATACTTGTAAATTAAACATATTGGTAAGACAGGGTGACCTAAAAAGGTGTAACACAAATATATATATATATTTTTTTTTTTTTTGCGAACATATATTTTGGATCACCCTGTACATTTAATAATTTATTACAAATGAAATTAAAGTAACTTTTTGGTCAATTCCTCCTACAATGAAAAGGCTTGCACATACTTGATAAAAATGACCGCGTCCAACTCTAAATTTGCTTCCACATTCACTTTCTTCAGGATTCTCCAAAAGCTGACTTTGAGATGTTCGGCTTCACATATATTTGCCAGTCACTATATGTTTTGAAATTCTGAAATTAGCAAACGTATTCATGCAGAGTATCATAATGACAAAAAAGATAAATACTCAGTATATATTGAGCATTTATAATATACGGTAATTCTATACATAAATGTATTTCCCATCGGGTTACGAGTTCCAGTGAGTGGGATATGCACTGGAACTGGGGAAATACACTTCTTTATAGAAATACTGTATAACCTAAATGTTCAAAATGTTCCCCATTCAATTCAAAGCGAGTTAGTATAATTAATAAGTTAATGTAATTCCCTTTGGGTTTAGACTTTTTGGCCACCCTGTACATATATATATATATATATATATATATATATATATATATATACACAAACCATGACTTTCACTTGAAGTTCGCTCATTCCATGCAGACTTCTGCGAATTATGAAATCGAATTTTGTGTTGTTGTTTACGTCTTGTGTAAAGGGACTGCATTTATCGAATCGTTATTTCAAGTTGGGAGTCGATTCGCGAAGGTTTGTGGCATCATTCATTTTGAAGAGTACAAATGGTGCGTATCGGGTATCACGTTAGAGAAGTTCCATTAATAAGATTTCATTCATGTATAAAACTGTGCTGGGTTCGAATCCTGGTAGAAATATCTTTGCATATATATATATATTGTATGACAGCCCTTTACCCACTCTGAAATGTGGAATTCCTACTTTGAACATTCCCAATTTCAGACAGTAAATAGGAATAGAAATTCCTAAAAGTTGGAATTAACTTGCAAACCTGAGTTCTTTGTTGTCCCTAGAATTTAGAGATGCTTTATGCGTGCGCATTTAAGTATGAACAAGCTCTTGAAATTGTAATTATTATTAATACAAATAGCGCCGGTCCTCGGATGATTTTTTCCCATCAGCTCCCTCCCTCCCTACACTTTTTTTTATCTTAACCTTAACCACTTTCATTCATCACGATTCTTTGCTTTCTACCACTCAGCCACTTTCCTATTTCTATGTGATGTAATCGCTATTGACACTTTGCTTTTAAATTATCTACAAATTTTCGCAAAACCATCGAGGTCAGATATAAGCAAGGTTATTACTAAAAGATTTTATCTATAATTCTTGTTTTTATTTTCTAAGAACCTTTAATATATCTAAACTCCGTTATAAGATTACACACAGTTAAAGATTAAGAAAGACCCGAAAATCCACTCTAAGTTAACTCATATAGAGAAAAAAAGGTTAAATATGAAATAAACGCACACATACCGTGTTCTCTGTCGCTGTATACAGCCACTATTGACAGAAAAAGTGTTGAACAAGATACAATATTATATACGAGTATATATATATATATATATATATATATATATATAATATAGAGAGAGAGAGAGAGAGAGAGAGAGAGAGAGAGAGAGAGAGAGAGAGTGATTCATAAATGTATTTCATATATCGCACAGTGCATTCTTGAGACAAAAGTAAGGAAAAAAGACCATATAAACATAGGTCGAGAAACCCGTAGGTTTCGAGCTATAACACACGACAGAAAAGTGAAACTCCTAAAGACTTTTTACATTTAATGCAAATATACAGTGTGATACATTTGCTTCATTAAAGTAACTGTTCGAAATTCTTTCCTACTTCTTGAATGCATTCCTCAGCACGTCACACCAGTGATTGTCTGACACACTCAAAAATTCCTGGAGTATTGCGGATCGTTTCGTAATTGTCTCGAACTCGTTGCCGCAATCCATCACGTGCTCGGACTTCTGTAACATAAACTAGGCTTTTAAAATGACCCCACAAGTAATAATCAAGAGGATTTAAATCTGGTAACCGAGGTGGCCACGGAATAGGACCACTGCGCCCTATCCACCTGTCAGGATACACAGTATCGAGATATTCCCTCGCTAAACGGGCGAAATGAGCTGGTGCACCATCATGCATGAACCATATTAGTCGTCGAGTTCTGATAGTTATATCTTCAAGTAGCACTGGCAAAGTCTGCTCAAGGAAACGCCTATACGAATTTCCAGTCAGTCGCTGCGGTAGCAGAGATGGCCGAGTTTCATTTTTCTCTCGCGTGCTATAGCTCGAAACGTACGGGTTTCTCGACCTATGTTTATGTGGTCTTTTTTCTTTACTTTGGTCTCAAGAATACACCCTGCGATATATGAAACACATTTATGAATCACCCTGTATATATGAGAGGAAATTCTTTAGAATTTAATTATACTATGCGTAAACATTTGTCTCGCGAACGCCCAGTTACACAAACGGCTTATGATACTTCTCTGAAAATATGTATTGTTTTGTGTAATCTGTATTTTGTACGTGTTTTTACATTAGATTCTTAACGTTTCAACGTTTTCATAGGATATATACACACACACACACACGAGTATATCAGAGCTGTGCCTAGCGGCGCTAATTATCGACGCTAGTTAATTATTAGCGAATCCATTAGCGGCGCTATTTTTCAAAATAGTTAGCGGAACAGATAGCACCGCTACATTTTTAGGTAATGTTAGGCACTAACCGCTAAGCGCTAATCTATTATATTATAATAAGAGAGCTGTCCGTCTGTCTGTCCGTCTGTCCGTCACACTTTCAGAAATTGTGAGAAAAAATTGTGAGAAAAAAATTCAGAAATTGTAAAAAAAATTCAGAAATTGTATTACGGGCGGCAATGTGAAGCTCAAGATTTTCATGACTGTGTTCTTTTCTGTAGTTTAGCAATGGGGGAAGGGTGGGGGTGGGAGTAATGGGGGATGGGTGGGGTAATGGGGAGGGGTGGGGGTAATGGGGGAGGGGGTTAGCCCCCAAGTTGTATGAATGGGGGTGAGGAGGTTTTGGGAGATACCAGATTCAGAAATGTTGACACAATGTGAAGCTCAAAATTTTCACGGCTGGGTTCTTTTTTTGTAGTTTAGCCTGTCTAACCGTCAGCGAAGCGGCGGGAACTGTACTAGTATAAATTAAAATGAATAGAGTCTTAGAATGGTATTCTCTATATTACGTTGCTTTTTGTGCATAATGCTGAAAGCAGAATGTATAATAATAAACAGTTTCCTGAACTGAGTATGTAAAGGAGGACAATGTCTTTTCAATAAATAAGTTAATTATAAATATCAAATTACGCGATTTTCTTGAATACCCAATAATCATTTTAAGGATATAATTTTGTTCCTATTTGACACTATAAAAGATAATAATAAATAGCGAACACATATAAATATATACAAGTGCATTATTATTATTAAAAAATAGTACTTAGCTATACATTTCATAAAAATTAGCGTCAAAATTAGCGTTAGCGTTAACGCCGCTAATTTAAAAAACTGTTAGTGTTAGCGTTAGCGGCGCTATATTTATCAGTTAGCGCGCACAGCTCTGGAGTATATATTTAATTCTCCTATCAACTCAAGGAAAAACAGTTTCCCTAATATCCCTCACAATTAGCTTGGACGAGTATATTTTATGACACCCCAAGTAAAGCTTTCCTAAAACGAACATGTATTATTTAGTGGGCTTGCTTTGACTCTCGAAACCAGACCAGGCCAGCGGTTCCTACTATATTTTCAAAAGAAAAAGTTACTTCAACAACCTCAGCCCTCCCCACCAACCAGTTTCCCTCCCCAACTGTAGTATATTCCTCCCAAGCGTTTTCATCTATTTCTATAAAAACATCTATTTCTTTAAAAATAGAACCGATCGCAAGCTCCTACTACATTTACGTGCAAAAGAAACTTCACTGCTTTTATCTCTAGAAATAATCTATAAATAACCTAGCAGAAGAGCTCGCCTATTATTATTCTAACTTATTTTTCGGGTGTTTCAATCCTCCAGGGTTCCCATCATACTTCCAGTCACTGCACTGTGGTATCATTTAATAATGTCAGCGTTCGTTGTTCAGTGGCAACACTGTTTCCCGATAGACAAAGTGAAGACACTGAGGTCAGGGTTTCGAACCTTGATGATGCTGGTAATAATAATAATAATAATACACGAGTTAAAACAATGGGCTGCATTAGTTGGTGTGAGCGCTGTACCAGTTTCTGGCCCTCCTGACTGATTATTATCATTTAAGAATTCCCATCATTGCTTTGAATTCAGACCAGGCCAGAACCTCTGTTATACCTTCCATATTCATGAAGAACACCTTTACTCCCTAATCTAGTCTAATTACCAATTTTACACAGCGTTTTAAAATATGACGGTTATAAAAGAAATCAAACCACGTTTCTATTTTCAAAATACCATTATAATCTTTATAATTTTCATAACTTTCGTAATCTATGACAAGATCTCTTCTAACAGCGTGTTTCCCTGATATGCAATTTCCGATTTTAGTTTAAATACTCTGAATAAGCGCGTTCTCTCTCTGGAATAAAATTTTATTTACAATAAATGTGTGTAATCGTGAGTCTACATCAATGGAAAATTTTACATGTTTTAAATATAAGAAAATGATGTTAATCATTTCCACTAGAATAGAAAACAAACAGTAAAGAAGATGTGTAACGTATATAATTATAAACTAAATACGCGACCATTTTAATGAATGAATCATTCAACAATCACTAATAGTACATAGTAACGGGTGGAATAAAAGTCAATTGTCACGCTTGAATTCTTGCTATACTGTATATAGAAAATCGGATCACCTGAAGATCAGGGCCCCCATGTATTCTTGTTTTTTGCTTTACAGTACCAAATATAATAATAAATTAAATTGAATGCCCGGTTAGGTCAACTGTACGTCCTTGACGATTGGTTAGGTTAAGTCGTGATATTTCCATTAATTTTAACGAAGATATCATTTGATAATTGAGGCTGGGAGCCCTGATCTTCAGGCGATCCAGAAAATCTTAATAGTAAATAAAGTATCTATAAAAAGTCCTTTTGAAATACAAAGAAAATAATTGAACTGGTACGTGTTTAAACTAAAATAAGTAGGTAATATTGGAAAGAACTGTAATGCACGGGATTTTACTTAACAGCATTGCCTATAAGAAGCGCATCCATAATATTATCGAATTACCTCTCAAATTTCTAAACAAATCTAATGCTATTTAACATCTGCTTGTGATTGAGTGTTGAAAAGTTGTTTCAACGCCTTTGGGGCGTTGCCTAGGCACACAATGTTCATTCTGCAGCAGATTAATCAGCTTACATGCATTAACTCCGGTTATTTGCGAAGCTTATTTTCATTATATTTGTGCGCATTGTATTAATAATATTTATACTATTATGAGTGCTAATTGCCATTATAATAAAGATTCAATTGCATACAGTTTATTATCATTTAAAATGAGCATTTTGAATAGTTAAAAATATGCTTAAATATATATTTAAATACGATTATAGTTACTTTTTTCTTAATTTATAACGTATAAACCAGTGAATTTATAACTAAACTTTGCATGTTTGATTTGAGGTTAAACTAATATGTACATAGTATGTAAATCTGCGTTCATACTGGATAAAAGAGCAGTTCCTTTATATATATATAATATACATACATGCATATATCGCATGCATACTGCATATAAAGGAAGAATAAACTAGCAGCATTTATTAAATATAAATCCGAAATGTCGTAATTACATTCTCACGTGTGTAAAATACTAAACAAAAAAAAATTAATATTCATTCTTGGTAGAAACACATTTTGTGACAAGTGATTAAGAACAATTAGGTTCCACTTACAATATCCCTTCATCAGCGAGTAAGAATAAAATTGTGTATTTGTTTATAGGTAAAAGCGTACCTGTTGTATTCCAATTTGCAAATAGGGCGTGTCTAGTTTCTGTTTCGTAAATTGGATTTATGTTAAAATGGTTGTATTGATTTTAAATGTTCAAATGCTTAGCGATGTTTATGCAAATAGAATGTTAAATAACGGCTGTGTTTCTTCTTCTCGCGTGTGTGAATATTTCAGAGAGTGTTTTCAGAGAAAAGAGATTGTTTGTATGCCAGACAATGAGAAGAAAAGAGAAGAGAGAGAGAGAGAGAGAGAGAGAGAGAGAGAGAGAGAGAGAGAGAGGAGAGAGTTGCGCATTATATCTTCAGAGAGGAGAGAGAGAGAGAGAGAGAGAGAGAGAGTCGGGAAGTAAATAAATACAAGATGGTGTGTGTGTATATATATGAGGGTCATGGAAGAACGAAGTACACGTATTAAATAAACTAAGAATGCAAAAAAAATAAATAAAAATAAAGAAGGGTGGTATTTGTGTATTTACGAATTGTTTAAACCTAAAATAGTAAGAGAGGGATTAAACTCACCACAAAAAATATCATTAATGATTAAATGTAAAAATACTCCGAAGGACAAATACTTTTAGTAGATATAAATTCAATATATTTTAGCTTGCTTTTGCCTCTCTGATTTTCCATTGTGTAAATCTTTGATAGAAAGTGTTAACAAAATAGTGAAAAATTTCCCTGTATCTCTTAACGAAGGACTTAACTAAATATAACATTTTAATGTTAACGGAAAACTATATGTAAACATTTTTTTTTGTAACTTGATGTTGAAACTTTTTGTCCATTAAGACGTTATCAGTATTATTGTTGTGTTTGTTGTTGTGTTGTTGTGTTTTGTTGTTGTTTGTTAGGAATTAAATTGAGATCATGATTAATAATGCTAATCAGTGAGGATAGTCGGAAACTGGCACAGCGCTCAGACTCGGCAAACGCTGCCCATTGCGCTAATTCTTGGATTATTATCAGCCAACACTATCGTGAGTCGAACCCCGATCTCAGTATCTTCACTTCTCTTACAGCAAAACGGTCTTACCCACTGAGATACGGGCGTTGGCCACCAACTAATTAGGTCGAAGAATCAGTCACTGAGTGTACAAAAAATCTACCTTAAGCACCATACTGAACCATATTTATCTGCCAAAAGAAACCAAAAAATAATAGTTAGTAGAGAGCAGCTTTCAAATATTCTGGGATAAATAAACTTTTTATAACAAAAAAAAAAAAAAAAAAAAATCATGATATGGCAATCATAAAATCAATATAAAACAGACCATTCTTAATAACTGATTATATTGCAAAGCATAAAATAAAGAAAATGCTTTCGAGTCGTTAAATATTGATGTAAAATTCCTTTTGGAGATATGCAATATGAGTTAAGAAAGTGTATGGAACCAAAAGCAATTATACACTACCTTTCTGATACTTTTGCCAAAAAAAAAAAAAAACCAACACTAACTTTTGATTATAAGTGTATATATATAGATAATATATTATTATGGGATTTATATCCTGCCAATAAAACTTATCATTATCATCAATAATAATAATAATAATAATAATAATAATAATAATAATTTTTGCGTAATTATGTTTCGCATATATAATGAATTACAATTTCCTATAGAGATTTAACTAACTAACTAACTAACTAACTAACTAACTATATATATATATATATATATATATATATATATATATATATATATATATATATATTATAATATATATATATATATTATATATATAAAATGTGTTTTTACTATCTTATTATAATTATTTTCCTTTTATTTCCAAAGAAACATTTACCATTATAAATATTAACATTTTTCGCTACAAAAACGCAGCAAAGATGAAGCAACCTGACTTTTTTCCCCCCAAAAAAACAAATTTCATTTATTTTCTAACCTTTTCGGGAGGAGCGAATTGAAGGAAGGCGCGCAGAGATTCATTCTTCAGTATGAAAATGTTCAGTATGAGGTAATTGAAGTTCTCCTCATACTGATCAGTATGACTGAGGGTGTAACTCTATACCTGTGACCTATAAACCTTAGGCAGGTCAGGTCACAGGAGGGGAACATTAATTTAAAATTAATAGCAGAGAAAATTGCTTTTTTTTTTAGTTTTTTTTTAGTTTTTTCGAGTAAATTGAGAAATTGAGTGATATGGAATTTTGTTTTGTAGTTAAGGCGTAGAATGTTTATGAAAGAGAGAGAGATGAGAGAGAGAGAAGAGAGAGAGAGAGAGAGAGAGAGAGAGAGAGAGAGAGAGAGAGAGAGAGAGAGAGAAATATATATATATAAGTGCTGTGTATGTCAAATATATATAGAAAGCGAGAGAGACAGAGTGAATAAATAGACAAACACTCTTCATGGCAGATAGATAAAAACATACGAACAGGGAGAGAGATAAATATTCAAGCTTTGTTCATGACAGATAGATAGATAAATAGATAGATAGATAGAAAAAAGTAGTTATACAAGCACTGTGCATGACCTTATTGAACGAATAACAGAAAATGAGAGAGAGAGAGAGAGAGAGAGAGAGAGAGAGAGAGAGAGAGAGAGAGGGGGTGCCTGCACATAATTATCACTTGGGACTCGAGACCTTCACCTTCCCAAAAAATAACGATGACGTCATCGAACGCTTAATTAGACATTAATGACGTCACTCGAGGTATAATTCATCAAGAAATGAAATTTAAGTCGAAATGGAATTTCGGGATTAAAAATTTACATAAATTTTAATTTTAATATTTTTTTTTCTAATTAAGAAGATTGAATTTCGTTTTTTCTTTACAATATTATTATTAATATTATTATTATTATTATTATTATTATTATTATTATTATTATATATTTACAGTATTAAGTTTTCTTTCTTAAGTAAATTTATGGTTATTAAGGATTAATAAATTTAACAAATATTTGAAAATTTAAAACTATATATACTGTATACACACATATATATACACAGTATATGTGTATATACAGTATATATAGTGTATATACAGTACTCTATAGTATATATATAATATATATAGTGTATATACAGTATATATACTGTATATACACACACATATATAACTTTCTCCGAATTACTGACAAACATTTAGTGTTATTTTACGAAGTAAACGAAAATTGTACCCGTGTTAATATAAATACTTATGTATTATCTATTCAATAAATGCGTCGTAGATAGTATAATTTACGAAATTTAATTTCCCCCGCCCCCGCGAAATTTTTCTATGTTTTTTATATTCTTGACTTTGTTAATGGTATGTTAAGTCACATTATTGCTCAAAGATGCAAAAATTAATACTAATATTTAAAATTAGCGATAATTTATATTTACAATCAAGATATTTCGCTGTAAAAGTTGAAAACATTAAATCTAATAAATGTAATTAGATATTCGTTAAGAATGCAACCTCCCTCCCCCCCCCCCCATTCCTCCCCCCGTATTCTAAATATGGGGGATGTTTTTGGGTTAGGGGAGATCGTTTCTCTTTTCTTAAATCCTTCTGTAATCCAAGAACGATGTGAGATGCTCAGAGACATGCTTTTCGTTCGCTGAGAGAGAGAGAGAGAGAGAGAGAGAGAGAGAGAGAGAGAGAGAGAGAGAGAGAGAGAGAGAGAAAGAGAGAGAGAGAGAGAGAGAAGGGCGGTATGAGAAGTATTGCTTTGTGATTAATTCCCACTTGAGGACATTCACAACCCCATTTGCGGTATACAAAAGCGGAAATACTCAAACTAGGAATTCCATCTTTAAGAATTGGGTTTCCTGATTTGGGAAAGGTAAAATGAGGATTATAACAGGAATATTCTCTTGTAGAAATTCGGAATGGAAATGGATCTATTTGAGAATTGCATCCTAGGAGATTTCCAATGGAAAAATGTAATGATGGAGTTATTTAACCTCCTTCCAACATCTAAGATCATACACTAACATAATAAATACTAAATGAGGCATTCAATGAACTCTGTCCTGCGATTATAATAAACACGACTTATAAAAGGCGAAATAAATCGTGGCTACATACTCCCTTAACTCTACAAACCATCCGACAAAAACATTTAATATATAAACACGTGAGAAAAGGTACAATGCCTCAAGAAATATACACCAGTTACAGAAACAGACTAAATAACCTAATTAAAAAGGCAAAGGCAGAGTATAACAGCAATAATTTCGAGGAATGAAAAGACGATTCTGAGAAACAATGACAACTTATCACAAAAACTTTACATAGCAAAAAAGAACAAATGTTTTCTCACAAACATAACTGCAAGTAATATAATTTTCAGATATTAGATATAGTCAATCATCTAAATAATTGCTTTGCTGCCGTAGGAAAAATAACAGCTGATCTCATAGCGCCTTCGATACACAGCTATGAAGAATATCTTGGCAGTCTTCCAGGTCATATTTTCCTCTTCTCTCTTATCTCTCCCAGAGAGGTCAAAACGTCAATATCCACCCTAAAAACAAATCATGTCACGTCGATTCTATTCCAAAAGCAGTCTTTAAGCACTGTTCAGATACTTTATCTCTCCCTCTGTCAATGTTATTCAATTTATCCCTCGGTCAAAGAATTTTCCCTGACGTACTTTAAAAGCACGAGTATGTCCCATATTCAAATCAGGAGACAAATCACTACCTTCGAATTATCGACCTATATCCATCTTACCTACATTCGGAAAGATATTTGAAGAACTTGTGTACACGCAGCTCTCCAAATATTTCGAAGAAAATAGCCTCGTATCGAAGTATCAGTTTGGTTTTAGGGAAGGCCATGAAACAAGCGACGTGATCTCTGCCATATTAGACGTATTATATAAAAACCTTAATAACAAAGATCTTCTGTTCTCTTTCTTATGGACCTACCAAAAGCCTTTAATACAATTTCCCACAACATATTTATAAATTATCTCATTATGGCGGAGGGAACGTGGCATTAAGTTGGTTCAAATCATACCTGGCCAACGGAAGTCAATACATCAAATATAATAACATTATTACAATCGAACTAAAAATTACACATGGAGTTCCCCAAATAAGCATTTTGGGATCCCTACTATTTTTTATCTATATAAATGATTTTCACAACCCTCATAACGGGAAAGGCTTCAACATTGGATGCCACCTCCCTAATATATTCAAATGAAGTAGTAAATAGAGACACTGCGACAGTATGTGACTGAAACCAATAAATTAACCTTAAAAATAATAGGAACTTCCTTTTAATCACAAAAAAGAAATTAATACCAGATTCCAATATTATTATCAACTTGCACATAATATTGTGTGTCATTGAAGGGAAATTATTAAGGGTTGTGCTTGATGACAAACTATCCTTTCTTCAATATATTGAAAACATAGATCATAAGTAAGATAAACTATTGAAATTCTCGTTTATGTTAACAAAATTACATTTCTTTCCCACAAATACACTTAAAACGCTGTACTTCTCTCTAGTTTATCCACATCTTACATACATTATTACTCCATGTGGGAATGCATGTGATTACATCATTAACCCTTTAATCATAAACCAGAAGAGAATAATTAGAAGAATAAACAAGAGTGATTATTATGCTCATACTTCAGAGATCTTTAAGCAACTGCGTATATTAAAATTTAAAGATATATTTGAAGTACAGATGTAATCCCTAATGATCACAATTACAAAACAATTTGTCTCAGCTATACTAATCGAAAATATAATGAACACTTAGCTAAGTCACGAACATTAAACAAGGTACAGTATATGAAGAGTGAATATATCTTAAAGGCAAACTATACTCTTGAGTATAGTAGAAATTCTTACACTTATTTAGCGGTGAGTTATTGTGGAACAATTTATCGAGTGAATTAAAAACAACCAATATTCTCTCATCTTCTATAAAGCAATTAAAACTTAACAAATTGCAAAGTTACTGAAGGCACTCTTTTTTTTTTATTACTGTTATTATTTATTATTACTTTATTACTGTTGTCATCATTCAAATTCTCATTATCCTTCTAATAATTTTTCCTGTCACTTTTCACTACGCATTTATACTGGTTTCATTATTCTTTGTATTAAGCTTCTAATATATGTATATGTTCTACAGGATATTATAATGTTATAATGTTATAATGTTTCAGACCAACAAAGACCCTAGGATCCACTCATGGCTGGTCTACCTAACTGTGTTCGTAATTGTGTATTGTGTATGTCCTCCGTGGTTCAAAAAGAAACGCAACCCATTGGAGAATGCATATATCATTGTAACCTAACCCTTTTCTTTCTGTTTCGGATTCGTTTCTTTGTGAACACCTTGTAGTTTGTAAGTTTTCTTATAAAAAATTATAAAATTTATAAAATTTTAAAACTGTATGTTTTAAAATGTTCAGAATATAAGAGAATATGACTTAATCTGTAAATTATTTTTAGTTTTTTAAGTCTACCGTAAAAAATTATAAAAAATCTCATAATTATATCTATTATATAATTATAATAATTAGGCCTATATCTAATTAGTAGATTTCGGCCTTCAAAGCATGCACTCTTGCTAAAGGCAGTTTACAACTGTATACAACATCTGTAGTTATCATAATAAGGAAATTATACTCAGCTTTGTAAACTCTGTGTATATATATATTTGTAAATAAATAAAATAAATATGACAGGGGGGACCCAAAACTTTACGGGGGATCCGAACCACCAGTCGCTATATAATCTGGTCACAGAGAACGGTCACCCATGCAACTACTGCCCAGACCCAACGTCGCTTAACTTCGCTGATCGATGGAATGTGATGTTGCGATACTGGCCACGACGTCGCCCGACTGAAATAGGAAATGTTAGGATCTGGAATTCCTTTGTCTGTCATCAAAGGATCGCAATCAGCGAAGGAAAACTGGAACTTATACATAATATTTAAGTAATGGGCACTAATGCCCATACTTGGATTACTCAGTGTCCTGTTCGCAGTTAGTTGTACCACAAGAATTTTAAAGCGCGCTATGGGGCCGCTAATAAGATTATAGAAATGGAGTTAATACTTTTTTAATCCTGTGAACAAATCTTTTCCACTCGGTTTTGATTTTAGTGCGTGGGCAGTCATCATCTGAAAATAGTACCTAATATTATTGCCTCAGACATTTAAACCTGAAATAGTAAATGCTTAATTCTCTTAATCATTGTGCCATCATGAGGTTAAGCAATTTAACTGTTTGATAGAGTATATATATATATATATAAATAAAGTGGTTAGTAGATAAATGGGTACCCTGGGTGGCCTAGTGGTTAAGATGCTGGGCTGCTGGTGGGGCGTGGTTCGGATTCCACGTTAAACTGTAGGTCTAAGGTGGAGTGAAAAGCTTGACCTTCGTCAGAATGAACAATTCGGGCGGAAGCTAACCAAAGGTGTATACACACACACACACACACACACACACACACACACACGCACACACACACACACACACCAAAGGTATATATATATATATATATACCTTTCAACTGTTCCGCGCGATGATTCCTCATTTCACGAAGGTCAAGCTTGTCGCCCCTCCTCTCGAGTTGGCCTGGTGAAGTAGTGAGTTGGTTTCTTGTACTCTCCACCTCACATAGCCAGGTACGCCCGGCTCATCGGGGATTGTTATGAGCCAGGCGTCTAGTCTTCTTTTGAAGATGTCCACTGTAACCCCATTCGTATTCTTTAGGTCTTTGGGCAGCTGATTAAACAGTTTTGGTCCTCTCACAACAAAACTATTTTCTTTCAGGGTTAAGGATGTTCCCTGTCTAGCCTTTAATTTGGGAACATGACACAGTCTTCCTTTTCTACTTTCCACTGTTGTTTGGGGAGTTATAGGGTTCAGAGTAAGATTAGGGACTAGTTTCTCCATTATTTTCCAAGTGTAAATAATGGTGTATCTCTCTCTCTCCTCCTTTCCAGTAAATATAGGTTTAATTCGCGTACCTTTCCCAGTAGTTTAGTTCTTTGCACCCCTTGATCTTGGCTGTGAAGCTTCTCTGAATCCCTTCTAGTTGTCTAATGTCTTCTTTTTTATATGGGCATATTAGGACCGAGCAGTATTCCAATTTGGGTATGATCAGTGTTTTCAGTAGAGGAATCATTATATTCCTATCCCTTCGTTTATAGGTTCTCAGTATCTGCCCAGTTATTCTCTTTACTCTGTTTACTGCTATCTTATTTTGTGTTTCAAATTTCGCATCATCAGTCATTACAACCCCTAAATCTTTTGCTTTGGAATTTCTCTGAATTTCCTGTCCATTTGGGGTATAATATTCCATGGATTTTAGGTCCTCTCTTTTTCCATACCGTAAGAGCTGAAATTTCTCAGTGTTAAACTTCATATTGTTGTCTTCCGTCCACTTGTAGATTCTGTTCATGTCTGTTTGTAGAGATCCTATATCTTCTGGGTTTCTTATTTTTCTACTGATCTTTGTATCATCGGCAAAGGATGTTACTGTGCTGTCTCTGGTAACGTCCTCATCTATGTCAGTTAGCATGATTATGAAGAGTAGTGGAGCTAATTCTGTTCCTTGTGGTACTGAGCTGAGGACCTCTGATTCTGATTAAGATGCTCCTTGTACTGTAACGATTTGCCGCCGCTCACTAAGGAAATTATATATCCATTTTCCTACTTTTCCTTTTATTCCCATATATTTCATTTTATGTATTATGATTCCATGGTCACACTTGTCGAACGCCTTAGCAAAGTCTTTCCAGTGCATCAATAATGTTGTTGTAATGTTCCATTAGGTGTGATGGGCATGATCTGCATGACCGAAACCCATGTTGGTTATAATTTAATTTTTTCTGAGTTTCCAAAAAGTCATAGATTTTCTGTCTAACTATCCTTTCAAATATTTTAGTGAGATGGGATGTAAGCGATATTGGCCTACAGCTTTTGGCCTCGTATCGGTCTCCTCCTTTATATATTGGGACTATGTTCGCGCTCTTCAGGATGCTCGGTATTTCTCCCATGTCTAGTGATCGTCTCCATATCCAATATAGGGGCTCAGCGATTGCATTCTTGCAGTTTTTTATCAATGTGGCATTCCATTTGTCCGGTCCTGCCGCTGAGTGTGCTTTTAGTTTCCCTATAGCTTGTGTAATATCATTTGTCGTAAAGTCGAAGTCCGTTATACTTTCCCCTTGTAGTTCTTCTTCAAAGAACGCGTTTCTATCGCATATCAGTTTGTCAGTTTTTGGGATACTGAAAGATGATTCGTACTGAGAGCTTAATATTTCGGATGTTTCTGTTAGATCATCAGATAAAGCACTGTCTTCGTTTTTCAAAGGTCCAATAGTCGCATGGTTTTTCCGACTCCTTTTTTGCAAAATTATAGAAGTACTTTGAGTTAACCTTTATCGCCTCTATAGCGTCGCCTTCTTCTTTTTCTGTATGCTTCTCAATTAGTTCCTGTATAACGCAGTCGATACTCTGCAGTTTATCATTTAATATTTTTCTGATGTTGTTATCTTTACAGTAACTTAATTTTGCAGTCACTCTTTTTCTATTTCGGAACAATGACCTCTTTTGTCTTTCGAACCTGCTTCTTTTTCCCCTTTGTTGTATTTTTGGGACATATCTTTCCACAATTTCCAGCGTCTTTTCTTCTAAGGTCGTTAGCATCTCTTCCGTTGTCTTGGCCTCGAAGATGGATTTCCAATCTATTACTTCCATGCTGGATGCAACATCTTCCCAGTTTATAGCTTTGGAGTGAAAATTAAAAATTTCGAATTTGTTTCTTTCTGTTGTTCGTGTTCTTTTCTTTCTTGCTGCTTTTATATTGGTTGTTATTTCAATAATGTTGTGATCCGATATTATAGTTGAGGATATTTCTACATTATCAATTAGGTTGCTGTTGTTTGTGAACACCACACGTAGGCAGTTGTGTTTTCTTGTGTTTTCTGTGATTTCTTGCGTTAACATAAATTCATCAGCCAGAGCTAGTAGCATTTTTACCTGCTCCTGGTCTTTCCGTGTGCCCCCCTTGTCCTGGTGTACACATATATTTTTTCCTATCCTTTTATATTTCATGAATGGAAAATTAAAATCACCACAGAGAAAAATATCTGGGGTTGGAGAGTGTAGATCTTTTACCCATTTTTTTTACCTCTGTAACGGAATCAGAGAATTTTGAGGGTGGCGTGTTCAGGGGTCTGTACATTACAATTAGCACCATATTTAATTTTTCAACTTTTGCTGCTCCACATTCTCCGTAGCTGTTTAAAGGTATATTGAGGTATATATGAGGTGTATATATATATATATACACACACACACACACACACACACACATATATATTATATATATATATATATATGATACACACAGACAGTGCATGGAACAAGGAACTCTTCTGGGAAAATTAAATCCACTATAGTCCGAATAAGTAATGGTAAATGACAAATACCATAGTTTTTCTTTTTCATGATGCTAGCCCGACGTGGGCAACGGGTCACTCGCAAAGAGGTCCCATAAATATAGCTTCCCTCACCAGCTACCTGCAAAGCAGACAGGATCCAGCTTTGGGACAAAGCTGGATCCTGTCTGCTTTGCAGGTAGCTGGTGAGGGAAGCTATATTTATGGGACCTCTTTGCGAGTGACCCGTTGCCCACGTCGGGCTAGCATCATGAAAAAGAAAAACTATGGTATTTGTCATTTACCATTACTTATTCGGACTATAGTGGATTTAATTTTCCCAGAAGAGTTCCTTGTTCCATGCACTGTCTGTGTGTATCATAAAAAACTCAGGGGACCATTCTGAGTTCATTCCCATATATATATATATATATATATATATATATATATATATATATATGATGAGTTTAACTTAAGCAATGGGACATGGAGCTGATAGAATATATATATATATATATATATATATATATATATATATATACGAAACCATGTAACAAAAGAATTTTAAATATATTAAAAAATTTACTGACGTCTTTTTAACAAATTAATTTTCTTTGTCTTTTGACAGCCATCCAATTAGTTTCTCGTAAGACCTCTGATTTTGATGCATTCGTATTGATTTCAATTATATATATATATATATATATATATATATATATATATATATATATATATATGCACGTATTTAAAGGTTAAAATCTTCTCATTCTATAAGAGGTAAAAGTAGCGAAAAATGGCTCGATTTTTATAATTAATCCTTTAATATAACGTTGGTTGACCTTGGTTTTTCTTCCGCCCGAATTGTTCATTCTGACGAAGGTCAAGCTTGTCATTCCACCTTAGACCTACAGTTAACGTGGAATCCGAATCCCAGTCCCACTAGCAGCCCAGCGTCTTGACCACTAGGCTACCCAGGGTATCCATTTATCTACCAACGAATTGTTTTATTGTGTGGAAGGATGAACAGGGTTTTGTCTGTATATATATATATATATATATATATATATATATATATATATATATATATGTGTGTGTGTGTGTGTGTGTGTGTGTGCGCGCGCGTTGTAACTTCTTTTGTTATTAAATATGACAGTAGGACACAGTTATAAAATTTTATATTGCATTTTAATAATTTTGCGATTGAGCACTCGTTTAAAAGCGCCCTCTGTTATTGTCAGCAAGAATTCAACTTTTATTTTAAATGGAAGTTGATTTATTAGGTTGAACTCAAATTTTAAAAATTTGTTTTCGTTAGTCTTGAAATGAATTTACTGACCTAAAATTATACCATATATATATATATATATATATATATATATATATATATATATATATATATATATATATATATATATATACATCATAAGATATGGAAAATCCTCTTCAATTCCTTGCATACTCAACTTTTCTTTTACTTTTAGATTTGTTCTCCCTGTAGATAAAATTTCCATATTCGTGTCTTTATCAATTTTAAGGAAGCGAAGTTCGTAGGAAATTACTGACTTTGAAAGAGGATTTAGCAGTTATAATAATGTTTGAGGTTATTCAACCTCTTTCGTAAAGACAAAAGGCATATATCATTTTTGTGTGGGATCTGAACCATTTTCGGGTCGCTACATTATCTGAATACAAATGACGGTTACCTATCCAATTTACTAAAAGGAGCTAACGTCACTTAACTTCGCTGATCTAAGGGGAGGCGGTGTTGTGACGTGGCCACTAAATAGCCTAGAGCAGTGGTTCCCAACCGGTTTTGGCTTATGGCCCCCTTAAGAACCTTATTTTTTTCCTGTGGCCCCCATAAGCATTATTTTCAGTAGGTAATATGCAGATTTAACTCTATTTTACAAAATAACATTTTCCTGTGGCCCCCTTCAAATGTGCCATGGCCCCCATGGAGCCATATGGCCCCCGGTTGGGAAACACTGGCCTAGAGTACGTAACTGACCATAGGAATATTGGAAGGAGTCAGCGTCCAATAGCCAATAAAGTATAACGAGCATTCCGTTATAACACAAGCATTTCGTCAAGTGCGAATAGAGTTAAAAATGATTCAAGAAAGTTAAAAACATTTCACGTGCATCCCATCCTGGACACATAAAATTAGGTCACAAATTAAGAAGTACACTTCGTTCTCCGAAATAATAAATGGAAAAAGTCCTTATAAACTGCAACAATATTTAACGGAAGTCGAAAGCCATCCAGAGATCTGAAAGAACCATCTATGTCATTTACATAACATGAGCTATAATTGTGACTGTCAAAATCAAATAGTGTTCGTTCATCTTTCAGTCTTTTGAGAACTTGTGTTTTCAGATGCGTTGAAGTTTACTCTTTTCTAATAATGAAATTGTACGAATCTGTCCACATCGTGCACGGGTGTTAATTGAGATATTTGCGTGTCAATACAAAACATGAAGGAGTGTCTGCTATGGCTCGGAGATAGGTTTGAGGCACAGGAAGGTTACAGTTGATAGTTGTATGAAGTAAGTGGGATTGTGGGAGAGCTATAATCAATACATCACCATTCATTAGAATGGATTCCTCCGTTTATAAAGGTAGTTCTGTATTTCTTCCTATAGCGGAAATTTTCCATAGAAGATGGTACTGCAGTTCACACTGTCCATACAACCCACAAGAGCCACCATGGCATCATAACTTTTCCATTGCCCTTATGACCTGTTACCCAATTTGAATCCAGTTGTGCATGTCTGGAACATCTTGCATGAACTGATCTCGAAAAAATAATTATTTTAAACCAACTAAAAAAAAAGAAGTTTGATTTACATATAATACCATGCACAGACCAGGATTGCAAAACTCATAGAAACGATATGCAAAAGTGTTGCTGCATATTGCAAAGTCGTGAAGTGTAAAATATAATGTCAAAGGACATCCATAAATGTAGTATTTACAATGCCTGTAGCAAATTCAGCTTCATATATACGCTTATATATAGCTAATAAAAGTTCCTTAAATATAGGGTATATTTATCTACTCTTGTCACACCTGACACACACCCACACCCACACACACACACACATATATATATATGAAAAAAACTGCCCCACCAGGGTTCGAACCCACAACCTATTAAGCAGAAGGTGACGGCGATAGTCACTACACTACGACATATATGTAATTACATACAAATAATAAGTAAAATTTATCACTAAATATTTTTAAAACTATGTATCTATTCATGTATAGGATGTTTGCTTAATTATACTTTAATCTGAAGAATATTAATTCAAATAAATGATGAACCATTACATGAAAAATCCGGTGGCCGAAGCTGAGCCAAATCCGGATCTGGAGTTAAATTATGGCCCTTTAAAACAATTTTATTGGTTTATAATTGATGTCTAATTGGTTTTCGTGTGTTATTACCATGTGCTATTATCATTCTGTATGTTATTATTACTATTACAAGGCTTGTACAGAGCGTGTATTACGCCTGTATGCGAGTTTAATTTATAAAGAAAGGCTGTCATATATTATTACATAAGGAAAGGAATATATACGATTATATATATATATATATAATATATATTATATTCGCTTTGTTATATGTACTGTACATATGGAAAGGAAATTATATATATATATATATATATTTAATATTTAAAAAATATGAATATTAATCGCTGTATCTGAGTTACTGGATGCTTTGATGTTTCTCCTTGTTCCGGGTTGTAAGTTCGAATTTTATTCACTCTGTGGTATTTATGGTCTACCCTGTTATTTGTTAATGGTGTCTTTTGAAGGATAGGGAGTAGAGGTAAATTCCTCTTGTAATAAGTTTATTTTCACTTGAAAAGAATAAGCTCTTGAGGGAGGGAATATGGCCTCTCTTACATGTCCCTCTTTAAGATAATTAATTCTCAAGCAAAGCCCCCCAATTCTTCGTTCTCTTCAGGCTACAGAGGCTTATAGAGGTGCTTGGGTAAAGCGGTTTACATAATTTTGGGAATTTAAAGGATGCTCTGTATTGTTATAATTATAAACAATCAATTTGGAAAAAAACAAATGTTATTAATAATTTTACTTAACATTATATACATATACAGGTTGAGTCAAAAGTTTGGAAACATAGGAACTATGCTTTTCAATGCAAATATATATATGTATATTTGCATTGAAAAGCATAGTTCCTATGTTTCCAGACTTTTGACTCACCCTATATATATATATATATATATATATATATATATATATACATATATATATATATATATATATATATATATATATATATATATATATATATATATATATATATATATATATATTATATATATATATATATATATATACAGGGCGTCCCAAAAAAATGTATACACACTTTAACAGCTGATAGCTCAATTGATGTTTCTTTCTTTCCAAGTTAAACCCATTAGAATTAATAATGGCAGTCACTAAGCTTTGAACAAAGGAAATTCATTCTAAAATGCTACTGGAAGTGTGAAAACGCAGTTGAAGTGCAAAGACAGTTTAGGAGGGTGTTTCAAACAGATCCACCAACGCGAATTACCATCACTCGAATTAGAGATAAGTTTGAAGCCGATGGAACTGTTCAGAATGTCCACAAGAAGCGTTCCGGAAGACCACGGACATCGACGAGCCCCACAAAGCAAGAAAGAGTACTGGAAACGTATCACCAAAGTCCAAGAAAATCTGTGCGGCAAGCGAGTCGTGAGGTAGGAATTTCAGAATCGTCTGTCCAACGCATTTTGAAGCGCTGTCAATGGAAAAGTTACATTCCAAGATTAGTCCATGCTATTAATGAAGATGATCCGGACCGAAGAGTGGAGTATTGCGAGTGGTACTTGGCACGATGTGGATGTGGATTGGACGAAGGGGTTTCGTAGAATACCCTCCGCGTTCACCAGACCTCACACCACTAGACTTTTTTTATGGGGATACTTAAAAGACAAAGTCTACGCTATAAAACCTGCAACAGTCGCTGAATTGAGAGCAGCCATTGAACGAGAATGCACACAAATACCAAACGAAATGTTTCGTGATGTTTGCGATTCCATTGCTTCGCGTTATCAGCAGTGCCTGGACCAGAACGGACGTCAGTTTGAAAACAGGCGTTGACAAAACAATTAAATAATGTCTGTAGATTCTATTACATTTTGAAAATGAAATGTATTTTAATAAACACTGCCTTTATAATTATTTAAAGTGTGTATACATTTTTTTGGGACGCCCTGTATATATATATATATATATATATATATATATATATATATATATATACAGGGTGTACATAAAGTCAGGATCTATTTTTGTGAAATAATTATTTTTTTCTATTTTTCTTTTCAGAAGCCCTTAGAATGAATACAGAAGAGCGTGTGGCAATAGTAATTTGGCGAATCGAGGGAAAGAAATACAATGACATCAGAGAGAAGTTTAGAAGGAGATTTCATAAGCCGGGCCCAATAGACAAGACAATACGAAAATTGGTGAACAAATTTAAACGAACGGGATCTGTAAATGATGAAGCAAGATCAGGACGACCGTGTATGTCAGATCTTACCGTGAATGCAGTACGCGGAATTATCACTGAGGAGCCACGTACGTCCGTTCGTGCTGCATCACACAGACTCGGCCTCCCGACGTCATCTGTGCACAAAATTCTGAAAGTTAATTTGCAGAAGAAAAGCTATCATTTGAAGGTTTTACATGATTTACATGAGGAAGATTTCCCTCGACGAAGTGCTGTGTGTGCTGATCTCGTAGAACAAATCTGGAGTGATAATTTAATGGACAACATTCTCTTTAGTGATGAAGCCACTTTCCATACGTGTGTAAAAGTAAATCGCCATAACTGTCGAATTTGGGCAGATGAAAGACCGAATGATTTCGTCCAAAATTGGGAAAGAGACTCACCTAAAGTTAATGTCTGGATGGGTTTAACAAAATGTAAGGTTTATGGTCCTTTTTTCTTTGCTGAAGCTACAGTTACGGGGCTTATTTATCTGGACATGTTGCAGCAATTCCTTGAACCTCAGCTGATTGGGGATAGGATTGTTAGTACCGTCGTCTATCAACATGATGGTGCTCCTTGTCACTATGCCAAAATTGTTCAGGATTATCTAAATGGACGTTTTCCAAATCGCTGGATCGGACGCGGAAGCAACAAAAGACCTTGGCCAGCGAGATCACCAGATTTAACCCCTTTAGATTTCTTTGCATGGGGCTTTATCAAATCGCACGTCCATCAGACGAATATTACGAGTCTTGAAAACTTACGTACACGTATACGAACTGCTGCAGATAACATAACCCCGCAAATGCTCCAGAATGTGTTTAGAAATGCTGCGGAACGATTTGAGCTGTGCAGGGATACTGATGGGTGTCACGTCGAATCCTCCTCTTAATTATTTAATAAATGTTACCACTTTATCATTTTATGATTGAATTCCATATAATTTCCAAGTGCTTCACAAAAATAGATCCTGACTTTATGTACACCCTGTATATATATATAATATAAGCCCTTATTATTAATTAACATATTCTAATTAGACCTGTTAATTTCCTACGTTTTTATTAGCACATCTTTGTTTTTTTTCGGGGGGGGGGGGGGGGAGAGAAGGGTTGATGGAAAACATAAAGAAACTCACCCCTTCTGCCCCCTCAAAAGAAAACTGGCAATAACTTATTTTAGTTGTGTATAACGTTTTACAACCCCCATTTCAATATGCTAATTCACGTTAAAAAACACGTGATTACCATAGATAGCGTTATCATGGAAGAAAACACGTTAACAAAATGCAAATATTTTGACAATCCCTCTATACACATGATTCTTGCGTGCAAACTCTCTCAAATGCGTTAATGAAAAGCGGTTCAGGAGAAGTAATTACAAATTGCTAGGCGTTAATATTGTATTTTGACATGCATCTCATAATATATATATATATATATAATATATATATATATAAAATCTAGTTATTGGAAAGCTTTTTCTAGATTTAGTTCAAAATTGACTCTTGAGAAGAACAGTCGTGTTTTTACCGAAATGTATATAGAAAATTCTGAAAAATATTTGATTTCTTTACTATGGGTTTCATTTCGTCTTTTTCTAATATTTTTTTTTCGTTCACGAGAATTACTTCAATTGTGTATACAATTCTCGTTCCGTATCTCCTTTTATAGAGAATTTGGTTACACTTTTGAGATGCACGCGAGTTTCTATAACTGCATTTTCGTTGCACATTATATCTTCAGAGAGAGAGAGAGAGAGAGAGAGAGAGAGAGAGAGAGAGAGAGAGAGAGAGAGAGAGTGATTCTAATTCCCCGATATAACGGCCCGTCACGAAGAAGGTTTCGAGGCCATTAGATAAATCTGAGGAGGAGCCTCTCCCAATAAATTAAACGGAATGCAGAAAGAAACTGAGAGAGTGAGTGGCACTCTCAGAGCCGAAATGGCGTTTTAAAACGAGTGAAAAAAAGTGTTATCACAATCTCTTAAATCTGTAACCGAAGTTTCACTGTGGATGATGATAACTTATGGGTGCTAATTTGTGGGTTTCACTGAGCATGCGCAGTTTGGATGAGTTTCGATGTGTGTGTGTGTGTGTGTGTGTGTGTGTGTGTGTGTGTTGGGGGGGAGAGAGAGAGAGAGAGAGAGAGAGAGAGAGAGAGGAGAGAGAGAATAATTAAAGAAAATATAGACAGGTAATAAAATATAAATAAAAAACTTAGTAAAATAAAAATAATAAATCTCATTTAACTAATAAATAAGTAGAAAAATATTATACAATAAATAAAATAAATAAAATAAATAAAATAAATATAATGGAATGTAAAAAAAAAATTAATTTAAAATACTTTTCCTTTAATTTTTATTTTTATTTTATTTACATCTTTGATTAATTTTCTTTGTCTCTCATTTGTCTGTCTCATTTTTTTCCTCATTTTCTCCTCATTTTCCTCATTTCTCTCTCTCTCTCTCTCTCTCTCTCTCTCTCTCTTATGTAACATTTTCACTCATTTTTTTTCCTTATTTTTCGAGTCTGCAAACGATAATTCTTCTCGTGGTTTTTATGTTGTCCATTTAAAATTTTTAAAAAAATAAAAAAATAAAAAGAAAGACTTAATAAATTCTTATTTTTACTCTATTTTCTTAGTCGTATTTTCTTTTTTCTTTATTTGCTTTAATTTTATTGAAAAACTTTCTCACATTAACATATTTATTAACTTTCCTTTTTCTTGTTTATAAATTATTTTATTTGGGGTTCCCTACGTCTGGTTTTTGTTACTTCCTTTGTTTAGAAACGGAACCAGACCTTTTTTTTTCTTGTTTTCTTGTTTTTTTTTTAATATCTTATTTCTTTTTTTCTTTCTTTTTAATGAAAATCAAGGCGTTTGTTACCTCTACTCTTTGGAGGAGGCGAAAGGCTACGGGAATTTTTATTTCTTCTTATATATCTATTATATATATATATATATATATATATATATATATATATATATGGTTCGCTTTAATTAAATCCTAATGGTGTTCATTCTGGTTTTGAAAGTATCTCATAAATTAGCAACAAAAGATTCAGTTGATCTTCGAAGCAAGATTTTTTAATTAAAAGAGCACGAAATAAGAATATATCGTATGTAATTGAAACTATTACTTCAAACAGTATTCTTTATCGGTTGTATATTTAATTTTTGTGCGGGTTATAATCTAATTTATTGCTGCTTCTATTGCTCCTGATGAAGTCATGCACCCGGAACTGTTCTTTTGTTTATTGATATGCCTTTTATTTATATATATATAATTATATATATATATAAATTATATATATACTGTATGTATATCCTTCATCATAAAATCATAAACTGTGACGTCATATGGGAAATACTCGTGCGTAGATGATAAGATAAGGAAAGAAAAAATAAACTTTATTCGCTTGTTTAATATTGGTCAATTTGGATTATTTTTTTTCTTTATTTATTATGTTTTCCTTAATTGAGATGTTTTGATTCGACGATTCTAAACACCATTAAGTTATTTCATTCCAAATTGTTTCAGAAAAGCTCCGGTTCATTAAACGCAAGTCAAGTCAGGGGAGCTCAAAACGTTTTTGATTAGTTGGGGAGGGGTGCCAATCAAAAAATTGCATTAATCTTCCAGAGCCCCAGCCTGAGTAGTAGCGACTTTTGTATTATTATTATTATTATTATTATTATTATTATTATTAGCTATCCGCTTGAGGCTCAGTTTAAATTTTAAACACTCGCGTATCTCCGACCAGCGGACGATCTTATTTATTTTAGTAACTATTGATGATTTTTTGTTGTCAATATCAGTCAAGGGCTGGTAAAATATTGGCCGCAGGACGCATCTAGCCGGAGGAATTTATGTTGGAAACTTCTCCATCAAGTAATTATATAAAATTACTACACATTACTTTGGTAGTTTTCAAATTAAGTTAATTTTTTTACTCTCCTTATTTTCAAAACTACCAAAGTGATGGTAGTAATCTTAATTAGGTGACTAGTCTCAGTTATTAAAATTTGAATTAAGGAATTTATTTGGAGCACATCAAAAGTAACAGCCAGGAAGCTCATTTCACCACAATGGGAGAGAGGGCTGAGTGTGCCCAAATAATCACCTTCAGCCTGAACAATGACAGGGTAAGTCACCAATTCAACCTAACCCAGGAGCCAGAAGGCGGGTGCAAACCGGAGCCTCACCGTTCATAATCCGCCACCGTAACCATTGAACTACAGGGCGCCCAGAGGCACAATAAACTTTATGATATTTTAAGGTCATATAAAGACCTTAATATAAGGAGAAAGCTCGTGATTCTAGTAAATTTATTTCTTATTGCGACTTTATTTCTTTAATCTTAACTGTACTTAATAAGTCTGAGTTTACTTGACACAAATTTGGATTAAATTGAGTAAAAAGAGTTTTTAAGAGCGAAATTTCTGTTGTTGAAAGTAGAATTGAGAAAAGGTGAAAAGCGATATAAAAAAAAGTTGGGTATTTATAAAAAAAAGTTGGGTATTTTAAGACACTTTTTATTAGTTGAGCATCAAAT
>JAJOZX010001885.1:177500-182500 GCA_023014485.1 Bathynomus jamesi | reverse complement strand
TAGATGTATATATGCAAAAGTTGCCTCAACCCGGGTTCGAACCCACCAACCTCTTGAACAAAAGGTGAGGGTCTTACTATGTTACAACGGAATAAAAGTTAATACAACCTAGCATACACTTAAATGATCGAGAAAACGTACAACGCTTTGGCGTCCAGAGGCATTTTACGTGTTAACCCTCTCACACTGGAGGTATTATTACTGCTATTATTATACACATGTACGTATATACACAAACTCAGAATGGTCCCCTGAGAAACTTATATGTTAAACACAGTCAGTGCATGGAACAAGGAACTCTTCTGGGAAAATTAAATCCACTATAGTCCGAATAAGTAATGGTAAATGACAAATACCATAGTTTTTCTTTTTCATGATGCTAGCCCGACGTGGGCAACGGGTCTCTTTGCGAGAGACCCGTTGCCCACGTCGGGCTAGCATCATGAAAAAGAAAAACTATGGTATTTGTCATTTACCATTACTTATTCGGACTATAGTGGATTTAATTTTCCCAGAAGAGTTCCTTGTTCCATGCACGGTCTGTGTTTAACATGTACGTATATGTATATGTATGTATATATCTATTAGTATTCTTTTGTTATACCTAATATATGTCCTGTACATGTATACATAAAACAATAAACTGAAATCATTATCATTACTAATTAGTAGGAGTATATCACAACTTCCGTACGTAACCAATCACCATTGGAAGAGATTGAAATCTGAGAGCTTTACTCATTTCCTTTGCGTAGTTCGATTACTTTGCACTGAAGGGTCCATTTTTATCTGCGGTCCGCAAATGGGAATGCTAGAAGTGGGAATTCCAAGTTTGAGAAAATACTTTCCTGATTTGAGAAATGATAAAAAGAGTGGTGACACACAACTGCGGGCTCTAGGGGTATTTCGTATGAAATCTCACAGTTAGAGGGAAAAGTCTTACAATGGGGAAAGGAATTGATATAAATGGTCAGTGTGCATAATTCATCAGGAGAGTGAGGTCAATCTTAATTTTGTTTCTTGTATGAGGTTGTACATCGATAAATTTCTTCAGTTTCAAGTTCTCAAATCACGTGCTAACAACCATATTTGAGCACCCTCAAATTCGTTCTGGACAAAGCCACCAGGGTACTTTAGTGTCAAGCAGCCGGGCTGTTAATCTCAAGGTTATGGACTCGAATCTCGACTTGGACTTTCTATTTCAGTGATCGAGGTGCTTCTGTAGGTCTTCCTTGGTGGTGTAATGGTTCGGATCCAACGAAAACCTACTGTATGTCCCCTCCGGCATATAACCTTAGATATTACGAAGGGAGTTAAAGAACTCCAAATCCTTATGATTATCGCTCAGCACAAACTAAAGTAAAAATCACAAGCAGAGTACTATTTCTAGTCTAACACATTCCGCGTACACATGCGAGCCTTTATAATAGTCAGCCAGGAAGTTCAGAAACTGGTACAAAGCGCTCAGGCCAAATGAATGCAGCCCATTGGCTAACTCCGGAGTTATCATGAACGAACACCAATGGAAGTTGAATCCCCGATCTGACCTCAGAGTCTTCGCCTCGTTTATAGGGAAACAGCAGCATTGTCCACAGAGGTACGGACCGTTTGACTGTACATACTGTACAATGATCAGTAAAACATAATTCTGAAATTCACATGTATACGAGGGTAATTCAGTAAATAACCGCACTTTTTATTTTCACATCTGGTAGATTATAAACACATCACTTCTCAACATAGTCTCCCTGTTTCTCAATACACTTAGTCCAGCGATCTACAAGCTTCCTAATGCCATCACAAAAGAATGTTTTTGGCTGTTTGCGTAGCCAGTCATGCACCGCCTCCTCCAGGTCATCATCGCCTTGGAATCGCTGACCTCTCAAAGCGTCTTTTAGTGGTCGAAACAGGTAAAAATCCGAAGGTGCCAGGTCTGGACTGTAGGCTGGATGGTGAGAACTTCAAATTTAAGTCCTTGAAGGCATTTTCTAGTCTGTGCAGTGGTATGAGGGCGCGCATTGTTGTGTAACAGAATAACACCTTCCGACAATCTCCATCTTCGTTTTGTGCGAATTGCTTGCTTTAACTCATTCCGAAGTATGTCATACGATGCACTTGTTACTGTAGTTCCACGCTCTAGATAATGATCAAGGATAGGGCCTCGTGTATCCCAAAACAGCGTTAGCATAACTTTACCTGCTGACGGCTGCGCTTTGAACTTCCTCGCAACGGGAGATGTTGGATGCTTCCATTGCATGCTCTGTCGTTTGCTTTCTGGTTCATAGTGATGGATCCAGGTTTCATCTCCAGTGATAATGGCTCCAAAAAGTTTTCACCTTCATTATGATACCGCGCCAAAAGACGAGAGCAGACGTCCTTACGATTACGCTTGTGCTCTTTTGTCAACTGTTTGGGCACCCATATTGCACAAACCTTGTGAAAGCCAAGAATGTCATGAACTATCGAATAGGCTGACCTTTGACTGATGTCTAATGAAGATGCAATTTCTTTTATTCTTAATCTTCTGTCATCGAAAATCATGGCTCTGGCTTCTTTCTGCTTGTCACCACTGGTTGATATTGACGGTCGTCCTGAACGCTGAGCATCTGTCACACATGTCCGACCTTCCTTGAACATTTGAATTCACTCGTACACCGCCGTGGTAACGCATTATTCCCATACTGAGCACATAAACGTGTGTGAATTTCAGCTCCTTTCACACCTTCTGCCCACAAAAAACGAACCATGGATCTCTGTTCTTCCTGAGTACAAATTGAAAGCGGCGCAGCCATGCTCACTACTCGTACCATATATGACAGCTACGAGTAGCCTAAATAAGCCTATAGATCTCAGTTTGGCGCGTTATTACGAGTATATATTCTATATACTATATTATCACTAAAATAAAACGTGCGGATACTTATTGAAGTACCCTCGTGTGTATATATATATATATACACACACACACGAGGGTCGGTACGAAAGTAATACCTTTTATTTTTCAGTTCATATTTACTGAAAAAAAATATATATACACACAGTATATATATATATATATATATATATTATATATATATATATATATATTAAATATATATATATATATATATATATATAAAGACTATATCAGGTAAAAGGTTATCGAAATATAACATTTTCTCTTGTACATTGAACATTTTGCGTTTTAGTTATCATATAAGAATACTCGTGTACCAATTGAAGGTATTATGACATAGAAAACAGGTTTTCGTATCCTTTATCATTATAATGTACCGTTTGATTACAGTCATCTTATTTATTACGAAAGTACCAAAGAAAATGAAGGGCACAGTTATGGAATTTAACCTATTTTATAGATCTTGCAGGTATAATCGATCAGTCTTATGTAAGACAAGGGCATAATTTTTAATTCCAATATGAACACTTTTTTATATAATAATATAATAATAATAATAATAATAATAATAATAATAATAATATATATCGTACATGATGATCAGTATTACAAAGGAATTATACACACACACACACACACCACGCACACACACACACACACACACACGCACATAATAATTTAACAAACAAAAAAGAAATTAATTTAACTCGAACATATAATGTAAAACATCAAAGAATTTGAGGAAAATAAGAAAAGAATAAAATGGAAAATTTTTCTTACATTTATTTTCAAAATTATTTAATACTTTGTGCGTCTATCTTATGATGGAAGAATTTGAAATTTTTATCAGTAGTTGGCTGTTTATTGATTAGAGACAGTTAGCAACTCTGAATTCTAGAATTTTCTCTGTGAATTTTCATAGAAGACGAATGACTGTACAAACCGTTAGTAAGCAGTGGAGTCGTCATGGTAAAGAGCTGTCTACAGATCTTAAGTGATCTGTTATTGCTGCACACGTGTCTGCAAAGACTTATAGGAAAATAGGAGAACAACTTCGAATTCCATTTACGACGGTTGCTGCAGTTATAAAGAAATGGAAAGACTTTGAAACAGTCAAAACTGTACCAAGGTGTGAACAACCTTACAAGATTTCAGAACGTACCGCTAAACGGATTGAAAGAATGGTTGCTGCGAATCCACGAGTGACTGCGGATGATATTTGCGAAACATTAAGACTGCTTAAGATCGATGTCTATCCCTCTACTATACGTCGCACATTGAGAAAGATTGGTCTCCATCGAAGAGTTGCACGAAGAAAACCTCTGACACGAAAAGCGCACAAAGAAGCTGGTTTAAATTACGCCAAAGATCATCAAAATGATGGATTTGCACTACGGAAGAAAATTCTCTGGACAGATAAGATCAAAATTAAATTATTTGGGAACAACGAATAACGGTATGTTTGGCGAAAATCAAATACTGTATTCGAGTAAAAAAACATCCTTCCTACGGCTAAAAAGTAGTGGTGATGATGGTGGTTTGCTTGCTTGAGGATGCCTTAGTGATTCTGGTCCAGGAAAGCTTGTTTTCATCAATGGAATCTTGAATTCGAAGAAATATCAGGAAATTTTAGAAGAAAATATATTGCTTTCAGTTCGGGAGTTTCGAATGGTTCGCAGTTGGGTACTACAAGATAATGATCCAAAGTATGAAAGTAAAAGCACCATGAAATGGCGTCAACAAAAGAATTTCAAACTTCTCGAGTGGCCCAGTCAAAGCCCAGATATCAATTTATTCGAGAATTTATGGTTTGATTCGAAAAAAGCTGTCCGCAAGTGAAACCTTTCGAATCTGAATGAATTGTAACAATTTTCTTTAGAAGAATGGATTAAAATTTCTACTGAGAGATGTCGAAACGTTGTAGGTAGAAAAATACTCAAAAAACGAATCATTGAAGTCATCCAAGGAAAAGGTGGACACAACAACGTATTAAATCATTTCGTAAGAAAATGTACGAAAACTTTTGCATTTTAACTTTTTTTTTTAATTTTCCTCAAATTCTTTGATGATTTACATTATATGTTGGAGTTAAACTTATTTTTTT
>JAJOZX010001885.1:142500-167500 GCA_023014485.1 Bathynomus jamesi | reverse complement strand
TTTTTTATTATTATTTTACGAATTATGAATAGAAATGTATATGAAATACGTGTACGATTAAAAACTTTTATCTATTTTTACTGAATGAGTTCTAATACATCTATCTACTTATCTATCTATCTATCTATCTATCTATCCATATATATAGTCTCGAACTTGTTATTTATTTCAGTGTTCCTGACGATGTCATTAGACGAAAGCGCTTGAGCACCATTCTGTGCTTCCTTTTTCCTTCGTGGTTATTTTCATCATAGATATTATTCACCTGTTACTTTCGTGAAATAATTTTCATATATATATATATATAGATATATATATTATATATATTATATGAGAAAATATCCTATACAGTACATTAAAGCTACTTCTACATATTTAATATCTATCTATCTATCTATCTATCTAGGCACATAAATACATACATGCATACATATATTTCCTGGTGAATAATTCACAGTTGTTTTCACGTGAACTTTATTAAATGTAGTACAACCGCAAGGAAAATGAAAAACGATTCTGATTGCTTTCGTCTTTTCATTTTCCTTAAGGGATGTGTACAGGCAGGGCCGCCGAGAGGGCGGGGAAGCCGGGATAAATCCCCGGGGCCCGAACCTCTATGGGGTCCGGAAGGAGGGGGGATAAAATCTAAAAATATCAATAAAGCAATTGATTAAATAACAGAGAGGAAATATAATTAATGAATATACATTTTATAGAGATTTTCATAGTCAAACTGAAACGGATAAAATATTATCTGCGGTCCACCAATGCCCAAGACCGACTGACAGATCTGGGAACCATTGTAATTGGAAGCCAGTTAGCACGTACTTTAAATTTCATCAGAATCATTTACCACTTTGCTAGAGAGAAGGCAAAGAAAGTACACTTCTGATTATGAAAATCTTGCAGTAAACAATTGTCTTGCCTGCATGGACTGGTACTGCATTTATAAATTGTATGGTGATAGAATTAATATAATTGATTCGAAAAATAAAATGGTCATTTTCCTCTGAGTTGTTTATTCATACTGTATGTTTTCAATAGTGACTTGGACATATAATGGGTTTGGACATATAATGACATATAATGAGTTTGCTTGTTATGATATTAGCCTTTGGGGCAATACTTCTGGGATACCTTAATATATATATATATAAACTGCAGTCTATTTTGTACTGTTCATATAATTAATAATAAAATTTAAAGTAAACACAATTACTGTTTACAGGCATACCATAAATACATAACCTTGGTTTAACCTTGGTTTAACCTTGGTTTTGCTTCCGCCCGAATTGTCCATTCTGACGAACATTTACAGAACGACCTACAGTTTAATGTGGAATCCTAACCACACCCCACCAGCAGCCCAGCGTCTTAACCACTAAGCTACCCAGGGTACCCATTTATTTACCAACCAATTTTTTTTTTAACTGTATGGAGGATGAACAGCTGGGTTTTGCTGCGCACCGCTTGCCGTCACCGGTCTCGATAACACTAAACAGTACACCACCGAGACGCATATATATATATATATATATATACACACACACACACACACACATATATATCTATATATATATATATATATTATATATATATATATATATAAATAATAGAGACTGAAACTAAACCTTTAATACTGAAACATGTTCCAGAGACAAAAAAGAAAACGTAGCAAGCTCGAGAGGAAAATTAGGACACTATTTAGACAACGGAAACAAACCGTAAAACATCTCCACAGATGCAAAACTGAAGCAAAGAGACTCAAACTAGAGAGGAAAATAGGCGAAATAGAAGTGGACCTAAAGCATACTCGTACATTCATACATAAGACAAACGAAGACGAAAACATGGTAGTAGAAAACATAAAAAATAACCCAAAATACTTCTACACGTTTTCGAAAAGGAAAATGCAGTGTAAAGAGCGTATTGGTCTGTTGATAGACGGGGAAGCCAAATACACAAATGACCCGGAAAAAAAATGAACGAACTGCTTAGGGAACAATTCAATTTTCTGTTTAGCACCCATAAGTCCAAGATGGAAGTAGAAAACCCAGACGGATTTTTCGACATAGATACAAATCAACCAAGAACAAATTCTAGCACAAACCTATTAATAGAATTAGAGTTCTCGAAGGAGATGTAATTAAGGCTCTATCACAGATGCGAGACAATTCGGCAACAGGGCCAGACACACGGAGTTCCACGTTTCTGAATAAATGTAAAGAGAATATTGCCAAACCGCTATACTTACTACGGAGAAAATCACTCGACACAGGACAAATTCCACTTCCATTAAAGAACCCTTATTTAAAGGTGGTAACAGAGCCATATCTAAGAATTATCGGCCAAGTGGCCTTTCACCTTATAAAGTGCTTTGAACGTATAATTAGAGGCAAAACTACCTGCTACCTACAACAAAAAGCACTTATACAACTCAGATCAGCATGGCTTCAGGGCTGGAAGATCATGCCTATCACAGCTATTAGACCACCAGGAGAAAATATTGGAAACATTGTGTCGAGGACAAAACATAGCTGTAATATATACTGATTTTGCTAAAGCCTTCGATAAATGTGACCATGGAATTATAGCACACAAATTTAAGAATACAGGAATTACTGGAAAGCTTTGGAGATGGATATTTGATTTCTTGAAGCAAAGAACACAAAGAATAGTAGTAAATGGAGTTAAATGGAAGTCTCGGAAGTCGTGAGCTCTGTCCCACAAGGGACAGTAATAGCTCCCTTGCTGTTCATAATAATGATTGCAGATATTGATGCAGCTATTAATGACAGTATTGTATCATGTTTCGCAGATGACACAAGGATATGCAAGGAAATATTGAACGAAGGTGACATACAAAAATTACAAAACGACATTGAAACATTAATTAAGTGGGCAGAAGACAACAATATGAAGTTCAACGAAGAAAAATTGCAACTTTTAAGATATGGTAATAACAAGGAGCTACAGCATAACCGTACAAAACTCCGCAAGCTAAACAGATAACACCAAATCCACAAGTCAGGGATCTTGGAGTAATAATGTCGTCGGATACAGAATTCAGAGAGCACTATAACATCAAAATTACAACGGCTAGAAAAATAATGGGAATCATCTGGAGGAGATTCTGCAGCAGAAAAGCAAACATCATGCTCATATTATGAAAGACTCTAGTCCTACTGATAATTGGGTATTGTTCAGTACTCACAAGCCCATACAGAAAACAAGACATTGCGAACATTGAAGCTATGCAAAGGACTTTTACGTCTAAGATAGAAGACACGAAAGGTGAAAACTAGTGGTCTCGACTACAATCCCTGAAATTCTACTCCCTGTAAAGAAGACGCGAGCGGTACCCAATAATATACGTATGGAAAATGCTCGAGGGTTATATCTCTATCGTTAAAAATGAAACGGAAACACAAAGGAATGAGAGGACAGGCAGATCCTGTACTATCTCAGCTGTGGTGGGACAGGAGGCCATGAAAAATACCCTCAGAATGGATGGAAAATACCCTGAGAAGAGAATACGAGACCCAAAATTTTTTAATGCCTTACCAAAAGAAGTGAGGAGGAACCTCCAGCACACCGACTTGAATAACTTCAAGAACCAGCTGGACAGATTCCTGTGTAAAGTCCCTGACCAGCCATGCGTGGCTGGCTACGAGGGCAGGAGGAGACCAGACAGCAATTCCCTCCCTCACCAAATCCCGCAAATGAGGCGGAATGCTGCAGAATGGTCAATCTCAGGTCGATCCTGAACAGTCGTTCAAACTCACAAAAGTAAGTATATATATATATATATTCTATTTATAGGTCTTCGTCGTTGCTGTAAAATAATATATATATATATATATATATATATATATATATATATATACGAAATGAAGATAGCGTAATTTATGTAGTAATTTAACGTAATTTCTCAAATATAAAGTCATAATATGTTCCGTAAGAACCAGTATATGACTACATATTTATAAAAAGATTTAAACCCCTTTTTACGACGGGAGACTGCAAGAAGACAGAAGACAAAAGAGGTAATGAAATATAAAAACGTTACTTTACATATATATATATATATATAACACACACACGAAGGGCGGTAGGAAAGTGATGCCTCTATTTTATTTCTCACTAAATATAATTCCAATTACAAGGAATTACAATTACAGGGAATATGAATATATACATGGCAAATATAAAGTATATATATATATATATATATATATATATATATATATATATTATATATATATAATATTATGGGAATGAACTCAGAATGGTTCCCTGAGTTTTTTATGATACACACAGACCGTGCATGGAACAAGGAACTCTTCTGGGATAATTACAGTAAATCCACTATAGTCCGAATAAGTAATGGTAAATGACAAATACCATAGTTTTTCTTTTTCATGATTCAAGCCCGACGTGGGCAACGGGTCTCTCGCAAAGAGGTCCCATAAATATAGCTTCCCTCACCAGCTATCTGCAAAGCAGACAGGATCCAGCTTTGGGACATGGTATTTGTCATTTACCATTACTTATTCGGACTATAATGGATTTAATTATCCCAGAAGAGTTCCTTGTTCCATGCACGGTCTGTGTGTATCATATATAATATATGATTTAACTCAGAATGGTCCCCTGAGGTTTTTTCATGATACACATAGACATGCATGGAACAAGGAACTCTTCTGGGAAAATTAAATCCACTATAGTCCGAATAAGTAATGTTAAATGACAAACACTATAGTTTTTTCTTTTTCATGATGTTAGCCCGACGCGCGACGTGGGCAACGGGTGTATCATGAAAAAACTTCAGGGGACCATTCTGAGTTCGAGCCAATCATGAAACGGACATGTTTGTGCCTTGAAAAGTGGACGCTCAATTTTTGCCAGTTGAGGTTTAAGTTTTGGTTTCTGGCTAAAAAAACAATAGTTACCCCTTTTTCTTTGATATATTCAATCCGACTCGAATGCAACGAGTCTTTTGCTGATATTGAGGTTCTGGATATAGTAGGCTACGGCTACGTGTAGCTGTAACCCCTAGATCCTGTCCCAAAGCTGGATCCTATCTGCTTTGCAGATAGCTGGTGAGGGAAGCTATATTTTTGAGACCTCTTTGCGAGTGATCCGTTGCCCACGTCGGGCTAACATTATGAAAAAGAAAAACTATAGTGTTTGTCATTTACCATTACTTACTCGGACTATAGTGGATTTAGTGGATTTAATTTTCCAAGAAGAGTTCATTGTTCCATGCACGGTCCGTGTGTATCATATATATATATATATATATATATATATATATATATATATATATATATATGGGAATGAACTCAGAATGGTCCCCTGAGTTTTTTATGATACACACAGACCGTGCATGGAACAAGGAACTCTTCTGGGATAATTAAATCCACTATAGTCCGAATAAGTAATGGTAAATGACGAATACCATACATTTTTTTTTTTTTTTTCATGATGCTAGCTAGCCCGACGTGGGCAACGGGTCACTCGCAAAGAGGTCCCATAAATATAGCTTCCCTCACCAGCTATCTGCATAGCAGACAGGATCCAGCTTTGGGACATGGATCTAGGGTTTAAAGCACGGTCTGTATGTATCATATATATATAGCTAAAGTAAATATAACCTGAAAAATAAGAGGCATTAGTTTCGTACCAACCCTGGTGTATATATATATATATATATATTTTTTTTTTTCTTCTTTAGTTCTTTAATTTACCGCCGATTCGTACCTAGGTACCTAGGGAAAGTGGTACATATCTCGACGAGACAGTGGGTGGGTGGTGTCACTGAGTTGAGGATGGTAGACTTGGGGATTGAGTAAGGTTCAGTTGCTGGATAGGCGGTAGGAGAGGTATGGCCTTAGATACGATGAAGCAGATGGGAATGAGTGAGAAAAAGGAAAATCGCTTCCGCTGAAAAGTGGGGGCCTTCGGCGAGTATGGATTGTAGACGCTCAGGTATGGAAATTCTGGACAAGAGAGGGAAACACCTGCGACGAAGAGCGGACAGGTTTGGGCATTCGACCAGGAGATGTACGACAGTGATAGGGGTATGGCAGGTAGGGCAGAGCAGGGCTGGCGATTTAGCCATAAGGTGACCATGTGTAATGCGCGTGTGTCCTAGGCGGAGACAGGCTAAGATCACTTCTTTATGGCGGGACCGGTGGAATGAGGAGGCCCAGTATCCTAATTGCTGTTTGATCTTGTGGAGTTTGTTGTATGTGGCCTGGTCCCATTCCCGTTGCCAGATGGAGCGGAAGTGGGAGCGGAGAGTCGGGAAGAAGTCGGGGAAAGGGAGGGGCCGTGGGGAGGCCGGCAGTGAGCAGGCCGTCTTTGTCGTGCGGTCCGCCTCCTTGTTACCCTGGATGCCGACATGTGCCGGGACCCAGCAGAAAGCGATTGTCTTGTGTCGGAAAGTTGTTAAAAAGTGGAAGGTTTGCTGGATGGTACAGACGAGCGGGTGAGGGGGGTTAAATCTTTTTAGGGAGAGAAGTGCGCTTTGGGATTCTGAATAAATGACAAAGGAAGAGTTCTGCTGAGAAAACCGAGGTCTCGCGGGGCAGGCTGAAGCCTCGAGAAAGCGGCTGGGCCAGTATCACAGCTGAGGCGGCCGTACCAGCCTCCGAGCGGGAACCATCTATATAAATGGGGACTGTGTCCGGGTGTTGGGTTGCGTGTTCTTGGAAGAATGACCTGTATACCATAGCGATCGTGGTAGTCTTTGGTAGGGCACACAGGTCCCTGCAAAACTTGACAGGGGTGAGGAGCCAGGGAGAGTAGATGCTGTATGAAATGAGGTTAACTGAGGAGGCGGACATGTTGAAACGGTCAAAGAAAGAGCGGACCGCTTCAGTGAAGTGCCAGCTCCATCCCTGGGGCGGGAGTTCAGAAATCGCCGCGCATAGAAGCGAAGAGGGTAGTCTCTGTGCACAAAGGTATGTCCTCATGAGGAGCAGACCCCATCGGAGGGCGAGAGGGAGGTAATTGGAATCCATTTGGAGGCTGGAGGCTGGGGAAGGGCGGAAAGCACCGGTGGCGAGGCGGAGGCCCCTATTAAGTACCTGGTCGAAGATACGGAGGCAGGCATTGGAGGCTGAACCGTATACTACACTGCCATAGTCCAGCTTCGACTGCACCATAAAAGTGTAAAGGCGAAGGAGAGAGCGTCGGTCTGCGCCCCATGTGGTATGGGAGAGGTGATCTAGGAGAGCGAGGACGTTGGAGGGATTGCTTCAAGTGTTTGAGATGGGGAACCCAGTTGAGCCGTCGGTCCAGAATCATGCCCAAAAATCGCGTGGAGGGTACCACCTCAAGAGGATTGCCGTATAACGTGACAGAGGGGACAGGAATGGTTGAGGGTTTTCTTCTGCTGAAGAGCATACACTTGGTCTTGGGAGTGGAGAGGCGGAACCCCACCGACGTCGCCCACCTTTCCACCCGGTAGATGGCGAGCTGAATTTGCCGTTGAACGACGGACGGTTCCTGCCCTGCGAAGTAGATCGCAAGGTCATCCGTGTAGATGGAAGAACGGATGGTGGGTGGATGGCATTTTGAGACTGTGTTCGTAACTATGGAAAAGCATAGAACACTGAGGATGCTTCCCTGTGGGACCCCGTCCTCCTGCACGAAGGTGTCTGAAAGGACTGAGCCCACCCGAACTTTAAAGGTTCGGGAGGAGAGGAAGCCCCTGAGAAAGGTCGGCACGGTTCCAACGAGACCCAGATTTTGGAGCTGACTAAAGATTATTGTCCGACGGTTCTACAGATCTACAGAAGCTAGGGCTAACAAAGACCCTAGGCCGTAGGCCTTCTGTATGTAAAAAAAAATTGATAAGGACGAACTGTCCACTGTCGAAGGCATTCTGTATGTCTCGGCTGAGGAGCAGGAGGGGATCAGTGGTGGAGCGAAATTGTCTGAAGCCGGACTGAGTAGCCGGGAAGGAATCACTATTTTCAAGGAAGAAGGATAGTCGCGTAGCGACCATTTTTTCGAAGACTTTGCAGGCGCAACACGTTAGGACGATTGGTCTGTAGTTTGTGGGATCGAGGGAATCTTTGCCGGGTTTGGGGATAGGGATTACGTGGGCCTCCCTCCACTGGGAGGGGAAGATGCCCTCTATCCATATGCGGTTGAATAGGTCTAGTAAGAAAATTTGTAAAGTAGGGTGGATGTGCTGGATCATGCTGTACGGGATGCTGTCCGGGCCGGGACAAGGGGATCGTCGAGAGGCCAGTGCCACCTGTAGTTCACGCTTGGTGAATAACCGATTGTAGGTGCTGTCTAGGAACGGTGAAGAGGAACTATTGTTAGGGGTGGGTACGAAGGAACTGTCTGCGGAGGAAGAAACGGCGGCGAAGGTAGAAGCTAGGTAGTTTGCCACCGATTTGGGCTCGTATAGAAGTTCGTCGTTAGTCTGGAGGACCGGGCGTCGGGAGTAGATATGTCACCTCTCGACACCCCGTACCTTCTTCCAGAGGGTACCGAAGGTGTGGTGGTGGTGACGCCGGGCACAAAGGCACGCCAAGAAGCTCGGCGCGCTTTCTTCATTGTACGGCGGGCGATGACCCTGGCCCGCTGCATCTCCGTGCGATGGATGGGGAGTCGCGTACGGTAGAAGCGTCGAGTAGCCTTCTTGGCGCGAATGGCCTTCGTGCACTCTGGGGTCCACCAAGGTACCCGTCGGGTGCGGGAATAGGCGGAGGATCGTGGGATGTTAGTGCACGCAGTCGCTACAACGATTGACTCGAAGTATGCGATGCACTCGTCGGAGGATGGGAAGTGGGCAGTCGTAAGAGTTGTATATGTATTGTCGTGGAAACGGGACCAGTTAGCTTTGGCAGTAATCCATTTTTCCAGTACCCGAACGGTCTGATCGGGCAATTTAGCGTGAGTTGAACAGGGAAATGGTCACTTCCATAGTCCTCTTGAAGGACTTGCCATGTGAAATCTAGGAGGGCATCGGCCGAAACGAAGGGCAGGTCTATATAGGATGGAGTGCAGCTGGTGGCATGGTAGAATGTAGGCGAGCCATCATTGAGGCACTCGAAGGAGAGCTCAGTCATGATAGTAATCAGGGTCGGGGCCATATACGTGGAGTGTGTGTCTCCCCACAAGGGGTGGCGACTATTGAAATCGCCCAGTAATAGAAAGGGCCTGGGGAGTTGTTTACCACCTCCACCAGGTCATCGCGGAAGACTTGAGTGTGGGGAGGGAGGTATATTGAGCAGACGGTGTACTGTCTATCCAGGGAAAGCCGGCAATCACCTGTAACGGGGATCGGATAGGGAGATTGTGGAAGGGGACTGCGTGGTGTACGAGAATGGCACCACCCCTTCGAGAGCAGGTAAGGGACGGGGTTGTGATATAGGAATATCCAATACTGCAGGGCATGGGCCTGGTCACCAGGATTAGCTCCTGGAGACAGACACACACAGGATTGGAAGTGGCAATCAAGGAATTAAGACCTTCGTAGTTCGCGAATATTCCTCTGCAGTTCCAATGTACTATTGTAGTTTCCGTGGGGTCCATTATTCGATGATGGTGGATGGGTAAATCTGTAGGTGCTAGGGGTTGGGGTGTGAAGGGAGATTTGAGGTTCGCGAAGGCGAAGGATGGATCAGGAGTATGGCTGGCTATCTGCCGTTCACCAGAGAAGGAATCGGTTGGCCAGTCGACCCCAGCGGAGATTGCGGGGTCGAGTCGGCCGAGCGAGACCGGAGGCGTGGATCACGGCAAGCTAGGGGAAACGTCGTGGGCTGAGAGGGTGAGGAGTTTCTTGGTGGGCTTCTGTGTTCATGCCAGGAGGGGGCGCTTTATTTTCCAAAGTGGCACCTCCCAGCCTGTCCGGGGTCTCACGGCGGACCCTGGGTGGCGATAGGGGGTACCAGAAGGATCGGGCAAGTGGGAGGGAGGACGTGCTCAGGGTGGCTAACAGGGAGGGGGCAAGGGTGTTAGGGGGGGGGCATGTACTGTGGGGGTGGAAGGAGATGAACCGGAGTGTTCTCGTGGAGGGGTGGAAAAAATGGCACCAAGAGGCAAGGGCAGATCCATAAGACTTATGGGCGCGGCCGAGCTCCCCTTGGCCACACCATGTAATTGCGCCAGAGCCGCATCCACTGGATCCTCGGGGGAGAGGCTGTATACACACACACACACACACACATATATATATATATATATATATATATATATATATATATATATTCATATAATGTTCATTTGGGTAAAGATTTGTCTATAATATGGGGAACTTATTTTTTCTAATTATATTTATATATTGTATTAATATTTCATTTGATGTAGCATATATTGAAGAATCTTAAATTTTAATATTAATATATTTATATATTATACTACATCAAAAAGATTTAAACTTTAAAAAGAAGAGACAATTTATATATAACAATGAAATTATATTATATAAAAACCTTATTACGTAATCGCCTTATATATATATATATATATATATATATATATATACAACACGACAATCATATTAGAAGGGTTAAAATTCCTTGATATTGATCTAGGCACGCAAAAATATTTTATGTAGAAGATAATATATATATAATATATATATATATTATATATATATATATATATATATATATATAAAAGACCATTTCAATGACTTATGGTACGATGTATAACTTATGATAACATAATTATTACACTATATTTTACGCTATCTATCATCTCTCTGCGATCGATGCTTCTCATTATTAATGTAATTTATGATTGCATAATTCACGTACAATAATCGTACGTAGGAGATGTTATAACTCAGTATTTTAAATCTGGGAAATGTTGCAAGTTTCTTTCTTTGCAATGTTGCAACTTTTCTTTCCTTTTGTCTTTCTTTTCCACTCTCTCTTTTTCTTATAGTGATTTTTATATACAGTAAGATATATAGTATAGTAGTACGGTTAATATATATATATATATTGTACAGGATCGGGATTTGATTCATCCCATGCGGGGATTAACCCACATTTGTGATGCACATCTTATTTGACTCTTTTGTTAATCCGATTTAGAACTACTATGTGTATACAAAGTTTTACTGCTTTATACTATATATATATATATATATATATATATATATATTATATATATGTATATATATATATATATATATATATTAGGGTATCCCCCAAAAAATCGAAATTTTGAAATTGTAGCGTCTCACCAAATAAAATGTTTATCTTGGGTAAAATGTTACGTCCTGTGATATTTCAGCTCATTCAAAGGTGATTTAGGAGTTTCCCAAGTCCCCCGAAAAATACCCAATAGGCTTTTGACTAATCAGAATTCAGTAAGCTCTTGCGTGCTGAGTATTTATTGCATCTCAACATATTTCGTACCATTAAGAAGAGCTTTGCCTGTAGATTCGTAAAACATGTAGTTTGATGGGACCAGATAAATAGACAAAAAATTATCGCCAGTCAAAATCTCGAAAATTCCAGTATTATTGCGAGAGCTTCTTTTGCAACCTTTGATTTTTGGCTCGTCCAACTCCTGTCATTGTGTCGCTGGCCTGTTTGGCAGCTTTCTAAATTTTTTATGCAGGAATGAAGGGCCAAGGGCGAATGCCCGCAAAAGCGGCCCGCCCCCCATAGAAGAAGAGAGTCAAAATCAAGGTCCAGGGTTTTGTGTTGCTTTGTTTCGTTTCAGACATGTCCTCCCGTCATCTTCAATAGCGACACGTATCTCCAACGAAGTTTGGTTGATTGAACACACCCAAGAGACAATCACTGGTGCTCGACTTCCATCAGGGCGTGATATCATGTCAAACTTTATATATCATCATTGCAAACAAAAACTGACGATTCGTGAAAGCATCCGGATAGTTTTGAATTTTATATACTTGCGTTTAAATTTACGTTGTTATAGTTAAGTAATTGAATTAGTGGTTTTTAGCGATTTAGAAGTTTTCATAGCGTGCCGGCTTAATTTAACTTATACCTGTGACGGTTTAAATTTTTAACTCCGCGATGCCGTCGCAGAAAGCGTCGTGTGTTAGGTGTAGGGTTAACCGGTGGTATTCGGAATTTAAGGATTATAACGGCGGTCCAATGGCGATTACCGATAGATCAGTTTGTTTCTTTTGCGAGTTCATGGAGGAATTAGTTGACATAAAACGCAGTGTACGTGAGGTAGCGGATAGACTTGCAACGCTTGATGAGGGCAGGGTTAGGGCTACGGTTGACGGAAGCCGAACCAATACTAACGTTGAAGACGTTAGTAATTTGAAGGGTGAGGTGCGTAACTTAGTTTCTAGTTTAGGTAGCTTGTCGGGAAGGTTAGATAGAGTTGAGGAAGAGGTTAAGGTTAGTCCGAGAGTAGTAGATAGCGAGGGATTTAGAGAGGTTAAGGGTGGAGCTAGGCCGCGTACATTAGGTGATAGGAATCCCCCTCCTGTCGAGGTTTCGAACCCTTTCGCCCATTTGGAAAGGGACGTGATTGAGGGGGAAACTATTTTAATTGGGGACTCTTTAGTGCGCCACATGGACAAAGAGTTCGTTAAACGGAATCCAACCAATAGGAGGAGGGTCTGTCTCCCAGGGGCCAGGGTTGACAGAGTTAGAGACGAAGTGGATAGGGTTGACGTTGCTTCCCGTCACTCAATGTTGGTGACGATGGTAGGAGGCAACGACTCGTATAGGCCCGATACGAGAGTGCCTGACCTTTTGGAGAGATATAGGGGGTTAATTAGGTCCCTGAAGGCGAGGTCAGATAGGTCTTTAGTTCTAGGTATTACCCCTAGGCACGGGTTGGGTCTTAGAATTACGTCCAAAACAATATTTTTGAATAACAAATTAGAAGAGATTTGTGCTGAGGAAAGTGTACCCTTCGTAAAGCTGTGGTTCGAATTCAATGATCCTAGCCTTTTTATAAAAGATGGGGTGCATTTTAATGAAATAGGTAATGCTAGCTAGGTAGGTTAATAGACGAAAACGTTCGAAAGCTGTATAGGTCGAAGCCTTCTTTAAACGTTGTGGGTCCGGGAAACACGGGCCCGACGTGATAAATAGTTTAAAACGCGGGCCCGTGGTAAAAATAACTTAAACGTCTTTTATTGCAACGCGCGTAGTATTAGAAATAAATTAAATGAATTTAAGGCGGTAATTTATTCCGGCAACTATGATATAGTTGCTATCACTGAAACTTGGTTAAATACCGTGACTCGGGACTTGTTGGGGGAACTTGATATACCGGGTTTTAAACTCTTTACTAATGATAGGTTACATAGATTTGGAGGAGGCGTTTTGCTGTACATTCGTAATTCCCTTAGGGCTATCGAGGTTAAGTTAGATTTTCCGGCAGGTATTAATGCGATCTGTGTTGAAGTTAGGGCGCGTAGTATTAGTTTTAATTTTGTTGTTGTTTATAGACCTCCCGTTCAACCCCTCGATATAGATACTAGATTTTACTCACTTCTTGGTAATTTTTTGACAATCGGAATAGTATAATTGTCGGAGACTTTAACTGCCCTAATGTTAATTACGAGAATTTTACGGGTAATGAAGAGGGTTTGAGACTGGTTGAGTTTATGGACGATAACTTTTTACGACAGATAGTTACCGAACCAACGCGTGGTGATAATATCTTAGATTTAGTGATGACGAACGGCGAGAATATAGTCGAAGGTTTAGAAGTAGGCGAGAGTTTAGGATGTAACGATCATCAAATTCTTAGGTTTAAGTTATTGATAGAAAACACTCAGGATAGTAATGTAGTGGAAGTCCTTGATTTTCGTAGGGCTAATTTTGATAGTTTTGCGGATAGGATGAGAGTAGTGGACTGGGATAACTTATTTATGGGTAATGACACAAATTTGCGTTGGGTGGCGTTTAAAGAAAGTTTTAGGAATATTGAAAGGGAGTTTATTCCTCGTAGGCCCAAGCGCGTTAGAAATCGTGGTAGGCTGAAGTGGTGGAGTAGGGAAATAGGAGAGTTTATAATAGAGCGTAATAGAGCGTATAGACTTAGTAAGCGCAATGGCACGGCAGCTAACTTTAATAGATATATCGAGCTTAGACGTCAGGTTAAAAGATCAGTTAGGAATGCTAAGCGTAATTTAGAGATACTTATAGCTGCGGATAGTAAACATAATCCAAAAAAGGTTTTGAATACGTAAATAATCGTAAGCCGGTAAAAGATAACATAGGCCCTCTAGTGGATGTAAATGGCGCTTTGGCTTCTGACGCTCAGGCGATGGCGGGTATTTTCAATAACTTTTTGCGACAGTTTTTACCGTTGAAGACGTAAATAATGTCCCCGACGTTGACGATATCGTTCCATTTAGTAGCGAGACTATTTTAGATGAAATAACTGTTTACGAGGCTGAGATTGCGCATTATATCGATAGGCTAAAAGTTAGCAAGGCTCCAGGCCCTGACGCTTTTTATCCCAGACATTTGAAAGATTTGAAAGACGTTATCGTAGGCCCCTTAATGAAGATTTTTAATCAGTCACTCGAAACGGCGATTATTCCTGAAGACTTCAAATTAGCTAACGTCACGCCTATTTTTAAAAAAGGCGACCGCGCGGTAGCAAGCAATTATAGGCCCATTAGCTTAACGTCAATTGTCGGTAAACTTTTGGAATCCGTAGTTAGGGATCGTATTATCGATCACTTAGAGAGTAGAGATTTGATTAATAGTAGTCAGCACGGGTTTCGACGCCATAGGTCTTGTTTAACTAATTTGTTAGAATTTTATAACGAAGTAGTGCGCGAATACGATAGGCATAGGGCAGCTGATGTTATTTATTTAGATTTTAAAAGGCGTTCGATACAGTTCCGCATAGGAGACTAATTGCGAAGGTTAAAGCGCACGGTATAACGCGGTCAGGTAGCTAACTGGTTAGAAGAATGGCTTCGTGCTAGGAGGCAGAAGGTCATAGTTAATGGTAGTGAATCGGGGTGGTTTAGATGTAGGTAGTGGTGTCCCACAGGGTTCAGTGTTAGGCCATTGTTATTCGTAATTTACATTAACGACATAGATGTAGGATTGACTAGTAACGTGTCAAAATTCGCGGACGATACTAAAATAGGCGGTAAGGTTGTTAACGAGGACGATTGAAATAGGATCCAAGACGATGTAGATAGGATTATGGAGTGGACGGATAAGTGGCAGATGCAATTTAACGTAGATAAATGTAAAGTTTTGCATATAGGTTCTCGCAACAATAATTACGCGTACACGATGGATGATAGGGAGTTAGCGAGCGTTGACGAGGAAGTAGATTTAGGCGTACGCGTATCTAAAGATTTAAAGGTTAGGAACCAGTGCCTGGAGTCTTGCGCAAAAGCTAATAGGATGTTAGGCTTCATAGCGCGTAATTTCGAATTTAAATCGAAGGATATTATATTGCCCCTTTACAAGTCCCTAGTCAGGCCTCATTTAGAATATGCCGTTCAGTTTTGGTGCCCGTACTTGCGTGAGGATATGATAGGTTAGAAAGGGTTCAGCGTCGTGCCACGAAACTTATTCCGTCATTGCGCAATAGGCCTTATGAAGATAGGATTAAAGAGTTAGACCTGTATTCACTCGAAACTAGAAGATTAAGGGGGAGCTTATTGAAGTTTTCAAAATCGTTAATAACATCGATAACGTAAATTTTGATAAATTGTTCACTTTCGATAATAGTAATACTCGCAATAACGGATTTAAGTTGCGTGGCAGACGTTTCAACTAATATCGCTAAAAACTTCTTTACGTTTAAAGTAATTGATAAATGGAATAATCTTCCCGCGTCAGTCGTTCATTCTACCAGCGTTAATATGTTTAAGAACCGTCTTGACAGACATTTTAAAAATGTTAACGTTGTTTAAAATTAAATAAGAAAGTTAACAACAGGAGCTCTGGTGGTGGTGCTCGAGGATGAGTCTGTTGACGATGAATGCCAGCTTGTGACATGCCAGCGTGTGATGCCAGCAATAAAAGAAAAAAAAAAAAATTAGACTAACACGAACGTAGTTGTAGCTCGTAGCGTAAACTAACCGACTTTTTGTTTAACTTTACCTACTTTTTTTTTTTTGTCTCCTTTCTTTGCATGTCTGTAACTCTCTTTACTTGCATGTTTGTAGTCATGGTATGACAGTGAGTTAAGACTGTGTTTGCATGGTTTGTAAGCGTTCTTATTTTACTTCTTTTCATCTTTCACCCCCCTCCTATTTTCTCCGACTATTTTTCTGACTTGTCGGCAGTGGCCGGCGGATGATGATGGTGAGACTTTTTTCCTCTTTTTCTGAATGAATGTTAACCCACGAATGATAGGTGTTGCTCCTTACTTAACCCCTTATTCTCTTCTCTTCTCTTAACCCCCTACTCTTTCCTTTCTCTCGGGCTAGCCTTAGAGTGGATCTTAGGGTCTTTGTTAGCCTTAGCTTCTGTAGATCTGTAGAAGTGTAAAATTTTACATATAGGTTTGCGTAACGGTAATTTTGCGTATAGTATGTCAGGGAAGGAGTTGACAAGCGTAGATCAGGAAAAAGATTTAGGAGTTATATAGTCACGGGTGATTTAAAAGTAGCGAAACAAAGTACAGCAGCAAACAAAGTACTGGGTTTTATAGCTAGGAATTTTGAGTACAAATCGCGCGATATTATTGTTCCTCTTTATAAATAATTAGTTAGACCCCATTTGGAATACGCGATCCAATTTTGGAATCCGCATATGCGCAAAGATATAGACAAAATCGAAAATGTTCAAAGACCCCGTGCACCTAAGATGATTCCGTCCCTTAGGTCAAAGTCGTACGAGGATAGGCTTAAGGAGCTAAAATTGACTACACTCGAGACTAGGAGGCTAAGGGGTGATCTAATTCAGGTTTTTAAAATTATGACTGGGTTCGATAACGTAAATAGAGATAACTTTTTCGAAATAGCACAATATAGTAAAACTAGAAATAAGGGTGTAAGCTGACAAGTAGAAGGTTCGAGACAGCAGTTGCCAAAAACATTTTTATACGTAGAATAGTAAATAGGTGGAATAGTTTGCCGGTAGAAGTAATTAGTAACACGTCTATAAACATGTTTAGAAATCGATTAGATGCATATGTTGATAGAGTGGGTATAGTTTAAGATAGTAAAATTAACGTTTTTGTGGTTCGGAACCCACGTAAAATTGTAGGTCCCCTCCGCCACCACGGAGGACATGCGTAATACACAATTACAAACACGGTTAGGTAGACCAGCCACGAGTGGATACTAGGGTCCTTGTTGGTCTGAAACATTATAACATTATAACATTCCGGATCAAGTCACGACTTCCAATACGACAAAAACAGCATATCCTACATAAGGTCTTGGATCTGTACAGACAACATATCGGTTTAATGAAACACCGGACCAAGAGCAACCCAAAAGACCCGTCGAATGAGAAGAAATTCAGCGAACTGATGGAGAAGCTGTTCGATATCAGTCACGCTGAAGCGGATCAACTCATCAATATCGAGTTGGACCGACGATTTCTGGCATTGCAACGAGAGTCCTTGACTGGGTTCATTGGATCTGTGGACAGTAAACTCGCTGCTAAGGAGACGAGGACAGCTCAACGTCTTAGTCGATTCGCCAAGCGTGTGGCACAGAAAGCAGGAATCCCAGCTACAGGAGCAAGGGAGGAGGAGGAATCATCAAGCAGCAGTACAAAAGAAGACACTGGGTATGAGACTGTCATCACACCACGAAGCACTCGCAAACGCATCATATTTCAGAATGTTTCTGCTGTCCTGGAATGAGCACACACCAGCATTCAGAAATCTACAATGAAGGAAGCATCAATTCCAACTATAGATTGACCGCAGAAGCAATGATTATTGTTGATTTCCAAATTTTGGCCATTTTGGCCAAGAGAAACTTTTTATTTGGTGAGGCCCTACATTTTCAAAATTTCGATTTTTGGGGACACCCTAATATTATATATATATCTTATATATATATAATATATATATTATATATACACATTTTAACTGCAAACAACACAGTATAATTAATGTAAAGAACGACGCTTGTGTAGAAGAGCGTCCGCACAAGACGAGGAGAAAGCACGAACAAATGAAAAACGGGGTACCTCTCTGGAATCGAACCCGGGATCATCCAATTTCCGGTCGGACATGCTAACCACTACACCAAAGTCCCCGATCAGTCAGAAGTCGTAATTCTCCTACATACGAGCGGAATCAAATGCCCTGAGGGGGCATGAGAAGGTACGTCCTCAGGGCATTTGATTCCGCTCGTATGTAGGAGAATTACGACTTCTGACTGATCGGGAACTTTGGTGTAGTGGCTAGCATGTCCGACCGGCAATTGGATGATCCCTGGTTCGATTCCTGGGAGGTACCCCGTTTTTCATTTGTTCGTTCTTTCTCCTCGTCTTGTGCGGACGCTCTTCTACACAAGCGTCGTTCTTTACATATATATATATATATATATATTATTATTATTATTAATATATATAAAATTTAGTGGTGGACCGGATGTCAGTTTTTCAACATCTGCGGATGCGGATCTTTAATTTCAATATCCGCGGATATTTGTGGTCCCGCAAATTAGAGAAATCAAGAGAGACAGCGCGTTTGATGAAACTTTAAGTGAAGTTGAAGGAGCAGCTTGGAGAGCATTTAAAGTAGTGAACACAAATTTCCTCAGAAACTTCAAGGCCGAAAATTAAGAGTCACTTGTTGAAGAACTTCTGAAGGCCTACAAAGACGTGGGGTGCAACATGTTTAAAATTCATTTTCTTGACTCACATCTCGACTTCTTCCCAACAAACTTAGGCGATGTTAGTGATGAGCATGGGGAACGCTTTCATCAACAAATATCTACGATGGAGAAGCGATACCAGGGCAAGTGGAGCCCCAGCATGTTGGATGACTACTGCTGGACATTGTCAAGGGATGGCCCAGAGTCGAAATACAAGCGTAAATCATCAGTAGCCACATTTTAGGTGAATTCAATATGCATTTTCTACTTTGATATTGTTATTATGCCTATAAATTAGTCCAAATTTCATTTTCGATTCACTCAATATTGGTGGGTGATAGAAACATTTTGAGGCCATTTTTTAACTCAGAGGTAAAAAACCTATAAGATCCACCCATTTTTGTTCATGTGACAAATAAAAAGTTCGATTTTGTCGACCAGTGATATATAATATAATTAATACTTCACATGAAATGTGCATGACTGGGCCTTGTAAGCTACTTTATAAGCTAATTTAATTGTAAATTGCATAATTTATTAGAGGTAATATCCGCATAACATCCGCAGTCAGAAGTGCGGATGCGGATGCGGATATACGGTCCACCACTAAATATTATATATATATATATATATATATATATATATATATATAATATATTATATATATATATATATATATATATATATCAACAAATCAAATCAAATCATATCAACAAATATGGCGATAACTTTAAAAGACAATACACATACGGAAGGAAGAAGCAAATTTGGGGCTTTTAACTTAAACTCCAAGACCATAAATTGGGAAGAAATCAGATCACACATGGCCCAAATAGAGTGGAGAACAGTTTTCGAGAATAAAACAACTGAGGAAATGCTAACAACCTTGGAAGAAAAGACGCTGGAAATTTTGGAAAAATATGCTCCGAAAGCACAACCAAAAGGAAAGAGGAACTGGCTAGAGAGGCAAAAGAGAAGAATATTCCACAAAAGAAAGAGAGTAGCGACGAAGTTAGCTAATTGCGGAGACAACAATGCCAGGAAAGAAATACAAGAAAAACTGGAGAATATCGATAGGGAAATACAAACCCTGATTAAGGGCCATACAGAGAGGGAAGAGGAAAAGGGGGTAGAAGCAATAAAGGAAAATCCAAAATACTTCTACAGCTATGCGAAAAGGAAAACACAAACCCGCGCTACTATCGGTCCCTTAAGGAAAGGAAATAATGAACTAACAGACGATCTAAAAGAAATATCTGAAACATTGAGAGCCCAGTATGAATCGGTATTCAGTACCCCAAAAAGTGACAAAGCGATACCTGACATAGATGCATTCTTCAAAGAGAAATTGCAAGGAGAATGTAAGTTATAACAGACTTTGATTTTGCCCCAGAAGATGTAGCGACAGCTATAGGACAAATAAAATCACATTCAGCTGCAGGTCCGGACAAATGGAACACACTATTAATTAAAAACTGTAAAAATAAAATAGCTACACCTTTATACTGGATATTGAGAAGATTCCTAGACACTGGGGAAATACCGAGCATCTTGAAAAGCGCAAACATCGTCCCTATATATAAAGGAAGAGAGAGATCTCAAGCAAAGAACTATAGACCAGTGTCCTTGACTTCCCTCCTCACCAAAATTTTTGAAAGAATAGTCAGAGAGAAAATCTATGACTTCTTGGAGACATTGGAAAGATTCAGCGAAAATCAACGGATTCCGATCAGGAAAATTATGCCTATCACAACTTATAGAGCATTATAACAATATCCAAATGCATTTGAAGGCAATGAAAACTATGATGTCATATACATGGATTTTGCTAAAGCTTCCGACAAATGCGATCATGGTATAATAGCACATAAAATGAAACATATGGGAATAACAGGCAAAGTGGGAAAATGGATCTACAACTTCCTCAGAAATCGACTACAGGTGGTCAAAATTCAAGGTGTATCATCATCAGAATCAGAAGTACGCAGCTCAGTACCATAAGGTACAGTACTGGCCCCACTCCTGTTCCTTATCATGCTGACAGACATAGACAGTGGAGTAAACAGCAACAGTATAGTAACATCATTTGCAGACGATACAAAGATCAGCAGAAAAATCAGCGATGCAAACGAAGTAGAGGCCTTGCAGAGAGACAAACAAAATATACAAATGGTCAGAAGACAACAATATGACATTCAACACCGAGAAATTTCAGCTCTTGAGATATGGTAGAAATGAGGAACTTAAAAAGACTACGTGTTATGCTCCAGATAGACAAGAAATTCAGAGAAGGGTCTACTTGTGAGTAATAATGACCAATGATGGCAAATTCGAGACACAAAATCAAATAGCAATAAACAAAGGAAAAAGAATCGCGGGACAGGTACTAACAACGTTCAAAAGGAGGGACAAGACAGTAATGATTCACCCTGCTGAGAACACTGATTATACCAAAACTTGAATACTACTCAGTTTTGACGTCACCATATAAAAAGGAAGAAATTAATAAACTAGAAGAAACGCAGAGACATTTCACAGCCAAGATTGATGGCTGCAAAGAACTCAACTACTGGGAAAGACTACGTAAACTAAATCTGTACTCCCTGAAAAGAAGAAGAGAGGTATACCATAATCTACATATGGAAAATTATCGAAAAACTGGTACCAAACCCAATTACCATCCAGACAACGCTGGAAAATAGGAAAGGCAGAATGTGTAGTGTTCCCAAATTAAAGGCCCAACAAGAGACCTCCTCAACTCTGAAGGAAAATAGCTTGGTTGTCAGGGGGCCAAGAATTTTGAACCAGCTTCCAAAGGACCTCAGAAACGTTACAGGGGTCAAAGTTGAAGTCTTCAAGAGAAGACTAGATGCCTGGCTCAGGACGGTACCAGATGAGCCCGGTGTACCTGGCTATGTACGATGGAGAGCGCAAGAGAGCAACTCGTTCCTCCACCAAGCCAGGACTAGAGGCGGGGCCACCAGCTTGACCTTCTTGTGAAGAAAGACCGACGCACGGAACCCAAACAAGGTTAACAAGGTTATATATATATATATTATATATATATATATATATATTTCAACTGCAAAGAACACGCAGTATAATTAACGTAAAGAACGAAGCTTGTATAGGAGAACATTCCGCGCAAGATGAGGAGGGAGAACGAACAATAAAAAAATGAGGTAACCACCCGGGAATCGAACCCGGATCTTCCGATTGCCGGTCAGATATGATAACCACTACATGATAGTGGTTATCATATCTGACCGGCAATCGGAAGATCCCGGGTTCGATTCCCGGGTGGTTACCTCATTTTTTCATTTGTTCGTTGTCCCTCCTCATCTTGCGCGGCATGTTCTCCTATACAAGCGTCGTTCTTTATATATATATATATATATATATATATATATATGTGTATATATATATATATATATATATATATATATATATATATATATATATATATATATATATATGTACTTTTCTTCCATATACGAGGTGCAGTTAATAAATGCGAGGATTTTATTGACTGTTTTTTTAATGAAACAATTCTGCGAACTTATTGACTGCATCTCGTGTATATAACTCTTCATACTTCCACATAAACTATGAATACAGCGATGAATACATATATAATATATATATATATATGAGATTTTGTTGTTTGTGTGCAAAATTTTGTCGTTCGTGTGCAGAGTTAATGAGATGAGAGAGCATCACATAGAGAGTGTTTTGTATTAGGAGACTAATTCCCCATGTGTACAAAACGTATACACACACACACACACACACACACACTCGTATATATATAATATATATATGTGATAACTAACTTTGAACTATATACAATGGTATTAATACGTTCTGCATTAATAAATGCATTAAAATGCAGTTACACGTATAATAGTTTTACATAATTTAAGATTAAAACATTAAAATTAAAAACATTTTCCCACAATAAAACTTAAAATTTTTTTTTCTTAAAAATGGACATTAAAAGAAATTTGTAAAAGAAAATTTTCTCCTTTTAATTCAAACGTTTAAAATACCTTTTTGCGAATCTAATTATGCCATTGGAATTTAAAAGAAAAAAAAAAGGCCAAATTATAGGCCACACACACCACACACACACACACACACACACACACACACCATATATACATACAAGGGCATGTGAGTTACGAAGCAAAAATTTAACCTTTCTTCGACTAAATAATTAAATTTTAAAACTTTAAAAACTTCAGAAAAATAAAATATTGGGTAAATTTTAACAGTGATTTAAATTTTAAAGTTAGTTGAAAAACCTTATCCATATTTAATACATAAATAAATTAAATAAATTGGACAAATAACATTACGAAAAGTATTATGAAGTAATAAAAAAATACCTATACTGCCATCTTATACTTTTAATGATGTAAGCAATTGGTGAAAGTTGGCATTAAATATGGCCTTAATTGAAAATAAAGTGCCAAATTTATATATCTATTTTGAACCTATCTTCGGCAAACAAGGAATCTGGGAAATATTTTCTGTATGTTATGGAGCCTTTTCCAGGCGGGTGTTCCAGCCAAATTCCATCTTCTATAAGGCCAATTACAAGTCCTTATACTTATGAGATTGGTAGAAATAGTTTGACTGTTGAAAACGTTTAATTTTTTTTTTTTTTAATTTGTTCATTATTTTGAATTTTTCTTTTCCTTATTTATTATAATTTTTTTTTTTTTAGGAATTCTGTAAATTAATTTCTTTGAATTATGGGACTGTTGATATTAATATTATTGGCATATTTCAATTAAAAGCTTTATATATATATATATATATATATATATATATATATATATATATATATATATATATATATATATATATATATATATATTTTAGTAATTAAGATTAGACGGGAGAGTATACTATTATTATTATTACTATTATTATTATATTATTATTATTATTATTATTATTATTATTATTATTATTAACAGCGGTATCATTCATTCTTCTTGATAATAAATTATACGAAAAAAATACATTTGCATCGTATTATATTTAAAGCTATAAATAAATGAGGCATTACATAAGCTTATTAAATGCGACACATAAGAAGTATATATATATATATATATATATATATATATAAAATTTATATATATCCTACATAAATCGCATACTTAAATGAAGATACAAGGCAATATAAAGTCATATTTAAAAATGTATTATAAAAACGAGTTCACACACACACACACACACACACACACACACACACACACACACACACACAACACACACACATTATACATAAGAACTACAGCAAAGACGAAGCAGTAATTTTAAGATATTTATGCATATAATATACATTCAGATGCATGAATATGCCTTAATATGCATTAGTTTTTCACAGACATTATTTCCAATGAATTTATATGCAAAGGAAATAGCGATTCCATCGGTCTGAACATCGCTTCTCAGACTAAGGTGTATATATATAATAATTGCATAAACGGAATAATAGACCAGACTCACACAACAGACAGCAAATCGTAGCCACGTAATTAAGCAAACTCAACGAGTTTATATATATATATATATATATATATATATATATATATATATATATATAATATAATATATATATATAATGTAAATGTTTAAAATTAGTTGTATTTCGAATAAAATAAGATTGTTTATATAGTATTGCAAATTTCAATTCTTGTAAAACATCAAATAAGTTAGGGTGAGAGGGAAACCTTTTGAATGCATTTAAGGTAGAATTTTTATATAAAAATTTATGAAATATTTTTTTTAATTTAATGTCTTTTGTTTTGTAAAATTCCTTTTATATATAATATATATATATATATATATATATATATATATATATATATATATATATATATATAATCAGACATTTGTACTCTTTGCATTTTCTCTCTCTCTCTCTTATACTCTATTGTGAAGTGTATATATATATATCCAGAGCTGATCGGTCAGAAAAACTAAATTTCCTAATTTTTTTCTATCAATAATATTAATTATTAAGTTTAAAAAGGCTCTAATATAAACAGGTTTCCAAGATATGCCAACGTTAAATGTATATTTTAAAAGTCTGTAATTAGAGACTCGCGTATATTGATTCAATAGCTAATAAAACGTTGCCCCCAAACTCCTCAAAGTATACTATCTTAAAATGGAGTCTTTAAGAAAACGAATTGGGATTCAGAGATTTTATGAAAGTTAAGTCATCGTAGGCAATTTACT
>JAJOZX010001885.1:105000-137500 GCA_023014485.1 Bathynomus jamesi | reverse complement strand
GTGGGTATAAAACTATTATTTTTTTTCAGAAGTCGACAAATAAGGTTGGTTAAATTTTTTAGATTTGTATACGAGTATATTATAAATGAATTTGTCCAAATGATATTGTAGTGAATACTCTTATTTTAGTTTCAAGATAAATGTTAATTTTACCGTCTTGAATTTCGGAATAGCTATAAATTCATTTTAAATTAGTTACCCATCATAATTCAATTGTAAACCACATTAATACTAATTTTATGTATACTGTATTATTTTATTGTATGTAAACATAATTAATTATATATCACAATTGTCAGTTAATTATTTATATTCAAATAATTATTTTAATCTAATACCATGTCCATTTTGCAAATAAATAATAGAAATCCAAGGGTTATATTTTCCATCCTTGGTACTGTCGCAGTTTCGCCTAACGGACTCAATACGGCTAGTGAGATAATCACTGATTGGCACTTAACCAGCGGCAGTGCTTATGGCTACATCATCCAGGTTAACCTATACCGGATAGATGCGCTACGGTCCCAAGCCGTAGCGTGCCTAGGTCCAACGACGACGACGACGAAAACCAACAATTGGTGACCCCGGAGTTGGATTCCCCCCTTTTACCCGAACGACTAGGACTAGACTGTAACGTCGTTCGTGCCCATCACCCCTTCACCCGAGCGACTAGGACCAGACTGTAATGTCGCTCGTGCCCTCTGCCCCTCACCCCTGCCCGTGCGCTCTGTGCCTGCGCTCGTCTCAACCTCCACTCCTTCGTTGGTAACTTGTCGTCTTGCTTGTACGTCAGCAAGCATAGGAGAAGATGCCTGACGACGCTGGTGCCATCTCCCACTTGAGCGTAAAGCTCCCCGTCTTCTGGCCGGGTGATCCATTTATTTGGTTCCACCAAGTGGAATCACAATTCAACTTGGGAAGGATCACCGCTAGCAGGACGAAATACGATCATGTTTTGTCCTCTCTACCAGCGAGCATCATCTCTGAAGTCCGTGACGTCATCGTGTCTACTTCCACGAGTGAGGACCCATACAACGATCTGAAGTCTGCCATCCTGTGCCGCACCACTGTCTCCGAGCGTGAGAAACTACATCAGTTAATCTCAAAAGAAGAACTTGGAGACCGTAAGCCCACTCAAATGCTGAGGGCTATGCAGTGCGCTCTAGGCGAACGCGCACAAACCTTCGATAAGGACATCTTTAGACAGTTGTTCTTGCAGAAACTTCCTCCATCAGCTCAGCGTGTCTTGGCCACTATGGATCCTGCTACTCCAGTTGATAAACTAGCAGAAACTGCCGACAAAGTAGTGGAGATTGACACAGCTCCGGTCAACAACGTGAACACACAATCGGAACTGGAGTTGAAAGTGAAAGAGTTAAGTCAACAACTCAACCACGTTTGTTCTCTGCTACAAAATCAACGGCAAAGAAGCCATTCTCGGTCAAGATTTACGAAGAGGCATCGTTCGAGTTCCGGGAAGATCTGCTTCTACCACGCTAAATTTGGAAAGAAGGCTAGGAAGTGCATCTCCCCTTGCAATTTTTCGTCGGAAAACCCCAGCAGCGAGTCCTAATGGCGTCTAGTACTCGCACTGCCAACCTGTTATTCATAAAGGACAGGAACTCTGGTGTCAATTTCTTGGTCGATACCGGAGCGTCAGTCAGTGTATTCCCTCAAAAATCTGGTCATAAGCACTCGGAATCTCCGCCTCTATACGCTGCTAACGGTTCACGCATACCCACGTACGGTACTCAGTCGCGTGAACTAAACTTGGGCCTTCACCGATCCTTCAAGTGGATTTTCATTGTGCTCAAGTGCAGCATCCCATAATCGGCGCTGACTTCCTCCAGCATTTCAAACTCCTGGTGGATCTTGACAAGCGACGCTTATGCGACCAGGCCACACTGCTTTCTGTTCGTGCCAAACAGGTTGCCCTTCCGGACGCCTCGAACTCTGCACTTTCCCTCGTTCCCCCTAATTCCATGTACCAGTGCCTTTTCCAGCGATATCCAGGAATTCTTCAACCGATGCAGATGGGTGATACCATTAAGCACACCATTACCCATCACATTACAACAAAAGGTCCCCCTGTGTTTGCAAAACCCAGACGTCTTGCCCCGGACAAACTGAAAGCTGCCAAATCGGAATTCCAGCTTATGATAGATCTTGGGATAATAAGACCTTCCAAAAGCAGTTGGTCCTCTCCCCTACACCTGGTCCAGAAGAAGTCAGGAGACTGGAGACCATGTGGGGATTACCGGTTTTTGAATTCGACAACCATCCCGGACCGATATCCGGTACCAAATGTCCAAGACTTTACTTCTCTTCTCCACGGCAAATCTATCTTCAGTAAAATAGATCTCGTTAAGGCTTTCCACCACATTCCCGTAGAGCCTTCGGATATTCCCAAGACTGCAGTTTGTACACCATTTGGGTTCGAATTTGTGAAGATGCCGTTCGGGCTACGGAATGCTGCGCAAACCTTTCAGAGGTTTATAGATGAGGTCACCAGAGGCTTAGACTTTGTTTATGCCTACATCGATGATTTGCTTGTGGCCAGCTCAACGGAAGAGGAACATAAGGAACATCTTTCACTCCTCTTTCAACGCTTAGAACAATACGGTGTTACTATTAATGCATCTAAGTGTGTGTTTGCACAGCCAACCTTGGAATTTCTTGGTCACACGATTTCGCAGCACGGAATTACCCCCCTTCAGGACAAGTGTGAAGTGATAAAAAATTACCCTATGCCAAATAATCAGCGTGAGTTACGTCGGTTTCTAGGTTTGGTAAATTATTACCACAAGTTCATTAAAAACTGTGCCAGTGTTCTTGCTCCTCTACACGCTATGATCACACACAAACGCAAGGTAACGAAATTGGTATGGTGTAGCGATAGTTTACAGGCGTTCGACAATGCCAAAAATGCTATCAATAGTGCATTATCTCTGTCATTTCCTATCAGTGATGCCCCCCTAACTCTGACGGTCGATGCATCAGAGTGAACTTCTTGCTATTTACTTAAACGTGAAGCATTTTCAACATTTCCTTGAAGGCCGAGAGTTTTGTGTTTTTACCGACCACAAACCTTTGGTCACTGTCTTCAATAAAAACAGCTGTAACCACTCTCCCAGAGTCATCAGGCAACTCGATTATATCTCGAAATTTACCACAGATATCCGCCACATCAAAGGTGTCTTGAACACTCCAGCGGATGCACTTTCAAGAATAGAGATTACTTCTGTTACCCTCAGCTCTACACTGTGGAATGCTATTGCACAGGATCAAGATAAGGATACGGACTACAAGACCTGCTCAGAGAAGACTCCACTCACTCACTTTCCTCAAGAAAATGAGTATGCCAGGATTGTCTGTGCCCCTCTATTGCGACGTATCAACAGCTGCTATTCGCCCTTATGTCCCTCCATGTCACAGACAAGCAGTCTTCACGGATCTTCATAAGCCCTCCCATCCTGGTATCCGTGCTTCGCAACACCTGGTTACCTCTCGCTTTGTTTGGCCCTCCCTCGATGCGGAAGGATGTCAAACATTGGACCAAAACGTGCCTTGCCTGCCAGCGTGCCAAAGTCCAAAGGCACACCAGGTCCCCCTTTGACGCATTTCCGCCCCCATCCCAGCGATTTGAGGTAATTCATGTAGACATTGTTGGCCCTCTTCCAGTGATTCAAGGCCAACGTTATCTGCTCACCTGTCTCGACCGCTTTTCCAGATGGCCTGAAGCCATCCCACTTCCTGATATCCAAGCGGACACTGTTGCAAGAGCCTTTCTTCATGGATGGGTATCAAGATTTGGATTGCCGACAAAAGTCATCACTGACCAAGGTCGCCAATTTGAGTCTTCGCTTTGGAAGAAGTTTACCAGCTTGTTGGGTACAGTACATGCGCATACCTGTGCGTATCATCCGCAAGCTAACGGCCTCGTCGAACGCTTCCATCGCCAGCTGAAGTCATCCCTTATGTGTCACGAAGACTCCCATTGGATGGATAAGCTTCCACTCGTGTTGCTTGGTATTCGCTCTGCATTTAAGAGTGATCTGAAGACTACAGCGGCTGAACTAGTCTATGGAACAACACTGCGGCTACTAGGTGGTTACTTCACTGCAGGGGATAAGTCATGTGATCCTACGGAATTCGCTCAAACACTTTCCTCTCACATGCAGTCCCTTCAGCCTGTTCCCCCTCGATTGACTAGCCAACAGAACATCTTTGTTTCCCCAGCCCTCCAGTCTTGCACCCACGTTTTCATTCGTGTACCTGTCCCAAAACGGCCTCTCCAATGTCCATATGACGGGCCCTATGAAGTTCTCCGACGTACGCGCAAATCATTTCTCATCCAGCGCGGTTCCAAGGTCGACAAGGTTTCTATCGATCGTCTTAAGCCTGCGTTTTTGGAATCAACCTTAAGCGAGGTACATGTAGCTACCAAAAAGGTCCAGGGAAATCTGTGTCGTTCGGAACTCTTTGAACTTTCTCTGGTGGTGGGGGAGTGTGTAGTGAATACTCTTATTTTAGTTTCAAGATAAATGTTAATTTTACCGTCTTGAATTTCGGAATAGCTATAAATTCATTTTAAATTAGTTACCCATCATAATTCAATTGTAAACCACATTAATACTAATTTTATGTATACTGTATTATTTTATTGTATGTAAACATAATTAATTATATATCACAATTGTCAGTTAATTATTTATATTCAAATAATTATTTTAATCTAATACCATGTCCATTTTGCAAATAAATAATAGAAATCCAAGGGTTATATTTTCCATCCTTGGTACTGTCGCAGTTTCGCCTAACGGACTCAATACGGCTAGTGAGATAATCACTGGTTGGCACTTAACCAGCGGCAGTGCTTATGGCTACATCATCCAGGTTAACCTATACCGGATAGATGCGCTACGGTCCCAAGCCGTAGCTTGCCTAGGCCCAACGACGACGACGACGAAAACCAACAATATCATTTTGTATCAGTAAATAAGGTTTGCTCAACTAAAATGGCTTGTCAAACATGGTGTACCGCAAGGCTCATTTTGGGGTTTACTATTACTTTTATTATATATAAATGACCTTCCATGCTCATCTGATATACTTAACTTCATTAATGTTTGCAGATGAAAGAACCTAGTCTTTTTCTTGCAAAGATGTTAACTCAGCTAAGAATATATTTAAATCGGAATTTATCACTGTAATATTGACCACCCATAAACTCTCTCTAAATACTAGTAAAACAAATGTCAGGATTTTTACTAATAAACGAAATGTGTATCTTGATGAACTAAATGTTGATGAAATTGCTGTAAAGTAGTGTACTGTAACAAAATTTCTTGGTGTAATGCTAGACAAGAATTTGCAATGGAGTGACCATATAAATTATATCTGAAAAAAGATTTCAAGGAGCATTGCTATAATGTTTAAACTTAGAAATGTAGTCCCTGAACAGGTTTTGTTAACTCTGTATCATACTCTTGTTCTCACTTATATAACGTATTGCGCTCTTATTTGGGGTAACTCCGCTGGCAATGCTTTAGACCAGTGGTTCTCAAACTGGGGTACGACGTACTCCCAGGGGTACGCGAGGGAATCTTAGGGGGCACACGAAGGGGTCCTGAAAATATAATCCTTTTACTTTTATATACGATTAACAAACGGCCACGAGTCACACGGTTGTAAAGAAGGTAAAAATCCCCTATCGCTCTCGAAAATCCAGAAAATCTCGTGAAAGAATTCAAGGGGTACAGAAGAAGAAGAAAAAGTTTGAGAACCGTTGCTTTAAAACAGTATCTTTGTCATCCAAAAATGAGCAATGAGGTTATTCTCTGATGCTGATTTCCATGATCATTCTAGTGCATTATTTAAAGAGCTAAAATTACTAATGCTCAAAGATGTAATGATTTTTATTTACGAGTGTAAGAACAAAATCATAAACTAACAATGGGTAAATAAATATTTTGTAACTCATCAAGAAATCTACTCATATCAGATCAGAAATAGATGAAAGCATGTTATGCCTCAATTTAGATTGTTTTCATCTTAAAAATTACTAATTTTCATCGGACAAACTATAAAATGATTTAAATGCTGATATATATGAGATGAATTTCACACTTAAACACGTGATGCAAACCCACAAGGAAAAAAAAAATGATTCCAAGGTCTTTCGTGTATTCAGCAACACACCTCGTCAACCCTTAAGATTTTACTTCAGTTTCTTTATTCAACAAATTATTGTTTAGTAAAAATCTCGAAAAATTCATTTTCCATATCCTCTTGATCTTCCTTAGTGTTGGATTTGCCGTTCTGACCACATAGTCAGTTAGTCATTGAAGGAAAGAGTCATATAGATTAAAGCTTTGTTTATGGAAATTACGCTTTTATTTATATGCGGAGCAAATCGATCTTGAGAAGTTAATGGACACCGAATATATACTGTACAGCGTGTTCCAGAAGCCCTGCGCCAAAGGCTAATATCATGTTGTGCATATACTGTATGTGTGTGTGTGTGTGTGTGTGTATAGTCACTTTATAACAGAGGTGGGGAACCTGCCGCCCGCGGGCATAATATGTAATTGAATTAGTGTAATTTAATTGCCCGCGGACAGTTTGATTATTTAAAGTCATACAATATTTACATCTTAATTATGCTCCAAACTATTTTTAAAGCTGCAATTTTCCCGGTAAAGAGTATTTTAGTTGAAATCCCCCCCTCCCCACAATAAAGGTTTCCCACCACTGCTCTATAACACTTTTTTAATCCAAATTAAAACATCAAATGAGCTTCATTCTATTAAAAAGTAGTTAAAATTACTATTTTTCGACTCTAGATTTTTCGAAATACGAAAATGGTGTAATAATTTTAAGCTCATTTGAACTCTTTTGATGTAACCAATTTGGGTTAAATTGACTCAAACTACGGTTTTTAGAGTGTTCTTCCATTCATCCATTTATTGCCTTCGTGTTTGTTGTCCTTATATAACCATTTAATCACAGTCTTACTTCAATAAATGGCATTTTTTAAATGCCCATCCCTGCCCACATACCCACTCATTTATTATGAATGAGGAAAGTATTTCTGAGTAAACGTTACAGTACATGATCTTCTAGTGCGATATTCATACATCTATTTTGATGTGTGATGCCAAAATAAGTGATGACATTTTATATACATATTACATGCCTTAGTGTTTGTTTATACCCGACTTATTCATTCTGACGAAGGTCAAACTTGTTACCCCATCTTGGACCTACAGCTTAACGCGAAATTCGAACTACGACCCACCAGGGAAGTCAGAAATTATAAAGTCCTCGCCGGACTCGATCTCACGACCTCCCGATCAGCAGCCTAGCGTCTAAACCACTAAGCTACTCAGGGTACACATTTCTATATAGTGGTACCATGTTAATGGGGAAGCTTTTGTATGAAAGACAGATTTGTCCCTGTGCCAATATATGTATATTACATAGTATGATCGAAGCTGATAATGTATTTTGTTTTTGCAAGATAAAATATTGCAGGATTAAAGGTCAGAATAAACAACTGTCAATTATGCAACATAAAGCAGTACATATAAAGTATCTTTATTTTCATACTGTTGTAATAAAGCACGCTGTATATATATATATATATAATATATAATATATATAATATATATATATATATATATATATATATATATGCATTTAACTGCAATGACCACGCACGTCGTTTCTATTCATATATATATATTATATATATATATATATAATATATATATATGCCTATTCCCCTCTCTCTCTCTCTCTCTCTCTCTCTCTCTCTCCTCTCTCTCTCCCTCTCTCTATCTATCTATCTATCTACATATCTATCTATTTATCTAGTTATCTATCTATCTACCTCTCTATCTGTCTATCTACCTATCCATCTATCTATCTAGCCATCTATCTATCTATCTACCTATCTATCTATCTATCTATCTATCTATCTAAATTTATCATTATAGTTTGATTCACTCAATATTTTTCACCGTATTTTGCATACGATTTGAATTCAGGAATTTATTATTATAAGTTTAAAATAAAGCATTGTCGAACTTCAGAGATTCGTCTGTAAGAACTGCCAGATGTTAACCATTGAAGTAAAAGCATATTAAGGATTGTGACGACTGATCAAAGGGTTAATCACTAGCTGAAAGAAGGTGTTATTTTAACGGGTTGTCAGGTAAATGAGGAATTTTAAAGTCACTGACTTTACATTAACTGTTATTTACCCTCACAAAAGAATATGCTATTGTAGTTTCACCCATTTATCTTTATAGAAGCAGATATTAAAATAAAATATGTGGAAATGTTTTTCTTTTTATTGCTTTATATTGTGTATTTGTCTCTTATAACTGGCAGTTTATATTATCGAATTACTAGTAAAGTTTAAAGTTTACTGCATTTCAATATTATATAAATATATATATATATATATATATAGGCAGAATATAAGAGAGAGAGAGAGAGAGAGAGAGAGAGTATACATGTGTGTATGTGTGTGTGTGCACGCGCGCGCAAATTTTTTTGGTATATTCAATAAACGAAAGTCTAGATGTTCTCTCAGCATTTATATGACCCGGATTGTTCATTGCATAACCTTGTTTGTGTGGTTTTTCTTATTCTGAGCATTGCTTGGTAACCTTCCTATAAATGGTTAACATTAACAATAGCCTTTGTCCGCCGTTTTGGAAAGGGGGAAGCAGGGGGCAATTTGGCCTTTGAAAACATTTTATCTCTCGGAGAAGTGCATGAAATGTACTTTCTTACAAGTTTATGTAATATCACCTTGTTACAAACCATGCAGCATCTTCGTGGAGATGTATCAGAAAGAGATATGTACTGTAGTTAATATAAGTTTTACACCACACACACATACATATATACATATGACCTTCCCAATACAGTCAAATATACTCACATTTAAACATTTTATAGTCCCCTAATATACAGTATATATGTATATATATATATATATATATATATATATATATATATATATATATATATATATATATATATATATATATATATATATATATATATATATATGCAGTCGCAAGTGGGAGCGAATACAAGTTCGGCTTGTTTTGACAGTCACATCAACAACAGTCGACCAGTATTTAGAAGCATGCATTCTCTTTTTTTTTAAGAAAATAAAAAAAATGATGAAGAGTGGATATATATATATATATATTATATATATATATATATATATATATATAAAGAAGTTGATCAAGTATTTTCACTGCCGTGCCCAGTGCCAGAATTGAATTATTATAGAATAAACAATAGTGGATTGTTGCTCTTTTCTGAGTATATATATATATTTACTAAGAGGTTTGCTATCGGGGAATCTCAGCTTGATAATGAGCAGTAAAACAAGTCCAATTTGAAACATTTTTGTTTCGTTGCAAAACTTTTAACAGCACAACGTTCATCCTCACTGCTGGAAACGGGATTGGAGTTTAATGATGCAATACATTTGTAATTTATTATTTACAATTACAAACTTAAAAGCTTCGGAAAACTGTATGGCTCACCTGCAGAATTCTTTTTCGAAAGTTATAGTGTTAAAAAAAAAAAAAAAAAAAAAAAAAAAATTGAATCCTGAATAAAAAAATGTGCATGGATCAGCGAACATTTAAAGTTATTATTGTAAAATTTAAATTAGAAAATAAAACGTATCAATAAAGTGCTATTGGTGAAAGCAATTCAAAGTACATTGGCAAAACATTCTGACAAATTTTACACGAATACACGATCATTGGAGGTACTATCAACCGCTCTATAGTACTTTTGAGGAATCGTATACATTCAAACATCCGAAGCGATTCTCACAGTGGGGATCATCCGATAAAAAAAAAATCATCCGATAAAAAAATCATCCGATAAAAATCATCAGATAAAAAAAAATCATCAGATAAAAAAAACGTTAATTTTAAAATATTACGTGAAGCAGCCATTAAGGACCTTATCCGTTTAGAAGCTATTTGTATCTTTAAACATAAACCCAATCTTAATGATAAGAATCCCTTTCATAAGGTCAGCGACAGTAGTTCAGTGGGTAACACCGTTTACCGATGAGCAAAACGAAGATACTGAGGTCGGGGGTTCGACTCTCGATGGTACTGGTAGTAATAATTCTGGAGTTAGCGCACTGGGCCGCATCAGTTGGTCTGAACGCTGTACCAGTTTCTGGCCCATCTTGACTGATTATTATTTATTGTTCTTTTCACAATCTCACTATACTAAAATAAACTAAAGAACCCTATATCATCAAGAAACCCAAGAATCATTACTGTCTGCACGTTATTTTAATCCCTATTTAAAACACATAAATGTTTTCTGTTTACTTCTAATATTTATTATTATTTTATAATTTTGAGTGGTTCAAATGAGCCGTGAAGATTTTACCAGTAATAACTTTAAATGTGTGCTGGTCCATGCACAGTTTTAATTCAGGATCCAGATTTTTTTTTCTTTTTTTACTTGTCTTAACCACCTTTAACATTGTAATCTTCAAATAAGTACTCTGTAAGTGAGCCATTAAGTGTTTAATTCTGAAGTTTATCGAATTTATCTTGTAATTGTAGATAATAAGTAATTATATTACTGTAACATTGAACTCAGAATCACTTTCCAGCAGTGAAGATGACAGCTGTACTGTTGAAAGTTTGCGATGAAGTTCAAATGTTTCAAATTGGACTGGTTTTACTGTTCAATATAAAGTTGATATATATAATATATATATATATATATATATATATATATATATAATATATATATATAGTTGTCCAGCTGGGTTCCCTATAATATAAAGCGAAAGTTTCTAGCTTTGTGATTGGTCGAATTTCATCTTTAGACGCGGGTTTTCGATTGAGTTATTATGTAAGACAAGTTCAATTAGTTCCGGGACGAATTTTTTTTGTTTTTTACTTCGGGTTTTTCCTTCGTTTTGTTTAAATAATTTATAATTATTAATTTAATAGTTCAAAAATGTCATCTAAATAAATAGGGAAAAAGTCTATCTTTATAAGTTGACCATCAGTCAAATTTTTATGAATTTTTAAAGTTATATTACAGAAGGGGACATAATCTAGGCGAAGAGGACAGTCTCCCATCCAACTATTCCCCAGACTCAATGTAGCTTAACTTCGCTGCTCGACGGGAAGAGGTATCACGACACTCAACTCTCAGGAACTTCATATATATATATATATATATATATATATATATATATATAGTTTGGGCGCCTCGGTGGTGTAGTGGTTAGTGTCGCTGACTACGAAACCATCAGCCGCGGGTTCGAGACCCGACGGCAGCCGGCGCGCAGCAAAACCCAGCTGTTCATCCTTCCACACAATAAAGAAAGTGGTTGGTAGATAAATGGGTACCCTAGGTGGCCTAGTGGTTAAGACGCTGGGCTGCTGATGGGGGCGTGGTTCGGATTCCACGTTAAACTGTAGGTCTAAGGTGAAGTAAAAAGCTTGACCTTCGTCAGAATGAACAATTCGGGCGGAAGCTAACCAAAGGTTTTATATATATATATATATATACACACACTTTTGATAGTTTTGATGACTCGGAACAAATGTTCAGGACCTACCTATGTTCGACCCATCGGTAGCATCTCGCCTCATTTGGGCGTATTTTATGAAGAAGAGAATTGTTTTTTACTCTCAACCTACCTTCATAACTAGCTGCGCATAGCTGGTCAAGAACTTTACGCAAGAACCTGTGAAGTTGGTGCTTGAAGGTAGCTGGGTTGGTGTGCTAGAGGTTGCTCAGTTCTTTTGGCAGCACTTTCAAAACTTTTGGGCCTCGTTTTTTGAGAGTATTTTACATCTTTTTCGTGCCCCTGTATTCCTCCGGGATAGTCCCACTGCTGGGGTAGTACAAAATCTGTCTGTTGTCACATTCCAGGGTGTATATACACAGGGTGTCCCAAAAAAAACTATATACTCTTTATAGCATCATATATTTTATAATTTAAAAAACCCAAACAATATATTGTTATAGCAATTGCCAATGAAAGGTAAATTAGTAATCTAAGTGATCAAAATGTTATAGCGAGTTGTTTGCATATAAAATTTAATTAACTACGCCAAGTGCTCAAAATGTTCTCCGGCGGCATGAATGCACTTTTGAATGCGCCGACTAACTGATTCGCAGACATGGACTAATGTGGATGCTGTGATGGTCCCGCACTTTTCCCTAATTGCATCCTTAAGGTGTTCGAGTGTTGCAGGTCTTGTACCATAAACTGCATCCTTCAGGTAGCCCCACAAGTAAAAATCAAGTGGAGTCAAGTCCGGTGAACGTGGAGGATACTCAGTGCTTCCTCTTCGTCCTATCCAACGGTTAGGCAACGTTTCATCGAGGTACCTTCTGACATCACAATGATAATGAGGGGGGGCTCCATCTTGTTGAAAGTAAAAGTCGTCGTTTCCAAACAACTTCCGAACTGCAGGTATAATTTCTGTCCGCAGCATGTCGAGATATACGGCACCGGTAACTGTCCCATTAAAGAAAAATGGCCCAACCAAACCCCTGGATGATAAACCACACCATGCTGTTAATCGTGGTAAATTAACATGTTTATCCACATAAACGTGTGGATTATCAAGTGACCAGTACCTGCAGTTGTGTCGATTTACTGTGCCATTCAGCTTGAAGGTAGCTTCATCAGACCACATGATTTTGTTGTATTGAAAGTGCATTCATGCCGCCGGAGAACATTTTGAGCACTTGGCGTAGTTAATTAAATTTTATATGCAAACAACTCGCTATAACATTTTGATCACTTAGATTACTAATTTACCTTTCATTGGCAATTGCTATAACAATATATTGTTTGGGTTTTTTAAATTATAAAATATATGATGCTTAAAGAGTATTATAGTTTTTTTTGGGACACCCTATATATATATAGAGAGAGAGAGAGAGAGAGAGAGAGAGAGAGAGAGAGAGAGAGAGAGAGAGAGAGAGAGAGAGAGGGTGTTCTAAAATTACCCAGTAAACCTTTATATGTCTGTCGATCAGTAGTTGGACGTTGTGAACAATGTGTTCAAGTTGAAGGAAGACACTTTGAGCATCGAAAATAAACAATTATTGTTGCTTTTCTTATTGTTGCTCTATATGAAATAAAATTGTTAAATATCGCACAAGTTCTGTTAAGATATTGCGTCCATATGAAAATTTACTAAGTAATTTTAAAACACCCTATATATATATATATATATATATATATATATATATATATATATACGGAACTGCTACGAGGTTAAGAGGTGTATATATATATATATAAGTACAATAGAGCAATATTTTAGTCAAAAAATATTTTCCATGTAGGAAGTGATTTAAAAATACAAGTACATTCGTTTAGATAATTAAAATCATGGATTCCCTTTCGTAATCCAAAAAAAATAAAAAATAATAATAATAATAAAAAATAAAAATAAAGTTAAATAAAATCTTATATATACTATATACAGTATAAATATTGCCTCCTCACTGCAAACCTTCGATTTTTTGGCCAAACGTATATAAAAGATAGTATCACAACGTATTTATCAACTGTCATAATCAAAGTTAGTATTAAATAGACTTTGAATACGTGCATATATATATATATATATATATATATATATATATATATATATATATATATATATAAATCTTTTTTGGGGGGGGGGAGAAGGGCTATTTAAAAAAACATTTTTGTACTTGTTTTCGTTTTTAATTTGAAAAAAAAATTGCATAGAATTGCAACTTCCTTATTGGTTCGAGTAATTTCGACTTTTTTTTCTTTTTTTAATATTTTACCTTGGTTCATATTTTTTTTTTAATTTTCTTTATTTAAAGAATATATATTTTTTTTATTTCGTGGAAATATTTTTTATTTTTTTAATTAACTCGTATGAATATACGTAATTTTTTAATTAAAAAATGATTAAAAATTATTTTAATCTATTTTTGTTAAAAATGAATGCATTAAATTCGTAGTAATTCTTTAAGAAGCTTCCAATAAAGTGTTTTGTTATACGAAGATAAATTTGATGCGTCAATTGAGGCATATGGCAATTATGGCATTAATAATAATCAGTAGGGAGGGCCAAAAATTTGCACACCACTCGCGACACTCAAGCCATACTAATGCGGTCTATTGTGATAATTCTTGGATTATCATTAACTATGCCATTTGGAGTCGAACCTCCCACCTCAGTGTTTTTACTTCACTTATGGGTAAATGGGGTTACCCACTGAGCTCAGGACGTTGGTGGGCATACGGAATTACGGATTAATTCGTATATCTGTATACAATCAGTGATTTACGTTTGTCTTTTTTCGTTGTATATCGCCATTTTTATAAATTTCCACACATTTCACACGTTTGACGTGTACTTTATGCACATTTTATGTATTTCACACATTCTTTGTTCTGGGCTATACGTTGTGGCCAATGTCGTAACACCGCTTCCCGTCGATCAGCGAAGTTAAGCGACAGTGGGTCTACAGACCCTACGTCCAGATTATTTGGCGACCCGTGACTTGGATCCCACTTAAAGTTGTAGGTCCCTTTCGTCATATGACCTTAAATCTTAAGGCTAAACAACCCCATTATTATATTACACTCATTATTTTGTATTTCTTACGTATAACCTATTAAAATTTTTGTATTTTCCACATCTTGTCAATTCTTAACTTTGTTTACAGCGTCGCACATAATCGTTATATAACGATTGAATCATCGTCAGATTTCTTAAGTGTTTTTATATGTTCATTTACGTTATTAGTTTCCTCTTATATATTACTCACAAGATACAAACAAAAGCGTCTAAAACCGGATCCAGGACAAAAACTCACTGGACAAAAACTCACCACTTAAATACAAAAGAGGACAAAAACTCACTGGACAAAAACTCACCACCTAAATACAAAAGAAGACAAAAACTCACCAGACAAGTGTTTTTGCGAAATACATACACTCTAGTCTAGATCTTAAGATTTTAGACTCATTGTAGATAATTACTCATCATCTTTTAAATTGTTCTGTTTTTAACCAACCAACCAATATTAATTTTTCACCAACCTACCAATCTTTCGTTATAACGTATCCCGTTTTTTTATGCCAGTTGTTTTCTCAACTCCAACGTTGAAGGTCAGTTTATATCCCATTTTGGTTTTGCTTGGTTTTCACCAGACAAAATTTCATCATTTAAATTTCATCAGCTAGTGGTTTGAATAACATTAACACAAAAACAAATAATGTATTCGTAAAAAATAGTGAAATATACAATTAAAACGTTATTAAAAATGTTTTGAATGTCAAGATACCAAGATCTTTAAAGACGGACGCATTTTCCAACAGCTCTGAGGAATTCTTCAATCGATTTCCTGCCAGCAACCAAATCTTCGCATAGGTTCTTCAAACGCTCTGAAGGTCCCGATATTGTCTTCTGACTCTTTTCTTTGGAGGTTGGCCTCTTCCATCTTGCAATATCATTGTGTTCACCAGTGCCTCATCCTTCCTGATACTATCGATAGCTGTGTAGAATGATGGATGAGAATGACCAACCAGATGCTTGAATGATAAATTCCAACTTTCAAATACGTTATTCGTTCGAGCGTCACCATTTAGGGTGTTACTGTGTACATTCCATGTGGCGGGTGGAAAAGTAGGTGGTAGTCGTCGAATCTGCACTGGCGGTGGTTCTGTATTTTCATCAGTTGCAGGAAGTCGTACATGACGGAATGTACCAGTAACATATGTTCTGTCAAAGTAAGAGAGATCTTCCAATCCTTCAGGGGTGTTGTCCTTCAGAAATATCATACCCTCCTGTACCTTTTCTAATGAGAGAAATGCTAACCCATCTAGCAATCCACAGAACAATTTTCAGTCATTATTTTCACGGTAGTGGTTAACAAGGCCCAGTTCTTGTATCTTGCGCCAGGTGCTTTGTGTCAGGTGAAAGAAACATCCTTGAGTTGTTACATGTGGACCTAGAATGCTGGTCACTGCCTGCATGGCAACTTTTTCGAAATCTGTTACAACCTGTATGGGGTCTGGTATGAATCCTCGCCTTTTACAACCGTCTAAAATACTTTGAAGCAGTGCCTCATATATATTTTGCGTCTTTCCTGGCAAGAATGCATACGCACAAGAAACTGCACTTTCACCTAACAGGGCTCTGATCACATAAAGCTGCTGAATAATATGTGGGCCATATAGTTCCCATCCATAAACCATGTGCGAGTCCGGCATAGTAGTCTTAAGCCCTCATCGGTGGTGTACACAATCACTCTTACAAGCATCAGGACCACTGTCATGGAGTAGGAATCGTTGTGGTTGTTGAGCTGACGTAGATATCCAGTCATCTGTAATAACCAGTTCACGCAGATTTGGAGGATCTTTAGGTAACGCACGTCGCCTCTGCCGAAGAAGATCACGTCGACATGTATCCAGCTGACCAATGTTAGCTCGAACTTCAGCACTTGCTGACTGTAACCCCTGGGTAAGCAGTTGGTTTGGTTTACTTTTAGTTTGTCTCGCCTGTTATTTGAGAGTTGCTCTAAGTTTTGTGACAGCAACTGAATTTTCATCTGCTTCATGGTTGTACTCTACAAAAGAGCGAGGATTCTGAATCTAGGACAATGAATGGTAATTAGGTCAAACATGCATTCACAAACTATTCACAACTCCGGGAAATTAATGTTCATGCAAATATTGTAATCATATATATATTTATTTGTATTTATATTTATTTATATTTATTTATAATTAAGTAAATAAATATAGGCAAACAATGAATATCAAATCACTTAAGTATTAGTATGTATTGTATTAAGTATTAAGAATGTATGTAAGTATTAAGTATGTATTAAGTATTAGTAATACTTAAGTAAGTACTAGTAGACGTATTAAGCAATTTCCGATCCAGAAACCGAAAAGAAAGTATATAAATAATGTTCTCACATTGATATCAGGGGTCACCAGTTAATTTTCTCTGCGGTCTCAATAGGTGTTTCTGTACCTCTATAGTGTACCAATGTCCCCATCTAGTATTTACTCCATCTCCTTTTATTTTTATCGGACCGTTTTCGTAACGTGGCTTACATTATCTTACCGAAATCAATTTATATTTCAATACATATTATTATGATTATTATTATTATTATTGTTATTATTATGATTATTATTATTATTATTATTATTGTTATTATTATGATTATTATTATTATTATTATTATTGTTATTATTATGATTATTATTATTATTGTTATTATTATGATTATTATTATTATTATTATTATTGTTATTATTATGATTATTATTATTATTATTATTGTTATTATTATGATTATTATTATTATTATTATTTTAGGGCATTATAAATGTGCTTTGGCTTTCGTTAATTTTGAAAATTCTAACATTTTGCCGTATTTACTCTCTACTTCAACCAAACTATCTTTCAGGAAGATACTCACATATCACATTTAATGGCAAGTCATCCAAAAACAAGCTTTTTCCGAACGGGGTCCTTGAAGGTTCTGTTCTCTCACCAACACTATTCAACTTATACATGCATGACATTCCAACACCCATAGATAACGAGCTTACCTTATCATCATATGCAGATGACATCACTCTAACATCCACTCACAACAACATCGACACCGCTACAAATAACCTACAAACATACATAAACAGTATACAAGACTGGCTCACACACAATAGACTCAAAATAGAGCCGACAAAATCAACTATCACCTTGTTTACAAGCAACACAAAAGAACACCAGATAACTCCACAGCTTACACTAAACAACACCAACATTCCACACACTCACATGACCAAAATACTTGGGGTCACATACAATACAACACATCATTATCTTTTGCAAACCACATTCAGGACATTAAAAACAAATGTACGTCAAGACTTAACACGCTTAGGGTATTAACAGGCAGAAACTTTGGACACCAGCAGGAAACAACATCTCTCATATACAAACAATATATTTGCTCAGTTATGGACTATGCTAGCCCATGCTGGGCACCCATTATCTCAAACACATACACAAACACCTTACAGACAATACAAAACAACGCATTTCGTATCATTACAGGATGCACTCAAACAACACCAATAGAACACCTGCACACAGAAACAAAAATACTGAAAGTTAGGGAACATTTAGACATGAGGGGAACACAATTCATGACAGCAACGACAACTAACCCACAACACCCTTGCCACTACATGTACAATCATGCACCGACGCCTCGCACCATTAAGGTAACACCAGAGAGACATTATAACCAAATACTCCATTTCATACCACGCCCCACAGACATCACACAGTACAGAAAACACATGCACACACACACACACACACACACACACACACACACCTAACCCACAAAGCACTGACACGACTCGGTCCGAATGCAGTCCTAGGTGCGAAGCCGCCACCCATTAACAGGTCAGAGATCAGTCTGAGCAGATCGGATCGAGTTCACTTAGCACTATTCCGATGTGGACATCACCCCAACTTATAAACATATAAACACAGACTAGATAACTCCACAGACGACACCTGCCACCTGTGCCAGGACACACCACAAACAATTGAACACATTATGACAGACTGTACCACTCTAGCACAACATAGAACACAACACAACATCACTAGTGCGCTGAACATCTGGTCCACTCCGGAGAGGGCGATCGGTTACCCACGTGCCGCCGGCTTGGTCGATCAAGGTGGGCTGATCGGCTAAACAACAACAACTTCAACCAAAATTTCCCTTATTCTCGGCTGACTGTATAAATTTTGTCTGGGGTCCGACTGACGTCCGCCTATTGGTAATCCCTGGACTCTAATGTGTATATACACACTCCTAGGGAAGGGGCGTAACTACACAGTTCGTGGAGGTGTGTGTAAGAGTGTGATATGCGAATGTCATAGTCAGATTTACGAATTAAATTGATATAATACATAAAATTGAATCAGTATTATTTACACGTGACCAAGACGTTCACTGAAATATAGAGAAATCTCAGTTTTCAATTTTAACCACTTAAAACTTTAGTAATTTTTTTTTTTTAAATAATTAAATTTGAACCCTAACTACGAACCTAATAATGGTTATTAATAAATAACACGATAGGGTTTGTTATTAAATCTTTGCACCTTATCTCGACATCACGTATCCTTTATAAATCTTACTCATGTCTAGTTAATCTTAAAGATGAAAAGATAAAGAAATATTATTGATGACCAGAGCGGATTACATATGCCATATCAAAGCTAAATAAATCTATATGAATTATCGTTAAAATTAGAGGTTTGGTTTAGGGGGGGGCGGGAATTGAGGTCTTCTGTTTTCTATAAAAGAATTTAAAGAAAGATCGATAAACGTTTATAAAATAATAAATAAAAATTAATTAATATTTAGTCGATTAAAAAAATTTGACCTTCAATAAATATTAATTATTAAATTCGTAATATATATATATATATATATACATTCAACTGCAAAGAACACGCAGTATAAATAACGTAAAGAACGGCGCTTGTATAGGAGATATTCCGCGCAAGACGAGAGAGAGAGAACGAAACAAATGAAAAAATGAGGTAACCACCTGGAATCGAACCCGAGATCTTCCGATTGCCGGTCAGACGCGATACCATTACACCATGGACCTCACTCTTCCAAATGCCGTAATTCTTCTACATACTCGCAGAAACCAATGCCCCAAGGGGGCACCTCCCGCATGCCGTAACATTATATACATTCAACTGCAAAGAACACGCAGTATAAATAACGTAAAGAACGGCGCTTGTATAGGAGATATTCCGCGCAAGACGAGAGAGAGAGAACGAAACAAACTCAGAATGGTCCCTGAGAAGAGTTCCTTGTTCCATGCACGGTCTGTGTTTAACTAATATATATATATATATATATATATATATATATATATATATATATCATACGATACTATATTTTTTCTTCTTCAAAATGTGTATTCATAATATGCAAATATAAAGCGAGGGAATTGCTGTACACGATAAATTTTGATTACAATCTCTACGCACCATCTTACGTATCTATGACGAAAAGGAACGATAAATTATCTTAATAATTATACTGTATTACTAAATTTGCATATATTGCTTATAGGCAGTTATTTCATGCATTTATAAATACAAAAACAATTCTTTCAAGATGGTTGCAACTTTGAATGAGAGTTTAAATTCATTTGCCCATTCAAAGTTTTCAGTATTTTCTATATTTTATAAACACTTTTATTTAATATCATTCGATTTTCCCTTAAAGCAATAATGATCGGCTCCCGGGGCCGGACCTATTCTCAGCGTGCTGTTTTTTCATTTACGGGGAACAATTGCTTGCTCCCCGGACTACTCTTACTTTCCGTCGACATTAAGAATAATCCAGGCCCCACTACAACTTACACATGTCACCATACATAAGGACATAGACACAATAGCATCATGAGACACATACAGAAGTATAATATTAACATATTACAGTACAACGTAGATGGCCTCACAAACAAAATCATGCAGCTTAGGGAATTCGTACACAACAAACATTCACATAGCACTTATACAAGAAACAAAACTAAACGCACACAGAAAACACCCACCATCCCTAACTTCACGGCGATCCGTCAAGATCGTACTGGGGGTCACGGGGGTGGACTCATCACTTACATACGTAAAAGCATTAGCTACACTGATGCCACCCAAAACATTACAAACACAATCCAAGCAGATAACACGATAGAAATACAGGCAGTTAACATTAAAACATGCGCAAAACACAACACCACACTAATCAACATTTACATCCCACCAGATAGTTCACCTCAGGTGCCAGCCAATTACAATCCACAGTTACACAATCTGGCCTCTCTCACTAATGTCATCTTAGGAGGAGACTTCAACGCTAAATACACTAGTTGGTACCTGCACAACCAAAGCAACACCAGAGGCGCCAACATAGCCACACAACTAAACAGCCTCTTCATTCTTAACAATACAGAACATACACACATACCACATCAAGCAGGATACTCAAACTCCTCCCCAGACATAACGTTCTGTTCCCCCTCACTAGCAACACATACACACTGGAGAACAGAAAAACAACTGCCATTAGACCACCTGCCCATCATCATTACAACACGTTCTACACTCTTCCCCAACAGCCCTATGCACACTTACAGAAATTACAAGAAAGCTGATTGGAAACAGTTCAAGACACAGACTGAGGAACAATTCACCACATTAAACAGCACACCCATCATAAACATCAATACAACACTCAAGACATTTAATCAGATCATCAATAATGCAAACAAATACATACCAAAGGGCAATATTAGGAAATACAACCCAAATTACACTAGTGAAATAGCCCACCTCATAAGGCAACGTAACAACCACAAACATAACACACAAACACCACACACAGAAGCCATAAAACAGCAGATACAACAGCTCAACACAGAAATAAACAACAAACTCAAAGAAAAACAAACAAACATTTAGGGAATTCATAACAACACTAAACCACTCCACAGATACATCCAGGCTATACAAGGCTATAAACAGCATTACCCACTCTAACAGCGGCATTCACACCTCACACGTGGCTATCTGTCGCAGCCAAAATAATATCCCAACATATACACAACAAGCTAACATTTTAGTTAATCACTATGCAAAGATAAGTCACTTAAACAGAGATAACAACCAGAAACACGCAGACAGACAAACAGCCAGACACAAGAAAACCTATAGACTCGACACGACCATTACACCCTTCAATACAGACCAGACCACCAACATCATCAAAAACATTAAGGATTCGAAGGCTACTGGACCAGACAACATATCTAACATACACCTTAAACACTTGGGCCCACAGGGAATACTAGCTCTCACAAATATAAACACATATTCATACCAACACTGTATTATTTCTGACATATGGAAATAAGGTAAAATTATTACACTACTCAAACCAAACAAAAATCCAACAGAACCAGCTTCCTATAGACCCATTACTTTACTATGCACACCTTCCAAAGTAACAGAAAGACTAATCTTACAAATCACCAACCCACACATATCACTATCGCCTACTCAACATGGATTCAGACCTCACCACTCAACCACGACATTACTCATTAACCTCACGCAGCACATCATGGATGGCATCAACTCCAGACGACCAGCTCAACTTACACTATTAGCAACAATAGACATTAGTAAAGCATTTGATGCTATCCCACGCTTCCCTCTCATAAACAAAATACTCAACACAAACATGCACAATAACACCAAAAGGTGGCTGAGCAACTATCTTTCAGGAAGATACTCACATCTCACATTTAATGGCAAGTCATCCAAAACAAAACTTTTTCTGAACGGGGTCCCTCAAGGCTCTGTTCTCTCACCAACACTGTTTAACTTATACTGTACATGCATGACATTCCAACACCCATAGATAACAAGCTTACCTTATCATCATATGCAGATGACATCACTCTAACATCCACCCACAACATCATCGACACCGCTACAAATAACCTACAAACATACATAAACAGTATACAAGACTGGCTCACACACAATAGACTCAAAGTAGCGCCCACAAAATCAACCATCACCTTGCTTACAAGCAACACTAAAGAACACCAGATAACTCCACAGCTTACATTAAACAACACCAACATTCCACACACTCACAGGACCAAAATACTTGGGGTCACATACAACCAGTGGCGTACTATGGGGGGTGCGAGGGGGGCGGTCCGCCTCATGTGACAACCAGGAGAGGGGTGCCATCGAGAGAGTTGAAATACCAGTAAAAGTTTTCAAACCAAATGAAAAATTCGCCAAAGTAAGAAAAAAAAATTAAAAATGTTCAAACTATTAGAACAGCGTAATGTTAATTTCCACTATAAAATATATTTTTATTTTTATTGGCAATACAAAATATACAAACGAAAAATTAAATATTTGATAAAAATTACATCGAAAGGCGAACGTTTGTTGACGTTTTAGTCATCAGTTTGTTGAGCATAGCCAGCTGGCTGCAACTGACATTCCAAGTCTTGTTCACTTGACACTGTGACTCTACATGCATGAGGTATGTTTCATTAAATAATTATGATAAAGCATAAAGTGCTGGTGTTTATAGCAATATCATGGTACTTATACCAGTGTTCAGTAATTTTTGACAATGTGGTATCATAGTAATGTTTAAGTGTTTATAAATGCATCGTCGTGATGTTATAATACCCGGTAAATGCATCGTCGTGATGCTATAATACATCAACAACTACAGTACTATTCTATATTGAATTAGTACTAATGCTTATTGGCTTAGTCAAGTTCATCAATTTTACAATGTCCAGTGTAGTATCATTGTATATTTAATAATGTTGTTAATGCTTACACTGCTTATTATATAATGATCTGGCTTTACTTTCAACTGAACATGAATATGCAAAGAAGGTGAATTTTGATGAGGTCACTGATCAATTTGCAGAAATTAAGGCTCGAAAGCAGAGACTGTGAATCCTCTCTATTTACCTTTGAAGAATAGGCTGAGCGTTGAGACTGGACTTCCTGTGTTTTTTGTATAAAAAAAATGCAGTATTACCTGTTCACTGAATTTTTAATGTCCTGTATTTTTCTTTATTTCCAATTTGCTTATGACAGTACTATACTGTTTAAAAATCTACTTGCAAACATAATATATTTTTCTGTGTGTTTAAATTTTAAAATTATTTATAGGGGGGGGGCCAAAGGAAGGATCCGCCCCAGGTGCCAAATACTTTAGGTACGCCCCTGCATACAATACATCATTATCTTTTGCAAACCACATTCAGGACATTAAAAACAAATGTACGTCAAGACTTAACACGTTTAGGGTACTAACAGGCACAAACTTTGGACACCAGCAGGAAACAACATCACTCATATACAAACAATATATTCGTTCAGTTATGGACTATGCTAGCCCATGCTGGGCACCCATTATCTCAAACACACACATAAACACCTTACAGACAATACAAAACAACGCATTTCGTATCATAACAGGATGCACTCAAACAACACCAATAGAACACCTGCACACAGAAACAAAAATACTGAAAGTTAGGGAACATTTAGACATGAGGGGAACACAATTCATGACAGCAGCGACAACTAACCCACAACACCCTTGCCACTACATGTACATTGTACAATCATGCACCGACACCTCGCACCATTAAGGTAACACCAGAGAGACATTATAACCAAATACTCCATTTCATACCACGCCCCACAGACATCACACAGTACAGAAAACACATACACACACACCTAATTAGCCCACAAAGCACTGACACGACTCGGTCCGAATGCAGTCCTAGGTGCGAAGCCGCCACCCATTAATAGGTCAGAGACCAGCGTGAGCAGATCGGATCGAGTTAACTTAGCACGATTCCGATGTGGACATCACCCCAACTTACAAACATATAAACACAGACTAGATAACTCCACAGACGACACCTGCCACCTGTGCCAGGACACACCACAAACAATTGAACACATTATGACAGACTGTACCACTCTAGCACAACATAGAACACAACACAACATCACTAATGCGCTGAACCTCTGGTCCACTCCGGAGAGGACGATCGGTTACCTGCGTGCCGCCGGCTTGCTCGATCAGGGTGGACTGATCGGCTAAACAACAACAACAACGATTATTATTATTATTATTATTATTATTACTACAGTAAAACCTCTCTATAACGAAATATGTCGTTGTAGAAAGGTTTTCCTTTGCCAATATTGTAGTATATATTTTAATGACCTATTTAGACCGTAATTAGTTATTTATACATACTTTATATAGTACTGTATATACACAGTATATTAAAAGCATTACTTAAAAGTATTTTACGTATTTAAAAGTATTTTTCCGTGAGGAAGAAACATTCTAGCCAATTACGCATCAGCTTTTAGGCATCAGCCAATCAGCATACCGCTTACTTTCTTGATCGGGGAAATGGCGATAGAGACGAACACGCGCAGCTCAGGCTGAGTTGACGAAAACACCTCCTTATAACGAAACGTGTTTACGATAAAGAGAAGTTTTTCAAAATGCCCAAGGTGTTCGATAAAGAGAGGGTTCGTTATAATGGGATGTCGTTATTGAGAGGTTTCACTGTATTATTATGATTGTTATTATATTACACTAATTTTTGTTTTTATTTTTAAATATACTAATTGTCAGTGTGAGTTCCGTTATATGCATTTTCGTTTTAATTATAACCGAGTGTGACTTATGGGCCACCCTGTATATAAAAGTTTAGAAATGATATTTGACAAATGAGTACTGTGAATCTGAGTACTCATTACATTCATAGGCGGACATTTACTTTAACTCCAAGGAAAAAACTTGCGATTATTAATAAAACCATTTGTAATTTCGTTCAAATGGCACTATTATACGTTATATTTACCAGCATACCCAATATAATTTTATAATTTCCACATATGTACAGTCGGTTCAAATGCTAGGGGGAACACTGGGCCGTAAGATATATATGTGACTAGTGTATCCCGACTTTTGTAACCGATTGTACAGTTTCGGGAAAAAGTCATTACAAATTAGTGATTTGTTATACTTTTTAGAAATTTAATGTCTCTAGGCGAACTTATTTCCGACTTAATTTCGTTTAACTTTGCTGATCAAAGGGATAGCGGTGTTATGAACTGACTACGAAGTAGCTCAACTCTCTCTCTCTCTCTCTCTCTCTCTCTCTCTCTCTCTCTATATATATATAATAAATATATATATATATATATATATATATATATATGATACACACAGACCGTGCATGGAACAAGGAACTCTTCTAGGAAAATTAAATCCACTATAGTCCGAATAAGTAATGGTAAATGACAAATACTATAGTTTTTTCTTTTTCATGATGCTAGCCCGACGTGGGCAACGGGTCACTCGCAAAGAGGTCCCAAAAACATAGCTTCCCTCACCAGCTATCTTCAAAGCAGATAGGATCCAGCTTTGGGACAGGATCTAGGGTTTAGATCCTGTCCCAAAGCTGGATAGTATTTGTCATTTACCATTACTTATTCGGACTATAGTGGATTTAATTTTCCCAGAAGAGTTCCTTGTTCCATGCACGGTCTGTGTGTATCATAAAAAACCTCGGGGAACCATTCTGAGTTCATTCCCATATATTAATTAATATATATATATATATATATATAGGGTGAACCAAATGTAGGTGGACAGTCAATGATAACGTTTATTTTGAGAATACATATTTAATTTTTTTGTATACTATAATACAAAATAAAATTTAAATAAATTTAGTTATAATATTTAATATAATAAAACACAAACACCATAGTTATAATGAACACCATAGTTATAATATAATATAACACAAACCGTATTCAACCTACTGTCCACCTACTTTTGGTTCACCGTGTATATATATATATATATATATATATATATCAGACTCTAGTTAATCGGATATAGAGTTTAAGATATCAGAATGAAGATAGTAAAATTCAGCTACTGTTCAAATAATAACTAATCTTATTAGCATATGCTTAATAGTAATACAATAATATTAAAATATTACAATAATATTAACGAGTTATTATTTTTTTCGATTGTAATCTCTCCGTTGAAAGGTTCTAACTTTGAAAGGTTCACAGCAAAAATCTTGAAACTGTTATCAATCGACTTGGAAGGTTCACCATAAGGAAAATGCTTTTTACAATAGTTTTATCGACTTATATTTAGTTTTTAAACGAAGGATGTTTTAGTATATAATTGAATAATCTAACTGTTTAAATCTGAAAAGTGTTGCTTAATCAGAGAACAATGAATGTAAACAATACCAAATGTATAATACCAATATAAATGCAGTGATAAAATATGACGAAGATGTCACTTTCAAACAAGGTTGGGAAGTTGGTCTGTACAGTGGTCTCCACGTCCGAGCGATTTAATATACGGTACACAGATTTCAAATCACCTGAAGATCAGGGCCCCCAGCTTTCTTTAGTTAGCTTTATAAGGCTAACTAACGAAAATATTACGACCTAACCTAACCAATCGTCAAGAGTGTACAGTCGACCTAACGATTGGTTAGGTTAGGTCGTGATATTTTCGTTAGTTAGCCTTATAAGGCTAACTAAAGAAGGCTGGGGGCCCTGATCTTCAGGCGATCCCAGATTTCTTTTCATGATGCGATGGTAAACGTCATCGGGGGTGCTCGGACCCTTTATACAGAAATTATCAGATATTCGGGAACTCAAAGAAAGAAATCACTGAAGTTACATAGGAAACAGTCAGAAATTTGGCTGAAGTATGTGTGTGTGTGTGTGTGTGTGTGTGTGTGTGTGTGTGTAGATCCTTAAAGGCTAGTTTGCAGGAATTTTGAAGTGAAAATGTTGCATAAATTAAACGTTTACCACCCTTCTACATATGACATACATCTTAATTTATATTGAACATCGGTTAATTCAAATATCCTATCAAAATTTAATCTTATTAAAAATGGTCAGTAACTGCCACCGGCTGACAATCTAATGACTATAATAACTCCGTTAATCCATTCGAGTTGGATTATGTAAACGAGAAATATATAATTATCATAATTCGATATCTTTTCTCTTTCCCTTTATATGGAACAGTAGTTATATGGGTAAATTATAGAGTTAATAGAGGGTTGTCTGTTGACATCATCTTTCCACGTTCTTGATTACGAAACTATAGAGCAGTGTGACAACACAAAGGGGATCTTAATGACTTATCAAATTACTCACTTCCATAAACGAATGGTTCACGGTTAAGTCTACCAGCTGGAATTGTTTTTCCCCAAACCGGACTCCATACCAAGCTTTACCGGTACCCCGCTAAATTGTCTTTCATCGAGGGCTTGGTAGGAGACAATGTTTCTCAGCAGCCATTCGTCAACGACTGTGAGACACGTGTTTTGGCGTGAAGTAATTTTTCATTGTTCACTATTCCATGTCAAAAGGGAGGTACAAAAAAAGGAATGACGTAAACGGGATTTTATTTCTATTTTGGCTTCATACTAAAGCTTTTCAGTAAATCAGATGCAGATGATGAGAAAATGTTTCAGGCTGTGCTGAAAGAGTTTTTATATAATTTAAACAAAATTATGAGGCCTAATTCTGTTCAAAATTAAAGTAAATAAAATAGGTTACTTGAAAATAAATTTTTTCTAAATTAAACACGCATAATATTATATTTACATGGAATTAATTACTTTGAAATTTCCTAAATTAAGCAAAGCCCATTTCCACATTTTCAAGTAAATATAATTTAAAATATGTGTTTAATATAAACCAAATTTATTTTCAAGCAACACCATTTATTTAGTTTACTTTTAACAAAATCTTTTTTTATGTAGGAGGGAGGAGGGGATAAGGGCGAGCGCCCGCAGAAACGCACCCCCAATATAAGAAGAAGGTGAGAGACAAAATCAAGGTCTCTGAGTCCCACGATACCTGATAATTTAGAACACAATATTTTGTTTGTCTAAAATGTGAATAGCTTCTTTGTTTAAGGTCTATAATTTTAGCAATTTTTTTTACAACGTAGCTTATCAGCGGTTACGGTGGCGAACTCTGAGTGGTGAGGCTGTGGTTCGCTCCAGCCTGCTGGCTCCTGGGTTGGGTTGAATTATCCGCTTACTCTGTCATTGTTCGGGCTAAAGGGGACCCTTAGTCGACACTCACCCCGATATCTCGGAGAAATGAGCTTCCTAGCCGGTACCTATTACCTTTTCATAGACATTTTATAGACTTTTATGAAGGTTTAGTGAATGTACTTTTGTTCGTTGCAATTAATTTCTTATAAGTGAAAGAAAGTAATATTTTTCAGGGTTTATAAACTAGTCTTTGACCCTCGTCAACATGGAAACAAATACTTTAATTCTCAATTATGAATAGTAAAAAGTAAATGATAAGCTAGTACAGTGTATAAATATATATAATGATATGTTTGTACACCCAGTTTATATATATATATATATATATACACGAGGGCCACTCAATATATTTTGCCCCACCGTTTTTTTTCTTTCCAAGTTTCCTTGTAAGTTCCAGAAATTTTGTGCACAAGTAGTTACATACCGTTTTTACAAGTTTTTATTTTTCCATATAATCTCCATCCTTTTCTACGGTTTTCCTTCACCTCGAAACAAGGGCCTTTATTCCTTGCTGGTAAAAGTCTGCTGGGTTCCGCTGGAGCCACCTCTTAACCTCCTCAACAACTTCATCGTCACTCTGAAACTTTCTTCCACGAATAGCATCCTTCATTGGCCCAAACAAATGGAAGTCTGAAGGTGCCAGATCCGGGCTGTATGGAGGGTGGGGTAACACAGTCAAGCACATTTTTGTGATGGCCTTTCTTGTTTGCAAACTGTTGTGTGGTGTTGCGTTATCGTGCAAAAGAAGGACGTCTTCCAGTTTCCTCTCCGATCGAACTCGCTTTATACGTCTCTGGAATCTCTGTAGGGTGGAAATATATGCCTCTGGTTGATTGTTTGTCCCTTCTTCATAATGTCCACCAGAATCACCCCTTTCATGTCCCAGAAGATGGTGGCCATAACCTTTCCTGCAGAGGGAGCCATTTTGAACTTTTTCTTGCGTGGGGAGTCTGCGTGATGCCACTCCATGGATTGGCGTTTTGTTTCAGGTTCAAAGTGGTGTACCCAAGTCTCATCCCCAGTCACAGTTCGTGAAAGGAAGTCATCCTCTTCTGTCTCGTATCGAACTAACGACTCAGTAGCAATTTCTTTTCTTTGGGCTTTGTGATCTTCAGTCAGTTCGCGAGGAACAAACCGTGAGCACACTTTTGAGTATCCCAGTTGCTGAATTATCGTATTCACACTTCCTTCACTAATTCCTAGCTCCAGTGATAGCTCCTTGTATGTGACGCGCGGATTTGATTGAATGATGCTGTTAGCACGTTGCACAGTGTGGGATGTCACAGCCGATGCCGGGCGACCGATTCGTGGCTCATCATCGAGGCTGGCTCTCCCTCTCTCCGATGATCTCACACGTTTAGACCAGCGTCCAACTGTGCTTCGATCAACAATAGCATCTCCGTAAACGTTTTGTAGACGTTTGTGAATATTTCTAACTGTTTCCTTCTCTGCGGCTAAGAACTCGATAACAGCTCTCTGTTTACGACGCACATCACTGTAAGCAGTGGTGTAGTCCGGGGGTAACGCAAGGTAACGGCGTCACTCCACTGGTTTTATTATACTTTTAACGTTACCCTACTGGTTTTATTTTACTTTATATTTATTATATTTTTTGCTGTTTCTACTGAACATTTTTGTAATACATACTCTTTCTAACTATATTTCTTTCCTAACCCCTTCAATTTCAACGTGTTTTTGGGAATGTACATAAAATGTAAACACGCTGTAGAATTTTATAGAAACGCTATATAAGAAAAATTGTTGTTGCGTTACCCCACTGAAGAAATTACGACTACACCACTGACTGTGAGACACCATTTTCGAAACTACGTTAACTATCGTCTTTATACAAGGGCGTTTAAAAGCAGTTTATACAAGGAAGGGAGGTTCAAACTGGAAAATCCGGTTATGTTGAAGGGCAGAAAGTTCAAACTTACTGCCCAAAAGACATTTCAGCCCCATGGCCTATTATTTAGCTAAGAAAAAAGGGTGGGGCAAAATATATTGAGTGCCCCTAGTATAATGTATCATAATACAATACAATATAAACTTTCATGATATATGTAGAACGAACTTGATATAATATACCTTACCTTTAGAAACCTTTAGATGGTTCTGGACGACGGTTGAAGATCGACTTGCGATCAACCCTTCTGAAGCATCCCACTTCACTTGTGGTATTTAGTAGAGGAAGGAATTGGTTTCCTGTCTCCTCCTGTCCTCGTAGAACAAGCATTGTTGGTCAGGAACTTTGTATAAGAACTTGTCCAGCTGGTTCTTGAAATTATTTAGGTTGGTGTGCTGGAGGTTCCTCAGTTCTTTTGATAGGACTTAAAAAGTTTCGAGTCTCGTATTCCGAGGTATTTTCAGCCTCGTTTTCTTGGCCTCCTGTTCCACCGCAGCTGGGTAGTACAGGATCTGCCTGTTCTCTCATTCCAGTGTTTTTCTGTTTCATTTTTACGTTAGAGACAGAACCCTTGAACATTTCCCATCCGTATATTATTGGGTAGCTCGCCGTCTTCTTTACAGGGAGTAGAGTTTCAGGGATTGTAATCGAGATCAGCAATTTTCATCTTTCGTTTCCTCTATCTTAGAGTAAAAGTCCTTTGTATGACTTCTACGTTTGCAATGTCTCGTTTTCTGTATGGGCTTGTGAATATTGAGCAATTTTCAATTATTGGGGGGACTAGATTATTCATAATTTTAGTATGGTGTTTGCTTTTCTGCTATGGAAGCTCCGCCAGATAATTTCCCACTGAAATGGATAGCTCTTCTTTTATCGTTCTCATTTCTTCTAAAAATTTACTTCATTGGCAGTGTTGTTACTTCTCTTATTTACGGTTTGAGCTGTTCTCTTTCATTCTCTTCTTTGAGTACAGTTAATGTGAAAATACAGGCATTCCATATTTAGATATTTTTTCTCCCTAATTGATGTCTGCACATAGAGGGGTGGAAATAGTAGCAGTTTGCTCAGTATCTGCAACTTCCATTATTCCTCATGTAAAAACATTTTTAGGGTAGTTATATATGCATTTGGAGCCAAATATTCACGAACCCGTTTTGTAATAATTGCAGAAAGTCCGTTTTCTGGATTCTTTCACGTTTTCAGACTGTCAAATGAACAAAATCGAATTTCATAGTGTCGCCGTTCGACCTTATGCAAGTATATGGATTTCAGATTTTAAACTACATTTCAGCTTTCCAATGAAAATTACTAAGCTAACCTGACCAGACCTAATCTAACCTAATGTAAACTAACAGGGCATAATGTAACCTAACCTAACGCAACTTAACCTAACCTGACCTAAATTAAAATGAGGGATCACCTGAAGATCAGGGCCCCTCCCCCATGTATTCTTGTTTTTGCTTTATAGTACCAAATATAATAATAAATTAATTGAATGCCGGTTAGGTCAACTGTACGCTCTTGACGATTGGTTAGGTTAAGTCGTGATATTTTCGTTAGTTTTAACGAAGATATCATTTGGTAATTGAGGTGGGGGCCCTGATCTTCAGGTGATCCAAATTGACTTCTTAATATCGATATTATGCATGTCAATATTGTGCAGATCGACTTTGTTCTACTACCCATTCAGACTTACCTTTCTGAAATATGTGGATTCAATCCTCCTCTCT